>JASPKZ010006854.1:0-282500 GCA_030220185.1 Diploptera punctata
TATGATAGCTACTAAAATTATCATCCTGTATTGGATGGTAAATCATAAATCGCTATTTTCTCGGACGACCATTGGATCTGACCTAAATTTATATATTACAAGTGCATTAGTGCCCCTATAGTATATATAAAGTATGTATTATAGCTTCTAAAATTATCATCCTGCTATAGCAGATGGTAAATCATAAAATCGCTATTTCTCGGACATAACCATTGGATCTGACCTAAATTATATATATTAACAATGCATTAGTGCCCCTATAGTATAACATAAAGTATGTATGTATAGCTACTAAAATTATCATTCTGTATAGCAGATGGTAAATCATAAAAATCGCTATTTTCTCGGAAACTAAACCATTGGATCTGACCTAAATTATATATATTAAAATGCATTAGTGCCCTCTATAGTATAACATAAAGTATGTATGTATAGCTTCTAAAATTATCATCCTGTATAGCAGATGGTAAATCATAAAATCGCTATTTTCTCGGAAACTAACCATTGGATCTGACCTAAAATTATATATGATTAAACAATGCATTAGTGCCCCTATAGTATAACATAAAGTATGTATGTATAGCTACTAAAATTATCATCCTGTATAGCAGATGGTAAATCATAAAATCGCTATTTTTCTCGGAAACTCACCATTGGTCTGACCTAAATTATATATATTAACAATGCATTAGTGCCCCTATAGTATAACATAAAGTATGTATGTATAGCTACTAAAATTATCATCCTGTATAGCAGATGGTAAATCATAAAATCGCTATTTTCTCGGAAACTAACCATTGGATCTGACCTAAATTATATATATTAACAATGCATTAGTGCCCCTGTAGTATAACATAAAGTGTGTATGTATAGCTACTAAAATTATCATTCTGTATAGCAGATGGTAAATCATAAAATCGCTATTTTCTCGGAAACTAACCATTGGATCTGACCTAAATTATATATATTAACAATGCATTAGTGCCCCTATAGTATAACATAAAGTATGTATGTATAGCTTCTAAAATTATCATCCTGTATAGCAGATGGTAAATCATAAAATTGCTATTTTCTCGGAAACTAACCATTGGATCTGACCTAAATTATATATATTAACAATGCATTAGTGCCCCTGTAGTATAACATAAAGTATGTACATATAGCTACTAAAATTATCATTCTGTATAGCAGATGGTAAATCATAAAATCGCTATTTTCTCGGAAACTAACCATTGGATCTGACCTAAATTATATATATTAACAATGCATTAGTGCCCCTGTAGTATAACATAAAGTGTGTATGTATAGCTTCTAAAATTATCATCCTGTATAGCAGATGGTAAATCATAAAATCCGCTATTTTCTGCGTAACTAACCCATTGGATCTGACCTTAAATTATATATATTAACAAGGCATTAGTGCCCCTATAGTAGTAACATTTAAAGTTATGTATGTATAGTACTTACTAAAATTATAAGCCTGTATAGAAGATGGTAAATCATAAAATCGCTATTTTTCTCGAAAACTAACCAGTGGATCTGACCTAAATTATATATATTAACAATGCATATAGTGCCCCTATAGTATAACATAAAGTATGTAATGTATAGCTACTAAAATTATCATTCTGTATAGCAGATGGTAAATCATAAAAATCGCTATTTTCTCGGAAACTAACCATTGGATCTGACCTAAATTATATATATTAACAATGCATTAGTGCCCCTGTAGTATAACATAAAGTGTGTATGTATAGCTTCTAAAATTATCATCCTGTATAGCAGATGGTAAATCATAAAATCGCTATTTTCTCGGAAAACTAACCATTGGATCTGACCTAAATTATATATATTAACAATGCATTAGTGCCCCTGTAGTGATAACATAAAGTATGTATGTATAGCTACTAAAATTATCATTCTGTATAGCAGATGTAAATCATAAATCGCTATTTTCTCGGAAACTAACCATTGGATCTGACCTAAATTATATATATTAACAATGCATTAGTGCCCCTATAGTATAACATAAAGTGTGTATGTATAGCTTCTAAAATTATCATCCTGTATAGCAGATGGTAAATCATTAAATCGCTATTTCTCGGAAACTAACCATTGGATCTGACCTACCTAATTATATATATTAACAATGCATTAGTGCCCCTGTAGTATAACATAAAGTATGTATGTATAGCTTCTAAAATTATCATCTCTGTATAGCAGATGGTAAATCATAAAATCGCTATTTTCTCGGAAACTAACCATTGGATCTGACCTAAATTATATATATTAACAATGCATTAGTGCCCCTGTAGTATAACATAAAGTATGTATGTATAGCTACTAAAATTATCATCCTGTATAGCAGATGGTAAATCATAAAATCGCTATTTTCTCGGAAACTAACCATTGGATCTGACCTAAATTATATATATTAACAATGCATTAGTGCCCCTGTAGTATAACATAAAGTATGTACATATAGCTACTAAAATTATCATTCTGTATAGCAGATGGTAAATCATAAAATCGCTATTTTCTCGGAAACTAACCATTGGATCTGACCTAAATTATATATATTAACAATGCATTAGTGCCCCTGTAGTATAACATAAAGTATGTACATATAGCTACTAAAATTATCATTCTGTATAGCAGATGGTAAATCATAAAATCGCTATTTTCTCGGAAACTAACCATTGGATCTGACCTAAATTATATATATTAACAATGCATTAGTGCCCCTGTAGTATAACATAAAGTGTGTATGTATAGCTACTAAAATTATCATCCTGTATAGCAGATGGTAAATCATAAAATTGCTATTTTCTCGGAAACTAACCATTGGATCTGACCTAAATTATATATATTAACAATGCATTAGTGCCCCTATAGTATAACATAAAGTATGTATATATAGCTACTAAAATTATCATCCTGTATAGCAGATGGTAAATCATAAAATCGCTATTTTCTCGGAAACTAACCATTGGATCTGACCTAAATTATATATATTAACAATGCATTAGTGCCCCTGTAGTATAACATAAAGTATGTATGTATAGCTTCTAAAATTATCATCCTGTATAGCAGATGGTAAATCATAAAATCGCTATTTTCTCGGAAACTAACCATTGGATCTGACCTAAATTATATATATTAACAATGCATTAGTGCCCCTGTAGTATAACATAAAGTGTGTATGTATAGCTTCTAAAATTATCATTCTGTATAGCAGATGGTAAATCATAAAATCGCTATTTTCTCGGAAACTAACCATTGGATCTGACCTAAATTATATATATTAACAATGCATTAGTGCCCCTGTAGTATAACATAAAGTATGTATGTATAGCTACTAAAATTATCATTCTGTATAGCAGATGGTAAATCATAAAATCGCTATTTTCTCGGAAACTAACCATTGGATCTGACCTAAATTATATATATTAACAATGCATTAGTGCCCCTATAGTATAACATAAAGTATGTACATATAGCTACTAAAATTATCATCCTGTATAGCAGATGGTAAATCATAAAATCGCTATTTTCTCGGAAACTAACCATTGGATTTGACCTAAATTATATATATTAACAATGCATTAGTGCCCCTATAGTATTATATAAAGTATGTATATATAGCTACTAAAATTATCATCCTGTATAGCAGATGGTAAATCATAAAATCGCTATTTTCTCGGAAAACTAACCATTGGATCTGACCTAAATTATATATATTAACAATGCATTAGTGCCCCTATAGTATAATATAAAGTATGTATGTATAGCTACTAAAATTATCATTCTGTATAGCAGATGGTAAATCATAAAATCGCTATTTTCTCGGAAACTAACCATTGGATTTGACCTAAATTATATATATTAACAATGCATTAGTGCCCCTATAGTATAACATAAAGTATGTATATATAGCTACTAAAATTATCATCCTGTATAGCAGATGGTAAATCATAAAATCGCTATTTTCTCGGAAACTAACCATTGGATCTGACCTAAATTATATATATTAACAATGCATTAGTGCCCCTGTAGTATAACATAAAGTATGTATATATAGCTACTAAAATTATCATTCTGTATAGCAGATGGTAAATCATAAAATCGCTATTTTCTCGGAAACTAACCATTGGATTTGACCTAAATTATATATATTAACAATGCATTAGTGCCCCTATAATATTATATAAAGTATGTATATATAGCTACTAAAATTATCATCCTGTATAGCAGATGGTAAATCATAAAATCGCTATTTTCTCGGAAACTAACCATTGGATCTGACCTAAATTATATATATTAACAATGCATTAGTGCCCCTATAGTATAACATAAAGTGTGTATGTATAGCTTCTAAAATTATCATCCTGTATAGCAGATGGTAAATCATAAAATCGCTATTTTCTCGGAAACTAACCATTGGATCTGACCTAAATTATATATATTAACAATGCATTAGTGCCCCTATAGTATAACATAAAGTATGTATGTATAGCTACTAAAATTATCATTCTGTATAGCAGATGGTAAATCATAAAATCGCTATTTTCTCGGAAACTAACCATTGGATCTGACCTAAATTATATATATTAACAATGCATTAGTGCCCCTATAATATTATATAAAGTATGTATATATAGCTACTAAAATTATCATCCTGTATAGCAGATGGTAAATCATAAAATCGCTATTTTCTCGGAAACTAACCATTGGATCTGACCTAAATTATATATATTAACAATGCATTAGTGCCCCTATAGTATAACATAAAGTATGTATATATAGCTACTAAAATTATCATCCTGTATAGCAGATGGTAAATCATAAAATCGCTATTTTCTCGGAAACTAACCATTGGATTTGACCTAAATTATATATATTAACAATGCATTAGTGCCCCTATAGTATTACATAAAGTATGTATATATAGCTACTAAAATTATCATCCTGTATAGCAGATGGTAAATCATAAAATCGCTATTTTCTCGGAAACTAACCATTGGATTTGACCTAAATTATATATATTAACAATGCATTAGTGCCCCTATAGTATAACATAAAGTATGTATGTATAGCTACTAAAATTATCATCCTGTATAGCAGATGGTAAATCATAAAATCGCTATTTTCTCGGAAACTAACCATTGGATCTGACCTAAATTATATATATTAACAATGCATTAGTGCCCCTATAGATATATCATAAAGTATGTATGTATAGCTTCTAAAATTATCATCCTGTATAGCAGATGGTAAATCATAAAATCGCTATTTTCTCGGAAACTAACCATTGGATCTGACCTAAATTATATATATTAACAATGCATTAGTGCCCCTATAGTATAACATAAAGTATGTATATATAGCTACTAAAATTATCATCCTGTATAGCAGATGGTAAATCATAAAATCGCTATTTTCTCGGAAACTAACCATTGGATCTGACCTAAATTATATATATTAACAATGCATTAGTGCCCCTATAGTATAACATAAAGTATGTATGTATAGCTTCTAAAATTATCATCCTGTATAGCAGATGGTAAATCATAAAATCGCTATTTTCTCGGAAACTAACCATTGGATTTGACCTAAATTATATATATTAACAATGCATTAGTGCCCCCTATAGTATTACATAAAGTATGTATTATATATAGCTACTAAATTATCATCCTGTATAGCAGATGGTAAATCATAAAATCGCTATTTTCTCGGAAACTAACCATTGGATCTGACCTAAATTATATATATTAACAATGCATTAGTGCCCCTATAGTATAACATAAAGTATGTATGTATAGCTACTAAAATTATCATCCTGTATAGCAGATGGTAAATCATAAAATCGCTATTTTCTCGGAAACTAACCATTGGATTTGACCTAAATTATATATATTAACAATGCATTAGTGCCCCTATAGTATAACATAAAGTATGTATGTATAGCTTCTAAAATTATCATCCTGTATAGCAGATGGTAAATCATAAAATCGCTATTTTCTCGGAAACTAACCATTGGATTTGACCTAAATTATATATATTAACAATGCATTAGTGCCCCTATAGTATAACATAAAGTATGTATGTATAGATTCTAAAATTATCATCCTGTATAGCAGATGGTAAATCATAAAATCGCTATTTTCTCGGAAACTAACCATTGGATCTGACCTAAATTATATATATATTAACAATGCATTAGTGCCCCTATAGTATAACATAAAGTATGTATGTATAGATTCTAAAATTATCATCCTGTATAGCAGATGGTAAATCATAAAATCGCTATTTTCTCGGAAACTAACCATTGGATTTGACCTAAATTATATATATTAACAATGCATTAGTGCCCCTATAGTATAACATAAAGTATGTATGTATAGATTCTAAAATTATCATCCTGTATAGCAGATGGTAAATCATAAAATCGCTATTTTCTCAGAAACTAACCATTGGATCTGACCTAAATTATATATATTAACAATGCATTAGTGCCCCTATAGTATAACATAAAGTATGTATGTTTAGCTACTAAAATTATCATCCTGTATAGCAGATGGTAAATCATAAAATCGCTATTTTCTCGGAAACTAACCATTGGATTTGACCTAAATTATATATATTAACAATGCATTAGTGCCCCTATAGTATAACATAAAGTATGTATGTATAGATTCTAAAATTATCATCCTGTATAGCAGATGGTAAATCATAAAATCGCTATTTTCTCGGAAACTAACCATTGGATCTGACCTAAATTATATATATTAACAATGCATTAGTGCCCCTATAGTATAACATAAAGTATGTACTGCTACTAAAATTATCATCCTGTATAGCAGATGGTAAATCATAAAATCGCTATTTTCTCGGAAACTAACCATTGGATCTGACCTAAATTATATATATTAAAAATGCATTAGTGCCCCTATAGTATAACATAAAGTATGTATATATAGCTACTAAAATTATCATCCTGTATAGCAGATGGTAAATCATAAAATCGCTATTTTCTCGGAAACTAACCATTGGATATGACCTAAATTATATATATTAACAATGCATTAGTGCCCCTATAGTATAACATAAAGTATGTATATATAGCTACTAAAATTATCATCCTGTATAGCAGATGGTAAATCATAAAATCGCTATTTTCTCGGAAACTAACCATTGGATCTGACCTAAATTATATATATTAACAATGCATTAGTGCCCCTATAGTATAACATAAAGTATGTATATATAGCTACTAAAATTATCATCCTGTATAGCAGATGGTAAATCATAAAATCGCTATTTTCTCGGAAACTAACCATTGGATCTGACCTAAATTATATATATTAACAATGCATTAGTGCCTCTATAGTAAGTTATACAGTAAAACTTGTGCAAAGCGGAATCGTATCGGACCAATTTTTACCACATTAAACAATATTCCGCATTAAAAAAACAAAAACTTATTAACCAAATCGGTGCAGTCGATTAGGAGGTGTTCACTGAAAAACACACGTACACAAGTATTATATATATATATATATATATATATATATATATATTCCATAAACCAGGAAAATCGGACCATATATTCGACTTTCTAAACAATTTGCGTGGTTCCTGCGTCATGGACTTTCAAGTAAGTATATTTTTTCCCAAAGGAAGGGTAATTCTTGAACTTTGACACACTGAGGAGGAAATTCTGATCACGTAAATGGGCAATAGGGTAGGCCGAAGAAACTCATTTGCTTTTATTTGGAATTTGTAATATCTTAAATCTAAAACAAAAATATTAGATCTGAAAGGAAAAGATGCAATAAGAACAAAATTAATGATAAACAATGTAATTATGGACCAAGTTCAGAATTTTAATTATTTGGGATGTCATTTAGGTAATGACAGAAATTTAGATAAACACACTAAAATACAACGATTCAATTATCCATGTGGCACAATTAAACGCACTTTATTGAATAAGACTAGAAAATAAACTATTTTGAAGATTTACAAAGTATTGGCCGTTCCATCTCTTATCTATGGATGTGAAACCTGGACATTAACAAAGGCAGATAGTAAACAAATAGAGGCTGCTGAAATGAAGATGTTGAGAGCAATAGCAGGATACCAAAGGACCGATAAAAAGAAAAACGAAGATATAAGAACAGAACTTAATATATTTAATCTCTGTGAAAGAATAAAATATTATCAAAATGCTTATCTTTAGCACGTATTACGAATGAATGAACAGCGCATACCAAGAAGAATGTATAATTATAAACCAAAAGGGAGAAGAACGTTGGGGAGACCATTGAAAAGATGGAAGGACCAATTCGACCTATAATGAGATCGGAACAGTCCATTGGGCCTAATCCTTGTTGTTGTTGATGATGATGATGATGATGAAGTTGTAGCAGCGCGGAAAAGTTGCGAATTATATAGATTAAAGAAAAAAAATCAAAATCGGTTGACATCTTCCGGTCGCGCAAAGGCTCTAAAGTTTGACAAAATATAAAACAAAAAATCATTTTTGAGATTATTTCTTTAATTTTTATTTAGATGTTTTTGTAATGTAATAGTTTGTAACGTCTTCAAATAGAGCCTAAAAACATTGTGTTTTAATTTGGTTCAGATCAGTTGATATCTTCCGGTCGCACATAAGCTCCAACATTTGCTAGAATAATGAACAAGTTATATTTTTATGCATTTTTGGTATTTGATAAATAACGTCCAGAGTATTGATTGTCAGATCCCACAGATAGACATAAACGTGCTTAGCAATACCAACTTGATATTAAAAAAATAATAATTGCAAAAATGAAGTTTTTTTTCATATATTCCCAAACTTCAGAGCCTTTGTGCGACCAATATAGACATTTTTACCAAAAACGCAAGAATTATTCTTAGATAAAAAAAGACTTCTAACTATATTTCTTATTATTTTGCTCCTATTTTTAGCTTATTTTTGTCTTCATTATTATTATGAAGATGTCAACCGATTTTGATAATTTTTAGTCTATACATAGGTTGTTTCTTTAGTTTTGGCAACTATTTATTTTCTGGATTCATAGCATATATACATGGTTGTAAGTTTTAGAGGCCTTCGGTATAGTCACCAGCATTGCGTACAATGTATCCCCAGCGATATGGTAGCAGTCGAATGCCGTCGGCACTGCCTAATCTCTGGATGGTGCGTAGAGACTTATTAACTGCACTCAGACTGTCGTCCACTGTTCTGAATCTCTTCCTTGAGTTTAGGAATGAGGTCGAAGTCACAGGGTCTTATGTCTGAAGAGTGTGGAGGGTGATAGAGCACCTCCCAACCCCAGCAGACACTGCCCCTAGGCACATGTGACACATTTTCGTGTCCTCTAAAGGCTTGTACCCACCTTGCCACTGTTCGGTACTGCAATGTATCTGCACCACAAGCCTCTCGCAATCCTTGATGACACTATAGTGCGTTTCTGCCTCTAAACATTCAATCTTCAACCAGATTCTCTGCTCCTGTTTTGAAAACTTGTACTACGTTATACTGCGACAGGGATTATGATGGGATGCCACGGCTGGTACAGAGTCATCTACAATTGGTAACGTAACTACGTTATGTGGCGTCCGTAGCTCAATCCCGGTGGCGCCTTTGGTCGTTGTAGCAGAATTTAAAAGTAAAAAAAAAAACAAATGCAAATTGCGAGGCGCAAGGCACGCATCCCGGTCAGCCATCGGTAATCCCTGATACTGCGACGCCTAGATCTAAACTGATAACTATGGGCTCATTGTTACATGAGGAGGGGAGGGGGGAGAGGCGAATCCATGTGCTCGGACGGAGGGAGGCACTGAAATTGCATTTGCAATAAACATAATTGTCAACCCTAGTTTTATTTGGATTCCACACTATTGTTGCCAAAACTAAAGAAACAATCCTTGTAATTCGCAACTTTTCCGCGCTATTACAACTTCGAAATTAAAAAAAAATATTTTTTTCGGCCCACCCTAATGGACAATTTGCATTTTAATGTTTTTTACCATATTTTACATAACGTGACTTACATAGACATCCTGAAAATACTATGAACATCCATGTAATTAACGTAGATGTTCCTGTAGATTACATGATTTTACATTGATTCTAATGTTTTACATACTTTTTAGTTAGAAATTTTCATTATGATGTAGCACTATATTTCAAAGTTACTGACAAGGGAACTGTCCACCATTACAAGCCGAAACCTACCTTGAAATTTCTCACAGATTAGCGTTTTGATGTACCAAGGCCGCGGCTAAAAATTATCTGTCTCTTTTAACTGCAAGACACATAAATCGAAGCCAAAATCCACCAATGGCAACCCACTGTGCATAGCTGATGGGCGTCCCTACTCGAGTTAGAACGGAGTGGAGTGAGGCGGGTGCGGCGCGGACTGCAAGTAGTGAAGGTTATCCATATCAATCAAATGAGGAAATTGTATTACTTTCATGTAGTTTAAATGAGAGATTTGGCGCTGGATTTTAGTGCCTTGCAATAAAAAAGGCAGATAATATTTTGGAAGGCATCACAACGCTTCTCTGGGAGAAATTTAATTGTAGGTCGTGGTATGCAATGGTTAACGTTTTCCTTGTAAGAAGAGAGTCAGTTTGTACGTGTCCTATTGCGAGTTTTTGTTTTTATCCATTGTTGGACCATTGACCTCTCAAGACCATAAACTGGGATAGGTATTTTAAGTCTCTCCGCTACGGGGGGGGGGGGAGGACGCTTCAATCTTTTAAATTTCAAATATTATTTCTTTCTTTATTTTACCTCTCACTGTGAAAGTCTTTAAATGTACTCTCACAATGATTTTTCATGATCTACACTTTAAATTATTTATTAGCTTTGTCATAGTTTAGTGACCTTTTATAATGGAAGAATATTTATTGTTATTATTATTATTATTATTATTATTATCATCATCATCATCATCATCATCATCATCATCATATGTCAAGGCTGAAAGTTTTATCGAATGGGCCGTGACCAACTCAAAGTTGTTCCATAAAAGTCCGCGAGATGGCATCGGTATGTCAAATTATAACAATAAATATTATTAATTCTCATTTAATACACCGATGCCATCTCGGTTGACTTTCATAGAACTACTTTGAGCTGGTCACGGCCCATCCGATGATAAAACTTTGTTCCTTTTCGGCTTTGACACACAAAAAAAATAATAACAATAATAATAATAATAATAATAATAATAATAATAATAATAATAATAATAATAATAATAATAATAATAATAATAATAATAATAATAATATACAGACATTCATAGTGATAGAAAACGAAGGTTAAAATTTTATGGCCATATTAAACGAATGAACTGAAATAGGCTTACAAAACATATAATGGAATTCTACGAAAACAGAAGTAAAGCTCCAGTGGATACTATGAAGTGGATTGATGAAGTCAAAAAGGACTTAAAATTGGCAGGAATTACTAAAGAAGATATCCCAAACAGAGATATATTTAGAATTAAGGTGAATAAGTGGCAAGTTGACCAAGAGGACAAACCGAAGAAAAAAACTGGAACAACTTGGACAGATGAGAGAAAACAGGCTCATAGCAAAAGAATGAAAGAAATTTGGGCTCAAAGGAAACGCCTCTAAGTACTTTGCGTAGTCCTACATGGGCTCATCCGCAATTAAAATAAATAAATAAATAATAATAATAATCTTTCAAAATAAGTTCAAGGCCCGAAACCTTTTACGGTTTCAGTGAAGCTTTCTCGGTGCATCTTTTTCTAGGTCCCAAAGATCTTTTCTCTTGAGGACGTTATTGGAGCATGACTTTTGGAAGTCTATAAAGATTCATTCGGTACACATGAGTTTTCCGCTGTAGATGGTATTTATTTAAAAACTGTGAGATTGGTTGTAAATGAAGGGCTTGCATGATATTAAAATAGTAATAATAATAATAATAAACAATAATAATAATAATATTAATAATAATAATAATTAATAATAATAATAATAATAATAATAATAATAATAATAATAATAATAATAATAATAATAATAATAATAATAATATTGATAGGTTAACATGGAAGGAAAACATGAAGACAGTAATGCAAGCTAGAGGGCTAAGCATCGAAGATGCCCAAGACCGCAGGCTTTGGAGGTTTGGCACGGGAAGACGGCAGCAGCTGTAAAAACCCGAAGATAGATAATAATAATAATAATAATAATAAGCTTCTCTCACAAAAGGGCTGTAAACTATGACAAATTTAATACATAATTAAAGAGTAAATTATGAAAAATCATTAGTTGAGAGTACATTTTAAACTAATAGAAATTATAACAATTTTGAGGGGCAAAGATAAAGATAAAAATTTAAATTTAAAAGATTAAAGAGTCCCCGGGCCATGTCTGAGCGGTTTAAGGTATCATACCTTGGCGCAGAGCTAATGGTCTCGCGCTAGGAAGAATTGTTTTCCTGGAATTTCGTCCAGAACGGGACTAATCCAGTATCATGGGAAATTTGTGTAGCTACAATAAGTAGCGGCTTCAGGTTGTTAAAACAAGGTATAATGGCTAAGGGACCCATTATGTTGATCACATGTATACTTGTGTTGAGCTTTCAATTTTATTTTTAAATGAATGGAGATGGAAAGGTACTTTCCATACGATTTATTCACCGTAACCGGTTGAAGTAATTTCGCATGTCAAATTTAGATGGCGCAGCGGTATAAAATTGTAAAATTTTAACATTGAGAGGCACCTCTATTGGTTATCTATGCGAATCATACAAATATGCACTGTTCCTCTATGTCCATGTTGTCCATGTGATGTATGCTTTGGTATGTATCATATGACCCTTCCGAATTTTAACCAACCACCTGTATAATGTATAACGTGGTCTAACGGTATAACGTAAGAGGTCCACGTGAATAATTTAATATATGAGAAAAACCTATGGTTAATTTATCAAGTATTTTTAATATTTACATTGTAGAAAATGACGGATTTCCAAAAGAAACTTGAGTATGTAAAGAAGAATATTAGAAGTTACCCAGATTTTCCAAAACCCGGGATTATATTCAGGTAAAAATATTCTTTCAAACATTATATTTAAAATTTGTTATAT
Source organism: Diploptera punctata (assembly GCA_030220185.1). Lineage (NCBI taxonomy): Eukaryota > Metazoa > Arthropoda > Insecta > Blattodea > Blaberidae > Diploptera > Diploptera punctata. Next base: position 13,142 of record JASPKZ010006854.1, read on the forward strand.
TTCATATCCAAAACATTAGCTTCATTCCGTAATTGTTTAAAACGCTGTAGTTGGATTACGATTTGGTGGCTAATATGTACATTTTATTTAGAAAAAATTTCAATTTTGATACAAAAATGAAAACTAAAATCAGGACTTTAGAATAACTCGTTCAATGATGTTCCACAGAATAGCAGTGGAACTACATATTTGTTAAATCAATTTGACCAACCTTCGCAATAAATTATACTAACCTGCCTTTTATAACCTAACAAATTAAAATTAAATATTATTTAATAAACTAATCGGATGTGGTAGGTTTTATGTCTCTCACAATTCTACACTTACACTCTTATGCCACTGATGCACTAAACACTTGTAAACACGTTTTGTACTGTTTTAAACATATAACCGACTTTTTCCAACTAATCTGCTATACACTAACTTGTGAACTTAACAAAATGAAATGAGTGAACATCCATTTGTTAATATGTTATGTTTCGGAATTAATTGTGAATGTTGGTCATTCTGATTTCACAAATATATCCTGTCATCTGGCAGTAGTTTATATGCATTTACATATATGCACTATGATTATACAGGGGATGATCAGAAAACATTAACTCAGTATAGGGATGTATGGAGAGCTTATGTTCATGTGGCCATGAACCTATGGGTTTGATAGTGCCAGTGAGTTAGTTATAAAACAGTACAAAAGTTAGTAAAGATGGAAAAAGTGAGTAGAACAATATTGTATAATGTTTCCATTAAGCGCAGTGAGAATTTTTTCAAAATCCCAGGCAGACACCACGTGCATGGCCCAACAAACGTGAAGCGGTTTACTCTATGGAATATCGCGATGCAGCCAACATTATACATGCTATTTAACAAACCTAAAAGCTAACCTAACACAATTTAAGTACTTTAACCTGTGAAAGACCAACCTAAAAGCTAACTTGGCTGATGTTTCCATTAAGCGCAGTGAGTATTTTTTGTAAGTCCCAGGTAGACACCATGCACATGTGCCAACAGGTTATATTTTAAAATTATTTCCCAGTATTTACAATCAATTTTACATATTTTCTAACGATTATTTCAACATATTTTTCTATGATATTTAACTAGTGAGGTTACTTTACTTTACTTTACTTTTTACGTAACATGAAGACGAGGCAGCCATATTGATTTTAACAACAGTGCAGCCAACATAGAGTATGTACTTTAGAATTTCAGAACTTACTATTTATTTTTGGGCATTGCATTCTTTCACAGGTTAGAGTGCTTAAATTGCATTAGGTTAACGGATAAAGTTTCCATTAAGCGCAGGCAGACACCACGCGCATGTGCCAACAAATGCAAAGTGGTTTACTCTAAGGAATATCGCGATGCAGCCAACATTATACATGCTATTTAACAAACCTAAAAGCTAACCTAACACAATTTAAGCACTCGCACCTGTGAAAGAATGCAACGCCCAAAAATAAATAGTATGTTCTGAAATTCTAAAGTACATACTCTATGTTGGCTGTACTGTTATTGTATAGAATATTCGTTAAAATCAATATGGCTGCCATATCTTCATGTTACATATATAGTTAAATATTATAGAAAAATATGTTGAAATAATCATTAAAAAACGTAAAATTTATTGTAAATAGTGGGAAATAATTTAAAAATATAACTTGTTGGTGCATGCGCGTGGTATCTATCTGGGACTTAGAAAAAATTCTCACTGCGATTAATGGAAACATCAGCACATTTATATGCCAAATGCCACTGAATTTTACAGTGGGATGACCTGTCAAGAGAGGGATTTTGAAATTTGGATTAGAAACGACAGAGATGTGGACTTTCACCGGTGCTTTTCATTATATATATGAATAGATTAATAAACGAATGGAGGAAAACTCAACGAGGATATATACCCATCAATAGGAACCTCAAACTCGATGCTATTCTTTTTGCAGATGATTTAGCTCTTCTGGCACTTTCCGAAAATGATTTACAACGATCAATTTATAATTTACAAAAAATAGCTGCCAAATTTAATATGGAAATATCAATTAACAAAACTAAAATTATGGCATTTCATGGGAAGGACCCCATACAAAGTAAAATCTGTCTCCAGAATAAAATTTTAGAGAGATCTAATCAATTTAAATAATTTGGATATTATCTCTCTATCTGGGATGAAAAGGATATCCCTGAAAAAATTACTAGTTATAATAAAAGTTTGGGAATTATTAATCAAGTTATGAAACCATCCCTTGTACAAAAACACCAGATTATGTTTATATAACACTTTGGCTAGACCAGTGTTGACCTATGGTAGTGCAGCATGCACACTAAAAAAGACAACATGAAAGCAGAATAACGGCTTGTGAAATGAGATTCATGCGCAGAACAGCGGGTTACACCAGATGGGATCGGAAAAGGAACACCGATATCTTAAAAGAATTGAAGACTACGCCAATTTTGGAATATATTAAACAGTACCAACTAAATTGGAAACACCATCTTGAAAGAATGAGTTCAAATCAGATCCCCAAAGCTGTTTATAATTATATACCAAGAGGACGAAGATCACTGGGCCGTCCTATGAAACGCTGGAGGGAAAATTTTGTATAGGATCGTAACAGGCCTTGGCCTAATACTTGGAAGGAAGAAGAAGAAGGATTATAAACGAACATTTTTGACCACACAAGGACATGGAGGGCCTCCCAATGAGTAATCAGGTCAATGTAGGGCCACCTCTGAGACAACACACATTATTCACTCTCATATGGCAAATATAATTACGATGGTCAGTTGATGTTCAGGATCCATTTTGGTATTAAAGTTTCCTGACATTTGTCTTAAAAGTGAGGAAAGCTGCTAAAAATACCATCACCCAGGAAACTTTTCCCTATGGGGATCGACCCAGGCAGCAATGCTAGCGACAGTTGATAATCATTAATTAATTAAATAAAAATAAAACGTAGTTTTATTTGATTTTCATACCACGTTTTATTTTTATTTAATTAATAAATATGGATTTCATCAAGTAAACACCAGCTCAATTGACAATCATTAAAGTTGAGAATAGGTCGGATGCGTTACTTTTTTTGGCAAACACAATTCTACACTTACATCCTTATGCCACTGATGCACTAAACACTTGAAAACACGTTTTGTACTATTTTAAACATTTTGGAACCATTTTATAAACATTTCTTACGATTATTAAATATTTATAAATTATGCAAAATGTGTGCATCGGGTTCTAGAGACGCAGAAATGCTTCATGTAACATCCGCTAGGTGGCTCTCAAATCGGAGTTACCAACATTTGAAAATAATTTCAAACCATATTTAGTGTTAGTGTACGTAAAATTAGTTTATAGTTTATTAAATAATATGCATGTAAATTGTTTTGTTAGGTTAGGAAATGGTAAGTTGGTTTACGTCCATTTTTTTTTTTGCATTTGGAAATAAATAATATGCATGTAAATTGTTTTCTTTGGTTAGGAAATGGCAAGTTAGTTTACGTCCATTTTTTTTTAGCATTTGGGAAATTATTCCCAAAGTTGGTAACACCGACTGCAGAGGCTACATTAACCATTACAGCAACTACCTCAACTCGCGCATGCGCACTGCGATTCTGTGGAACTTAGAAAAATTCATGTCCGCCAAATAACCGACTTTTTCCAATAGGGCTACTAAAATGTGATGATGCCCTCTCATTAAAAATGTTAGTGTACCTCCCAGTTGTAAAACACTGGTCTAAATGATGATGATGATGCTGTTTCAGGGATATTTTCTCGGTGTTGAGTAACCCTCCTGCATTCCACGCACTCAAAGACGCGTTATTTGAACATGTATCTGAAATTACTCCAAAACCAGATGTTATTGTAGTGCTGGAATCAAGAGGATTTCTATTTGGACCAATAGTGGCTTTGCACAACATTCCATGTGTTCCAGTAAGGAAGAAAGGAAAACTGCCAGGAGACATATGTCGGCAGGAGTACACGTTGGAATATGGCACAGTAAGTTAACAGTAGCAGTTAGTAGTATTTTTTAAAAATAAATTCTATATCGCCTCAACTCATATCCTGTCTCCTAATTTTGTCGGTCCATCCAATCTCCTGGTTGTAGATGTTTCTCCTTCATGTATAAACATATTCCCTGACTCCTGGAGGTTTTAGGTCTTCCCTTATCTCTATTAGGTTTTTTAGCATTGCAGTTTTTTTCTGATGGGAGGGAGCTGGCCTACCGCTTCAACCCCCAACCTGGAGGACCAGGGATTTTTTTTTTCAGGTGTCCATCCTTAGATCAGTTGCTTTCACTACAGCTAAGAGCCTGATCTGCCCTTTAGGAAGATTTGACAGAACAGATAACATGAAATGATCCCCTCGGCCTCGAATACTCTAATACCATTGGGGTCAGAAAACAAGTGTTCAGTCCAGAGAGACTGGATAGGAAGGAAATATGGTATGGAAATGGAAGTAATACCATATCTCACCAAGCTGACCAGTAGCCCATCCCGTCCGTTCACCACATAAGTTATATGGTTACTAACAGCTGCACCACGTGATGTGCAGGTCGGTTCCTCTAAGTCTTAGAATTTAAAGCAATTAGAGGCTCTCCTTCCTCTTAGCATCTTCCCTTTTACAACCATTTATTTATTTTTTATTTTAATTTATTTGAGTAAAATTGTATCACTTCACCTCATATTCTTCTTCTTAGACAGGGACTTTTTTCTTCAGTTCCATCCTAAGTATTTTCTCGACCATTGTTATGTCACCTTGAAGAGCTGCCTTCTGCACTCTCTGTTTGAAGACTGAGGAACCTCAAAATCAAATAATTTTCCCCAGGAATTCAATTTTGATTTTAATTAATTTAGGCTAAATTAATAAGAAATTAGGACTGGAAGTAAATATCAATAAAACTAAATATATGGTCACACATAGAAATTCAGTATATAATGGAAATGGACAGCTAATGACAAATGAGGGAAATTTTGAGGAAGTGGCTGAATTCAAATACCTAGGAACAATAATCACAAACAGTAATGAGATGCACAAAGAAATTAAAGATAGGCTCAATTCTGGAAATGCATGCTATTATGCATTGCAGAGACTCTTGATGTCCCAACTCCTTTCAAAAAACGTTAAGCTGAAAATATATAAAACTATTATTCTACCAGTTATATTATATGGGTGTGAAACATGGACTCTTACTTTAAGGGAGGAAATGAGATTACGAGTATTTGAGAATAAAGTTCTTAGGAAAATTTTTGGACCAAAGAGAGATGAACAGACAGGTGAATGGAGAAGACTACATAACAATGAACTACATGGTCTTTATAGGAAGCCAGATATAATAAGAACAGTTAAGTCTCGTAGACTGCGATGGGCAGGACATGTTGCGCGTATGGGGAATGAAAGACATGCATGGAAACTTCTTGTAGGAAAGCCAGAAGGAAAACACCCAGTTGGTAGACCAAGAATGAGGTAGGAGAACATTAAGTATGATTTGAGGGAAGTAGATTATACAGGAAATGATTGGAAAGCATTATCTCAGGATAGGGATGTATGGAGAGCTTATGTCCGCACGGCCATGAACCTACGGGTTCGATAGTGCCAGTGAGTAAGTAAGTAAGTAAGGCCAAATTAATTAAACAAATAAAAAAATCCAAAGAGCTCGTGGTTTGGGAAAAAAAGTTAAAAAAATGTAAAGGAGAAATTCCCAGGGAATAACAATGGTCATGAAAATACTGAGGATGGGGTTGAAGAAGGTCCTGAAACGGTCTAAGAAGAAGAAGAAGAATATGAGGTGAGGTGATTTCTATCTTCTTAGTGTATCCAGCTATTTGCTGACAACACAAAGTTCCACTACATTACTCTACTGGTCCCACATTCAATTGCAATGAATCATCATTCACAAATACACAATGAATGGCTTCTACCTGAAGAAGACATGAAGGGACTCCACACAGCTATAGCATTATTTATTAAATTACTATTGAGAAGCTAAAGCTATTACTATGATAGAAATAAGTAAATCAATGAACACAATTAAATTATTGTAAATCAATGGTAAAGAGAACATTTTTTTTTTTTTTTTCCCCCATTGATTTACAATAATTTAATTGTATAAAGCATCAGGTTCAGATGAGATCCCAGCAGAACTGATAAAATCAGGGGGAGAAAAATTGATGGACAAGATACGCTGGTTGCTTAGTATGATTTGGGAAAAAGAAGCTCTTCCAGATGAATGGAAGGAATCAATTATCGTACCAATTTATAAGAAAGGAGATAAAACTGATTGCAACAACTATAGGGGCATCTCATTACTTTCAACTTCGTACAAAATTCTAACAAATATATTAGTAAGCAGACTTGCTCCCTATATTGATGACATTCTAGGAGATCATCAATGTGCATTTAGAAGAAACAGGTCTACAACAGATCAGATTTTTAGTATAAGACAGATTTTAGAAAAGAAATGGGAATATAATGGCACTGTACATCAACTATATGTAGACTTCAAAAAAGCATATGATTCAATTAAGAGGGAGAAGTTATATAGTATCCTGCTGGAGTTCGGAATTCCTAAAAAGTTAGTTAGACTTATACGAATGTGTCTAAATGGCTCAACGAGTAGGGTGCGTGTAGGCAAACAGTTTTCAGACACTTTTGAAATCCAGAATGGGTTGAAGCAAGGAGATGCACTATCTCCTCTACTATTTAATTTTGTACTAGAGCATGCCATTAAATCTTTAGAGAATAAGGAAGGCTTACAACTGAATGGTATTAATAAGCTGTTAGTTTATGCTGATGATGTGGTACTACTGGCCGATAGCGAGGAGATACTAAAGGCCAACACGCACACACTATTGAGTAACACTAAGAAATTAGGACTGGAAGTAAATATCAGTAAAACTAAATATATGGTCACACGTAGAAATACATTATATAATGGAAATGGACAGCTAATGACAAATGAGGGAAATTTTGAGGAATTGGCTGAATTCAAATACCTAGGAACAATAATCACAAATAGGAATGAGATGCACAAAGAAATTAAACATAGGCTCAATTCTGGAAATGCATGCTATTATGCATTGCAGAGACTTTTGATGTCCCAACTCCTTTCAAAAAACGTTAAGCTGAAAATATATAAAACTATTATTCTACCAGTTATATTATATGGGTGCGAAACATGGACTCTTACTTTAAGGGAGGAAAGGAGATTACGAGTATTTGAGAATAAAGTTCTTAGGAAAATTTTTGGACCAAAGAGAGATGAACAGACAGGTGAATGGAGAAGACTACATAACAATGAACTACATGGTCTTTATAGGAGGCCAGATATAATAAGAACAGTTAAGTCCCGTAGACTGCGATGGGCAGGACATGTTGCGCGTATGGGGAATGAAAGACGTGCATGGAAACTTCTTGTAGGAAAGCCAGAGGGAAAACGCCCAGTTGGTAGACCAAGAATGAGGTGGGAGAACAACATTAACTATGATTTGAGGGAGGTGGATTACACAGGAAATGATTGGAAGGCATTGGCTCAGGATAGGGATGTATGGAGAGCTTATGTCCGCGCGGCCATGAACCTACGGGTTCGATAGTGCCAGTGAGTAAGTAAGTAAGTATTCATTAATTTACTTTTTTCTACCATATTATTACATACAACTTTCCTCATAAGAGGATTGCCTCAAGGACAAAGTGATACATGCAATTAATTTTTTGAATTGATGAAATACATTTTGTAAATACATTAAAAAAATTCAAATTGTAGGCCTAACTGAAGTATACATACTACAAAGTAGAAATTTTGTAAAAATGGTTTCTTAAAATTGAAATTGATCCTCTAATGGCAGCGATGGCAATTTTAGAAAGATACACCCTGTCCAAATCTAAGAAGCTTTAGCTTCCCAATATTAATTTAATAAATAATGCTATAGCTGTGTGGAGTCCCTTCATGTCTTCTTCAGGTAGAAGCCATTCATTGTGTATTTGTGAATGATGATTCATTGCATTTGAATGTGGGACCAAGACAGTAAGGTAAAGGAAAGATTTTTGCTTGGATGGGAATAAAGCCTGAATTAGCTCAATGGACAGAGCATTAGCACAGAAAGCTAAAGGTTCGGGGTTCGATTCCCGGTTCAGGCAGAAATTTTTCTCTTTACCATTGATTTGCAATAATTTAATTGTGTTCGTTAATTTACTTATTTCTATCATAGTAATAACTTTAGCTTCTCAATATTAATTTAATAAATAATGCTATAGCTGTGTGGAGTCCCTTCATGTCTGCTTCAGGTAGAAGCCATTCATTGTGTATTTGTGAATGATGTATTTGTGATTCATTGCAATTGAATGTGGGACCAGTAGAGTAAGGTAAAGGAAGGATTTCTGCTTGGATGGGAATGAAGCCTGAATTAGCTCAGTGGACAGAGCATTAGAACGGAAAGCTAAAGGTTCGGGGTTCGATTCCTGGTTCAGGCAGAAATTTTTCTCTTTACCATTGATTTACAATAATTTAATTGTGTTCGTTAATTTACTTATTTCTATCATAGTAATAGCTTTAGCTTCTCAATATTAATTTAATTCCACTAGATTGTTCTTCATTTTACAAAAGATGGATATAGCACCCGATGTTTGTAGTATATTCCAGCTGCTAGAGTCCAAAGACGAGTAGTTGTTTCTCTCATTGTAGCCCCTAACCGGAGATCCGAACGAGGGGCTGTTTTATCTCCGGAATATTTTACATTGATATTATCCATCATATTTTGTTATTTTGAAAAATAGTGGGGCTGCATTAGATGTTTTTACAGCTTATGTATGTATCTCTTAAATTTTTATGTGCTGAAGTTAATAAACTTAAGCCATCTCATCTTGTTTGGATGAGTACCTATGAGGGATTGTGCAAAGTATGAATAGAAAGTTAGTCCTGCGCCGTAGCCGAGCGGTTAAGGTAGGAAGCCTTGGCGCAGAGCTACGGGACTTGCGCTGGTTCGAGTCTACATGAGGGAAGAAATTTTCTCATGATATTTCGGCCAGTATGGGACCAGTGCCCACCCAGCATCGTGAGGCAATTGGGTAGCTACAATAAGTAGCGGCTCCAGGTTGAGGAACTAGCTATAATGGCTGGGGGACTCGACATGCTAACCACATGTCACCCCTACACTGGCTGTTAATCATCTACCTCTGTGATTGACACATGTGGATGTGAAGGGCCAGCAGCCGGCTGGTAAAAGGGCAACTGCTGAAAAGTGGAAAGACCCTCAATCGGATCGGATGAATAGAAAGTTTAGATAGATGTGGATAAAATATGAGTTGAGTTGACAGAATTTTACTTAAATAAATAACACCCTATATTAAATTAATGTTGGGAAGTAAACATTATGAGGTATAATCATTAAAATTCATCGGAGAACATTTTGTTTAAACAACTCACCTCATAGGATTCATGCTTCCATGAAACTGCAGTTTCAAACACAGTCATGTTCATCCTCAGCCATAACTCCGACTGACGAAATTCTTTGGCCGTCAACTGTTCTGTTGTCGCCATCTTCAATGCTAACATCTATGGTTGAATTTATGAACTTTGAAATCAAAGTAATTTTGTTAGGAATATCAAAATTCATGAGTTGAGTTGTTTAAACAAAATGTTCTCCGATGAATTTGAAATAATACCTTATTGTTAATTCCTAAAAAAGTAAATTTATTTTAAAGTTTTAAAATATACCCCATATTGATTCCTGTTGAGTTTGTCTTTTGGGCTAAATGGTCGTGGTTTGGTTTTCTTAAAACTCAACTTTTGTCTACTGCTGCGGTAAACATCTTCATACCATGGCCATTTAGCCCGAAAAACAAACCCAACAAGATTCAAGACACCTGCCGTGAAAGCCTACAATTTTACATATCTCATATTATAAATAATTCAAAGTAGTATTTTTCTTAAGTAAATCCATCCATAGTAATTCTGCCCAAAGGCAGGTCCTTCACTGCAATCATAGTGTTTTCATGCTATGCTTGCAGCTTTACTAGGGAATTGTAGGTGTGGTAGCTTCCCGTTGCTTTCCACACCGGTGAAGGATGATGATGATGGCTGTATGCTTTCGGGGACCATTTGGGCCTTAAAGTTTTCCTGATATTTGTCTTACAGATGAAAAACCCCGATATAAACCTCACCCAGAAAAACTTAAAGAACATGAAAGATACAGCCGTCTTAAACAAGTGGAAAAGTCGGTAGTAGCAGAACACTCTCTACTTGAAGGCCATACATTACAATACAACAACACAGATATATTATCTAACTGCACACACTATTTTACCCGTCTGCAACGAGAAGCCATTGAAATATTCAAACATCAAAATAGTTACAATAGAAAGGAAGAATCGTTAAAAGTCAACAAAGCATGGATACCAGTCTTAACAAAAGCCAGATGTAAACCCCTACAGAACAATCTACTAGAACATCAGACAGCAACCTCATTGGTGCAATGGAAGACCCTAATGCTAACCAACCAGAAGGCAGATACAATTTACGAAGTAACGGACCGCGCAGAGAACACGTTGCGGATAAATGTATAAATAGGGCAGGTAGTTGACAAATTTGCCAGTCTCAAGACAACCCTTGAGGATGCCGGACGCAGTCTCTGGCGAAACGTAGGGGAACTACAAGCCTCAAGACCACGGCCAACAGCCCGGAAATCTTCTACAAGATCATCATAGTAACTCCGGCCGTGAAAACCTAAGTCAATATAATAATAATAATAATAAATAATCTGAATTTTAAAATATAATACTGAATCTTGATCTATCTGGGAACAAAAATCTGGCCAGTGAATGAAAAAGTGTTGGACCACACTGGTATAAATATGGAAAAATTATGTTTCAGTTATTAATTTAACACTTCTCACTGGAGGATACATTATATTTCCAGAGAAAAAATTAAACATCGAAACAAGCCCTACTGGCTTCATAAAGTAGTGTTTAAATTCCTAATAAACGTCCTCTTAAAACAACAAGCCGCCATTTGTGTGATCGAGCAAATGCTCGTAGCATTCGGCAATCAGGAATTAACAGTGCATATAAGAGAAAAATTTGTGTTTAGATTGGAGTTTCTCAGGTAGCTCAGTGATAGAGCATTGGCCTAGAAAGCCAAAGGTCCTGGGTTCAAACCCCAGTCTGAGCATATAATTTTTCTCTTCAAATATAATGGAAAAATTAGCTTAATTAAAAATTGAACTTGGATGTTTCAGGATGTATTTGAGATACAATCAGATAGCATCAAAGCTGGCCAGAACGTGCTCGTCATTGACGATTTATTAGCAACTGGAGGTGAGTTCACTTTATATTGAAATTAAAAAAAATCATTAATTTCCTTTTTTCTTCTTCATCTAATCTCGTGTCCCTGTACCAGGGGTTGAGTTTTGGACAAAATCTCCATCTATATCATCATCATCATCATAATCATAGTACATTCACGAATTTAGGCCATTTGTTGACCTTTTTCGGCCTCAAGAGAAACATCATCCAAAAGTTTTTTGAGTGGACGTCCTGGTCTTCTTCTTCCTGCAGGTTGATATCTTAACATTTGTTTGGGTATTCTGTGATCTTCCATTCGATGAACATGTTGCATCCATCTTGACTTATAATCAGAAATTTTGTTTTCTAAAGATTCCATGTGTAATTCTTCTAAGATGTCTTCAATTTTTTTGTGATCTAGTAGTGTGTATCCTGCAGTCCTCCGAAGATATCTCATTTCAGCAGATCTAAGTCTATATCTGTCATTCTTTTCCTCCTCTTCTATCATATCCATTCAGTTTTTCTTTTCTTGGTATTCCTCTGTCCCGCGCCATAGCCGAGCGGTTAAGGTAGGAAGCCTTGGCGCAGAGCTACGGGACTTGTGCTGGTTCGAGTCTCCATGGGGGAAGAAATTTTCTCATGGTATTTCGGCCAGTATGGGACCGGTGCCCAACCAGCATCGTGAGGCAATTGGGTAGCTACAATAAGTAGCGGCTCCAGGTTGAGGAAGCAGCTATAACGGCTGGGGGACTCGACATGCTAACCACATGTCACCCCTACACTGGCTGTTGATCATCTACCTCTGTGATTGACACATGTGGATGTGAAGGGCCAGCAGCCGGCTGGTAAAAGGGCAACCGCTGAAAAGTGGAAATACCCTCAATCGGAATCGGTATTCTTCTTACCTTGTTCTTTCCATCTACATCTCGGCCAATATCTTGGTCTCCTTCTTCCTGATGTAAATTTCAGTGCTTGTCATCTTGATATCCCTTCAGTATTCATTCTTCTAACTTGTTGATACCATTTTGTTCTAGCGTCTTCCATTTCATCAGTTGCAAAACCAGGACATTGTCACAACTGGATATAATGAAACTAACAACTTTTGAAAGAAAGATGTTACATAAAATTAGATATAACTCGGAACTGTGTCACCTTTATAAATGATCAGATATTCTAGTTTCAATGAGGTGCGCCGCAGTGTAGTGGTTAAGGCACTATGCTGCAAGTTAGAGTCCATGTTTCACATCCATATAATATAACTATTACACATCCAAGTTAACTGTTCACGGGCGGAGGGGAAGAGTTTTAGCGCTAGTGTCGCCGATCTGCTGAATCTGTGGAAGGGATGTAGGAGAAAACTGTACATCCAATCACGTATTGAAATTTTTCAACTTCAAATGTGGGGGGAGAATATCTAAACACGTGTGACAGATCTTAACATGGTTGTCAAATTAGTCATTTAAGCACGGAATGCTCAAGCGGTCGGATCATTTAAAATCACAGTATTTGTCGTCTCTCTGTTACTAGTCTCACAATAAATCACAAGTGGCAACAAGTAATGAGAAGGGCAAGGAAGGTACAGCTCATCCCTAGACGTAACCCTAAAAGTAACAGGGTTGTCAAGTTAGTCATTCTGCCACTGACCGCGCAGAGCGACTGATCATTAAAATACATAGTATTTGTCAGCTCTCTACCTGCCAATCAAACAATATAATACAAAGGACAGGAAGCGGCAACATAGTTTAGAGAAAGACAGTTTGTTAGTTAACATATTTTCCGCCTGCACAAAACACTTGGATGGGTAGTAGTAGAATAATAGTTTTATGTAAAGGTAGAATTTTTTAACATTCACCTCATATTGTTCTATATATTTTCAGTTTAACGTTTTTTGAAAGGAGTTGAGACATCAAGAGTCCCTGTAATGCATAATAGCACGCATTTCCAGAATTGAGCCTAATTTCCATGTTTTGCACCCATATAATATAACTGGTAGAATAATAGTTTTATATATTTTCAGTTTAACGTTTTTTGAAAGGAGTTGAGACATCAAGAGTCCCTGTAATGCATAATAGCACGCATTTCCAGAATTGAGCCTAATTTCCATGTTTTGCACCCATATAATATAACTGGTAGAATAATAGTTTTATATATTTTCAGTTTAACGTTTTTTGAAAGGAGTTGGGGCATCAAGAGTCTCTGCAATGCATAATAGCATGCATTTCCAGAATTGAGCCTATGTTTAATTTCTTTGTGCATCTCATTCCTGTTTGTGATTATTGTTCCTAGGTATTTGAATTCAGCCACTTCCTCAAACTTTCCCTTTCACTGACTCACGCAATGGAAATTTCCGAAATTGTATTCTCAGAATGTTGGTTGGTACCGTTAAAAGCATCAGGGGCGAGGGGGTCGTGAGTGAAGAGTAAAAAGAGTCATGGATGGATAATACGTGCATGGATAATCGGGAGTTTGCTCTAGACCTGTTCTTTATAATAATATTGGAATTTATTATTTCATAATTATTGCTTGATATTGTTATGTTGCAGGATCATTAAAAGCAGCTTGTCTTCTTGTGAAGCAGTTGAAAGCTAATGTGATACAGTGTCTGGTTGTGATGGAACTATTGAACTTGAAAGGGAGAAATCATGTGGCTGTACCTACACATTCCTTAATACAATTCTGATTTTATATTTTGTGAGGTGAGAACCATCAGGTTCTGGGAGAAGATCTACATCCACAAGAATACAAATAACATTATGAAGTTAAAATTCATCGGAGAACATATTGTTTAAACAACTCACCTCATAGGATTCATGCTTCCATGATATCGCAATTTCAAACATAGTCATGTTCATCTTCAGCCATAACTCCGACTGCCATCTATGGTTGAATTTATGAACTTCGAAAACAATGTAATTTCGTTAGGGATATCAAAATTCATTGATCTATTTTTGTTTTTCTGAATGTATATTTTTTCCCAAACTGTCAATTCCAAAGGTTTCTCTCCTTGTTTTAAAAGTTTAGCTTCTCTTCCAATTTTATGATGTTCTAATTGATTTCGAAGTTCATAAATTCAACCATAGATGGCAGCACTGAAGATGGCGACAATAGAATAGTTGACGGCCAAAGAATTTTGTCAGTCGGAGTTATGGCTGAAGATGAACATGACTATGTTTGAAATCGCAATATCATGGGAGCATGAATCCTATGAGGTGAGTTGTTTAAACAATATGTTCTCCGATGAATTTTAATGATTATACCTCATAATGTTTACTTCCCAACATTAATTTAATATAACATTATGAAGTTTTAAATTCTCAGGGAAAAGGATTTGATTTACAAGTTCTTAGGTCAACCAGAAGATGGAGTGGGAGTCAGCATCCAGGGACGACAACATAAAAATCAACAGTCTCTGGACAAGCTGACAATGGTATGGACAACGTATCGAAACATATGAAATGAAACATCAAGTATAAGAATTAAATGAATCGTGATTTGTTCTTACCTCATACTTCTACAGCACTGCAGTATCAGCGACCATTGTCACCATCCTCAGCTGTTTTCACAACTGTCAATTTTTTCTTTTGCTGGTAATTATCCAAACTGCCATCTGGTGTTCTTTTGAAGGAATTATTTTCTAAACTGCCATCTGGTGTTCTTTTGAAGGAATTATTTTCTAAACTGCCATCTGGTGTTCTTTTGAATGAATCATTTTGTAAACTGCCATCTGTTGTAATTTTGAAGAACTTTGTAATCAAGTTTACTTCGAGATTCCAGACGAACTGAGCTTGATTACAAAGTTCTTAAAAAATACAACAGATGGCAGTTTAGAAAATGATTCATTCAAAAGAACACCAGATGGCAGTTTGGATAATTACCGGCAAAAGAAAAAATTGACAGTCGTGAAAACAGCTGAGGATGGTGACGTTGGTCGCTGATACTGCAGTGCTGTGTTTAAAAAAAATAGAAGTATGAGGTAAGAAGAATTCACGACTCATTTAATTCTTATTTTGTGAAGATGTTTTACTTTCCATCTTGTGTAATTGTATGTAATGCGAAAGCAAAATGTCAACACAAGAAATGAGAAGGAAGTACAAACTAATGTAGAAAAGTAGATAGAACCATCTGGTTCTCAGTCTTACCAACATTTGTAGATAGAACAAAATTTACCTTCTCATTACACACAGTTGGTACTTGCTATGAATAAACTAGTGATCTATAATGAAAGAGAGAAATTTCAAATTTATTTTGAAATATAAAACAATAATTTCCAAAAAACATGTAGATGGAACCCTCTGGTTCTCACCTCACAATTTACTATTTTATTTGTTAACTAAAATAATATAATTTTTACATGTTTATATAATATGTTATTTCATTTTGAATCATCAAATGTCAATTTTGGGCTACTTGATACTGAAATTGGATTTTGCCTCATTCACAAAATGTCCCGCACAGCTCCCTTTTGTTCACTTCTTCCAAATGGCCTTCTACCCATGTGAGATCTTGATATACCTGACCTTTCCAGTATAATTTTAGTCTTTCCAGTGGTCTTTTACTTCATGGATAATTGTTTGTAGTGATTATTGTTAGTTTTGTGTTGTTTTGATGTTTTGTAGCCAAACGATTTGTAGACTTCCACTCTTTTCTATTGCTATCGTATCCAGCTGTTGATATTCCCTTCTCCATCATATAGAACCACTGGAAAGCCCTTACTTACTTACTTACTCACTGGCACTATCGAACCCATAGGTTCATGGCCGCATGGACATAAGCTCTCCATACATCCCTATCCTGAGCTAATGCTTTCCAATCATTCCCTGTATAATCTACTTCCCTCAAATCATAGTTAATGTTATTCTCCCACCTCATTCTTTGTCTACCAACTGGGCATTTTCCCTCTGGCTTTCCTACAAGAAGCTTCCATGCAAGTCTTTCATTCCCCCATACATGCAACATGTCCTGCCCATCGCAGTCTACGAGACTTAACTGTTCTTATTATATCTGGCTTCCTATAAAGACCATGTAGTTCATTGTTATGTAGTCTTCTCCATTCACCTGTATGTTCATCTCTCTTTGGTCCAAAAATTTTCCTAAGTACTTTATTCTCAAATACTTGTAATCTCCTTTCCTCCCTTAAAGTAAGAGTCCATGTTTCGCACCCATATAATATAACTGGTAGAATAATAGTTTTATATATTTTCAGCTTAACGTTTTTTGAAAGGAGTTGGGACATCAAGAGTCTCTGCAATGCATAATAGCACGCATTTCCAGAATTGAGCCTATGTTTAATTTCTTTGTGCATCTCATTCCTATTTGTGATTATTGTTCCTAGGTATTTGAATTCAGCCACTTCCTCAAAATTTCCGGTTCCTTTATTAAGAAGACATATTTGGGAATTATTGACATTACTTTATAAATGCCAGTACGGCTCTTTTCGATGTTTTTATTATTAATTTCATACATCTCAATGATGGATAAATCATATGAGCGTATAATTTTTCTCTTCAAATATGATTTATCCATCATTGAGATGTATGAAATTAATAATAAAAACATAAATGTAAGGCACTAAAATGTAGCACCAAATATCTCATTTAAAATACAGGGCAGTAATATAACTCCTCACTGGCTGCATTGGATAACCCTCACTTCCCTCTACTCTAAGGGCATTAGACAATAAAAGGCGTTCTCTGCTGAGAAAGTTTTATCCAAATACATTTTGCTTACTCAGAAATCTATTCATGCGATAATAATTGTAAGCTACCTGACAAGGTACCTTAAGATCATAGCTCAAGATAGAAACTTATGTGAAAATCCCGAAGGGAACCGATGTAATTTGAAACCTTTGCAGCTTTATCCAAGATGTCGGACCTTGAAGACTTCGATCATGTTTTCGGTATCGCAGAGAAGAGGAATTTGATAGAGTCTACCAAAGAATTCTACTGGAAGAACAGGAGAATCGGCGTAATATTGCGCGATGCAGACGTCGTTGTATACGATATTATTTGCGGGATGCAAGCGTAAATGCGTTCCTCTATGGCAGACGAAAATAACGGAAGTGGTTTTATCGCTGAGAATTCTGGGTAATTCGTTGCCAATATTACGAAAACGTCAACTTTCATGCATGACCAGTAAGTCGGCCGTTAATTCGATCTCAGCAATTGCTCACGGTGAGTCAGCTCACCAGTGATTGGAAGTAATTTGAGTAGAGACTAATGTATTTGCATGCGGCCCTAAGTCATGCAGGGAGGCCATCTGCTATGCACAGTTGCTGGATTCAGGCTTCAATTTCTGTGGCTTGCAATTAAAAACAGCAGATAATTTATTTTGGATTCGTCCTTGGTACATCACAACGCTTCTGTGGGATAAATTTTAAAATTGGTTTTGACATGCGATGGTTGACAGTGCCTTTGTGAGTCTACTAGAAGAACAGCTTTTCAAAACTATTTGATGAAAATGTTTTCTGGTGGGCATTACAATAATGGCCATACTTTGTCATTTGTTGATAACACTGGTCAACATGATTTTTGTCTCATGAGTACCAATAGTTGTACTTAATGCAGTTTTTTATCGTGTTTTTAAATATGTAATAATTAAATGAATCGTGATTTCTTCTTACCTCATACTTCTACGTTTTTTTAAACACAGCACTGCAGTATCGGAGACACGTTGTCGTCATCGTCAGCTGTTTTCACGACTGTCAATTTTTTTCCCTTTTGCCGGTAATTATCTAGACTGCCATCTGGTGTTCTTTTGAAGGAATTCCTCTTCAAACTGCCATCTGGTGTTATTTTGAATGAATCATTTCCTAAACTGCTATCTGTTGTATTTTTGAAGAACTTTGTAATCAAGCTCGGTTCGTCTGGAATCTCAAAGTTCATAGTTCTAGTATGGTTTTTTTGAATATATATTTTTTCCCAAACTGTTAAATCCAAAGGTTTAGATAGATGTTTTAAAAGTTTTGCTTCTTTTTCAATCCTATGATGCTCTAATAAACTATGTGCTGCTATAGCTGATTTTTCAATTTCTCCATTCTTTATGTTTCTGAAGTGCTCTTTTTTACGAGTTTCCAAGTTCCTTTTTGTTTTTCCTACATATATCTTGTTTAATATGTATTTGGAATTTCTCCATCACCCACAGTTTTTTTTATTTCAATTTCAATTAATGGATTTAAATAATTATTTTCTGCTTAACAAACATTAAAGGGATTACGTCAAAATCAAAACATGCAGTGGTGTACTCTGACTTGCAATATGCAATGAGACCAGTTCCACACTGCGAAGAATTGCCCATACCAAAGCCTCCAGAACATGTGACATTAGATGAAGAGAGCTCAGATTCTGATGGAAGTAAGGAAGAAGAAGAAACAGATTTTGGTGATACAACTTTTGAACAAAGCAGTTCATCTGTGCCTCGTTTATTGACTCAAGAAGATCTTAACTATCTCATACGAGATTTAAAGTTATCCAAAAACCAGTTTGAAATGCTTGTTTCCCGGCTAAAAGGATGGAATCTCTCAGAAACCTTGCGTGATGGAGAAAAACCGATATCATATTTGAATTCAGGAGAAAAAATATATCAGAATCACATATTTTTCTTTCTGAGACAAAAAATGTTTCTTTTTTGTTCATTGTAATGGTTCATTTGGAAAATCACTTACATACAATCATAATTGTACAGATGACAATTTACGATCTGGTGGTATTTTAACTACTTATATCTCTTCTTCATCCAACCAACTCTTAGACCTATAGGCCTTTTATTTATATATATATATATATATATATATATAGCAAAATCAATTCACATTGTCATTGGAAACTTAATAGCTACAAATGGTAACAAGAATATCCATCCATAGTAATTCTGCCCAAAGGCAGGGGTCCTTCACTGCAATCATAGCATTTGCAGCTTTACTAGGGAATTCTAGGTGTGATAGCTTCCCGTTGCTTTCCACATCAATGAAGGATGGTGATGATGATTTTCGGGGACCATTGGGCCCTAAGCTTCCTGACATTTGTCTTACAGGTGAGAAAAAACCTCACCCAGGAGCCTGTCCCGACCAGGAATCGAACCTGGTCCCGCTGCGTGACAAGGCAGCACGCTACTTCGAGACCACAGTGGTGGACAGTAATATAATATATATATAGCAAAATCAATTCACATTGTCATTGGAAACTTAATAGCTACAAATGGTAACAAGAATATAATATAAGTATAATTATTGAAAGAAAATATGTCATTAATATTTTTATAATATTAAATTACAATTAAAATACATCACTAAAGTAATTTTAAAGCAATCCACTAAATAGTCATCCTGAGACCGTCGCCCACTTGTGGAATTGTTGGCAGATGTGTAGCCTCCTCCAAACCACAAGTTGTCCATTTCCTCCTTACAAGTTGACCAGCTCCAGTTACATATAACATAAAAAAACCAAAGGGCAGTATTTTCACAAGAAAAGACGTTCATGTAATTTTAATCAAATTATATTTATAATTTTAAATTTAGATATTCACTTGACAGAAATTTAGATAAACGCACTAAAATACAACAATTCAATTATCTATGTGGCACAATTAAACACACTTTATTGAATAAGACTAGAAAAGAAACTATTTTGAAGTTTTACAAAGTATTGGCAGTTCCATCTCTTATCTACGGATGTGAAACCTGGACATTAACAAAGGCAGATAGTAAACAAATAGAGGCTGCTGAAATGAAGATGTTGAGAGCAATAGCAGGATACCAAAGGACCGATAAAAAGAAAAATGAAGATATAAGAACATAACTTAATATATTTAATCTCTGTGAAAGAATAAAATACTATCAAAATGCTTACCTTCAGCACGTATTACGAATGAATGAACAGCGCATACCAAGAAGAATGTATAATTATAAACCAAAATGGAGAAGAATGTTGGGAAGACCATTGAAGAGATGGAAGGACCAATTCGACCTATAATGAGATCGGAACAGGCCGTTGGGCCTAATCCTTGTTGTTGATGATGATGATGAGATATTCACTTATGCTAAATGGTATGTGAAATAATAAGATTACCCAGGCGGAGGTTAAATTACCGCACACCCCAAAAATAGTTCTTATTTAAATAAAACATTAATGAATTACTATAGTACAGAAAACTAAATATGTGGTATGGCAGTTTCGAAAAGGTAAGGCAGACTGAAGTGAATGCTGGGCTCAACTGCACTTCTACTAGCGCTTGATTTTTCAGTTATATTGTTGTAAACTATAGCTCTTCTTCTGTATTTACTAACATTATTTAATATTTTAATTTTTTCAAACAATTTTTATAACATTATTAGACAATTTTGAAGTATTTATTTCTTCAAAATTGTCTAATAATGTTATAAAAATTATTTGAAAAAGTTTAAAATATTATATACGCTGGAGGGAAAATTTTCTATAGGATCGTAACAGGCCTTGGCCTAATACTTGGAAGGAAGAAGAAGAAGACTATAGCTCTTCTTCTGTATTTACTAACATTATTTAATATTCTAAACTTTTTCAAACAATTTTTATAACATTATTAGACAATTTTGAAGTATTTATTTCTCGTATAAGACTTGAAAGCATAATAATTGTCCCTTCGATTGGTTGCTGGCCAAAGGAAGGCAAGACCAGTGATGGGTACCAACTAAATTGGAAACACCATCTTGAAAGAATGAGTTCAAATCGGATCCCCAAAGTTGTTTATAATTATATACCAAGAGGACGAAGATCACTGGGCCGTCCTATGAAACGCTGGAGGGAAAATTTTCTATAGGATCGTAACGGGCCTTGGCCTAATACATGGAAAGAAGAAGAAGTATTTATTTAAATATGAAAATCACAATATTATGACACTTAGAAATATTGTGATGCTAACTGCTATTTTCTCCACAGAGTATATTACTTAGTCTATGATTTTTCTATCGCTGGTTGGATCAGCATGAGGGAGCGATAAGCAAGTGTACCCCCATTTTTAATAAATGTTTGGTAATTTTAATATTATTAATATATCTTTTTAACATAGAATTGGGGATTTATTGCAAATATTGGTCATTTTAATTTCATAGCGACAGATAGTAATCGAGGATGATAATCAATATGTGGTTCGATTGTGGGTTATTGGTGGTTCTATAAACTCTGGTGCATGCGCACTGTTGTTCTATAGGACTTTGAAAATATTTTATACTAGTTTAAGTGCAGTTTTTCTGAATGCTGAAACTGGATAGCAGGAGACAGTACAGGGAGTTAGGTGATTAGTGTGATGCAATCCCTCAACATTTATAAGTTTTATTATTCGGATTTCGGTATTCCTCGTATCGAATAGCTACTCAGTTGCCCTCATGAGCCTGGGTGGACCGACATAATTTTTTCAGAAGAATAAACCTTTTATCCTACCCGCCTCGGTTGTACCAACTCAGTATAAGTTCTGAATACATGCTATCTCAAGTATTCAGCCAAAATTGCGTTGTACCACGACAGTATTGCACCTTAGCCGGAGCATAAACTCGGTAGACTTTCTACGGTCATTCGAAGCCGATTATTGTGAAATACTCGAGTTAACTTTCCAAAATGGCAGCCAGAAACATGTCTAGAAATTTATTTCTGGATTCTGATAGTGACGACGAAGTATTATACGATATGTTTCTAAAGACCCGGAAACTCAGACAAATCAGGGGAAGACCGGATCATATTGAAAATTACAATGATGAAGAATTTTTCGTCCGCTTTCGCCTTGATCTCATCAGACATCGATTAGAACATAAAACGAAAAGGTAAGATTTTAACATTTTTCGTTTGTATTTTATTATTTCCACAATCATTGTTTAATATTTGTAGGTGATTATTTAAACATTTTTATTTAAAAAGGTATGAGCATGAATTAGCATTAATACTCGTACTTGAACCTGTAGCTTCATTAGATAATACTGTATAATTCAATGCATTTTATAATAGGGGTAGGAGTTTAAAAAATAATCTTCTATGAAAGTGTGCTTTTTCAAAGTATAATTGCTTTTATTTTACACACTATAATTTAACAAAACATTGAAGTGCAAATTTTGAGGTTATATTATAATGCCATTAAATTAAAATCTTAATTACAACGTTGGTTATGCCATTGACTTTAAATAAAAAATGTGTATTATGTCGTGTGCCATAACCTTTTTTCTAAACTATCATAAAATTGATAAATTGTTATTATTATTATTATTAATCAGGATATTATCAGTAACATAACCATAATTTTTTCAACATTCTACAGAAAAATCTCAAGGAGACCAGTTCATCTTGAAGAAGGTATGGAAGATTGTTTCGTCTGGTTTCGCTTTTGAAACGAAGCAATTACGTTCAATGTGGATCTGATCATACATCGATTACAACAGAAAGGTAAAATATTTTATATTTAGTAAAAAAATTAATAAAAAATAGTCTTCTATCCAAGTGTAATTTCTTAGGCTATATGTTACATACCCACAAAAATGTAACAAAAGAACATTGAAGTGTTAATTTTGAGATTATATTACAGTGCCATAACCTTGAAACTTAAGTTACAGTATGGATTATGGTATGAATGTTCAATATGCAAGGTTGATTATGTTTGTACTACCATGGACCTCTAAACTTATACTTAATTTCCAACTTTTCAAGCTGTTATTATTACATTGACACATTATTATTAAAATGCACTGGCTATTGTATGCCAAGAGACCACGTATACTTATTTTGGCTCAAGTTTCCATTAATTGCAGTGAGAATTTTTCCTAAGCCCGAGACAGACACAACGCGCATGCGCCAACAAGGTTTTATTTTGAAATTATTTCCCACCATTTACAACAAATTTTACATTTTTTCTAACGATTACTTGAACACATTTTTCTATGATATTTAACTATATACGTAACATGAAGACGTGGCAACCATATTGATTTTAAGGAATATTCTATGCAACAACAGTGCAGCCAACATAGGTTATGTACTTCAGAATTTGAGAACTTACTATTTATTTTTGGGTGTTGCATTCTTTCACAGGTTAGAGTGCTTAAATTATGTTAGGTTAGCTTTTAGGTTGGTCTTTCATAAGTTAGAGTACTTAAATTACATTACGTTAGCTTTTAGGTTTGTTAAATAGCATGTATAATGTTTGGCTGCATCGCGATATTCCATAGAGTAAACTGCTTCGCGTTTGTCGTGCATGCGTGTGGTGTCTGCCTGGGACTTACGTACTCCTTCTGTCTTTACTAACTTTTGTACTTTTTTTAAACATTTTCGCTTCCGACTTCACTCTGCTAATTAACTTCAAATTTGAATTCAAAATTTAAACTGGTGCTACTGTATTTTACAGGAACCAGGGGTTCTACCTATTAAGGAGGATCAAAATGGATTGCTCCACCGCCAACACTTAAGTGATGGCCACACAGCTTTCCATCTATCTAACATTTTGCAACAATACTTATAACATTTTTTTACAATTATTAAATATTTATCTCCATACACAATTATTTCTTTGAAGTATGCAGAATCATTGTGCACATGTGTGAACGCTAGAAGAACTTAACTAGATGGTGAAGATATCTGTGAAAATTGGAATGACCAACATTCAAAAGTATATTCTCAGAAAAAGATGTTCACTCAGTTCATTTTGTAGGTTCTGATGGGACAGGTTAGTGTATATCAGATTAGTATATGCTTCATTAAATAATATGGCAAATAATTTATTTTAAGTTAGGAAGGAGAAAGTTGTGTTGTATATCCATTTCTAACAAATGTTTGGGGATGTATTGAAGTTTGGTCGCAGCTACATTCTTCCATCTAGTGTCAATTCTTTAAATTTTCTGTAGAACTTCTTTGTGATTCCATCTAGTGACAACTCTATAAACTTATGCTCATGCACATGTTTCCACTGTAGGACACAAAAATTAAGGGAAGGTAAACTAAAGTTTTTCCGGCTCAACTGCACTTCTACAAGCACTTGATTTTCAGTTATATTGTAAACTATAGCTCTTCCTCTATATTTACTAACATTACTTAATATTTTAAACTTTTTCAAACAATTTTTATAACATTATTAGACAATTTTGAAGTATATATTTAAATATACAAATCACAATATTATGATACTGTTATTCAATATTGTAATGCTGCTATTTTTCTCCACAGAGTATATTACCTAGTCTCTAATTTTTCTATTGCTGTTTTGGGTTATCGCTGGTTGGATCAATATGAGGGAGTGATAAGTGAGTGTACCACCCATTTTTAATAAACGTTTGGTAATTTTAATATTATTAATATATTTTTTAAACATAGATTTGGAGATTTATTGCAAATATGGTCATTTAAATTTCATTGCGACGGATAGTAACCGAGGATGATAATCGATATGTAGTTTGATTGTGGGTTATCGCTGGCTCTATAAACTCTGGCGCATGCGCACTGTTGTTCTATAGGACTTTGAAAATATTTCACGCTAGTTTAAGTGCAGTTTTTCCATTTTTCCTACATAACAGTTGTGTGGATGCTCAAAGCTTATGAACTTACTCGATAGATGACGAGTATCTGTGCTATTGGAATAATCAATCTTCACAATAAGTTCCCAAGCATGCTTTTAAAGAAAGGAATAATTTATTATTTGATATATTTGAAGAGAAAAATTTTTTCGCCTAGACCGGGACTCGAACCCGGGACCCTTGGCTTTCCGGGCCATTATTATTTGATAATCTAATTTGGTGTACAATAACTTTTCCTTCTTAACCAAACAAAATAAAATAGTAGTTATATTGTGAAAGATTGTCATACAATAGCACAGTTAGTCTTGCCATATATTGACAAAACCTTTTGCATGCACATATACACTACAGCTCTGTAGAACTTAGAAGAAATGAGTGAGAGATTTTATATACATAGATAAATATATAAGAAATAAAAAAAAATGTTTTAAGAATCGTTACAAAATGTTAAAACAGTAGGAAATGTTAGTAGAAATGGAAAAAGTAAATAGTGTAACAGTGTCATATTAATGTTGTATGGTATAGCATAGTGGGTCATAAACTATAGTTCAGCCATCATAGATTTAAGCAACTTTCATTGTATATTTGATAAATGGTGACCTTTATTACAGCATAAGTCAGTTTTGGAGATTCTATGCCTCTAGTCCACCTGCATTAGTTCACTGTTCAAACAGAATAGCCAACTTTGCCTTATGGTGCACTGCAAGTTTGCGTACACCAATTAGTTTATTAGATAATATGGCTTCCCATAAAGAAACCTCTAATTTAATTAAAAGCGAGTTAATAAGAAATGCCATATAATATAGCAACTTAACGTTTGTATGCAATTGCCCAAAATGTTGTATTTGTATAACATGTTTCTGGTATGAACTGTGAAAACATTATATGAGAATTAGAGGTGAGTTGTAAATCCAATACATCCATAATGAGAATAATGAAACTTGTTAATACAGTAATCATGAATAAAATAATGTGTACCCAGTAACTGAAAGGGAATCAAATTACAATGCATAAAGTAATGTAACATATCAATTGTTGCTACACATTATGTTTTTCTTTGGAACTATTCTTTTTTAATATAGCAGAAAAAAAAAATTTTGCCCCTTAGCTTATGACGTCTGAGAAATTACAATGTTATTAAAGTAGTAGTAATCCACTAAAATATTGTGCATTTGTTCTATAGTCTATATTTGATGGCGAATAAATATTAGTCACTTTTGATTATCTGATAAAATCCATAAACATTCTTTTTTTTTTTTTCTAGAAGGCTTGCTGGGATATTCACATCGCTTCATTCCCCAATGTCAACCGAAGACTTGGACTGCAATGCCACATAAAGACCAGTTTCTCCAGGATAGTCAATACTGAGGAACATACAAGGAATAAAAGTGTATGATGTGCAGTTTAAACATTTTAGATATTATTGTTTAGGTTGTTCTTCTTCACTCACCTCATACTTCTTAAACTCCCAAGCAGACTCGAGTTTTCTTCACTTCATTTGTGATATTCTGCAAATGTTGTATTACATTCACAACTGATGTCCAATGGCCTCCTATCCTGCAGACTGACTCCGCGCCATCTGATGGCTGACCGACGAACTTCCCAAATCAATCCGTCTCCTTATCACCGGGTATTTCAAAATTCATAGTTGTGTTTTTATTCTTGCATATATAATTTTTTTCCCAAATTGTGAGTTCCTTCGGTTTTTCCAATTGTTTTAAAGTAATTTTGTTTTGGTTTCTATTCTGTGTTTTTCGGACCAGGCATCTACAGCTATTGCAGATTTTTCTGTTTCTCCATTTTTAACATTTCTGAGGTGTTCCTTTAATCTTGTATTTAGATTCCTTTTTGTTTTTCCTATGTATATCTTTTCACAATCTTTACAATTAATTTGATAAATTCCCCGATTTTTTGCAGTCTTCAATCTTTTCATTTTTGTTGGTTTTTAGAAAAGATTGAAGATCTAACACATGACTAGACAATATTTAACAATTGTGCATTGAAGACTCAGTTTGAAAAGGAGTAAATGTTCTTTAGTATAAATGGAGTAGAGAGTCAATCATAAGCATCATCATTACCAGTACTATGGTCCATAAGAGCCAGGATCCCCTGATATATACGTCCAATTTTGATTCCCCAACCCATATAAGGTTTTCTATATTATTTTATAAACTGTACATAACCACTGATTTAATATATTATCTTGTATATCAGCAAATTAAGTTTTCACCATGTAGACAGATTTTTTTGAAGCTGTAATAGTATTTTAAAATGCAATAGGAAGTATCATTAAGAAGTTTGTTTAATAATTAAGACATTTTGTCTGTACATTCTTACCTCTTATGTTGTTTTTGTCAAATATATGTTTCAAGCTTCTGAGCCCCATCGTCAGCAATTACAGACTGTAATCAGAAGCCTTGAAACATATGTTCAACAAATACAACCCAAAGAGTTAAGAATGTACAGACAAAATGTCTTAATTACTGTAATATGTTTTCTGCTGCTAATTTTCATTAAGTCTTTACAAGCCTTTACTTGGATGGGAAAGGCCATTCAATTTTGCTCCAATGTAGGCTGAGATTATGTTACGAGCCTGAAATCTTCAGACTCGGAATCCATGACTCTAAGTTTCTCCCAGAAAACTTTTTGTTTTCTAGGATTCATCCATCCTAATAATATATCGACCCCAGCCAGATTTTAACCCTTGACTCTTGGGACGAGCAACTTAATCCCCAGATCAACAAGCCGGATATTGAGATATATACTATTTTATAATCGTTTTGTTAGAATCATATAAGCAGACAATTCAGTAGTTTATGTTTTTCTCTTCAAGTTTTTTTAAGCTTTTCTGTCACAAAAAAATAAGATGACTGCAAATTAAATTTCCTTGTGAGAAAATAAGTAAATATGTTCCAGGTAACTGCCATTAATAATATTCACAAATGCAATCCTAATAGGCAGGTTGTAATTCTATATATTAAATGTTTGTCTCATGATATTGGTCAAATTATGTGTAGTTTTACTGTACAGATAGAAATATTGTAAATGCATTATAAATTCTCACAATGCCTGTGCTGCACCCTCCCTTCTAGCCACTATTATGCCATGACTTACTTGTTGTAGTCAGAAATCCAAAGATTCATTCTTTCACCTATAATGAATATCCATCTATAGTTAATTCTGCCCGAAGGCAGGTCCTTCACTGCAATCATAGCATTTTCATGCTATGCTTGCAGCTTTACTAGGGAATTGTGTAGGTGTGGTAGCTTCCCGTTGCTTTCCACACCAGTGAAGGATGATGGTGATGATGATGGTAATGACAAGGATGATGATGATGGCTAATATGATTTCGGGGACCGTTTGGACCTTAAAGTTTTCCTGACATTTGTCTTACAGGTGAGGAAAAACCCCAATAAAAACCTCACCCAGAAAAACTGCCCCCGACCGGGGATCGAACCCGGGCCCGCTGCGTGACAAGGCAGCACGCTACCTCGAGACCACAGCGGTGGACATAATGAAATAAATTATCTGAAATGTATTTATACATCTGCAAAAAGAAAGTGTTTATTTAAAGTTTTATTTGTAATATACAACACACGGCTATGGTCTCGGGCTAGCATCACTGTTTTGTTTGCAGAGGGCCTGAGTTTTGATCCCCAGTCAATGACAGATTTCCTGGATGATGGTTTTATTGATGGTTTCTCTGAACCCGTACGACAAAATGTTAGGAAACTTTAAGGCCTAAACAATCTGTGATCATCATATTTGCCAGGTTTAGTATGAATGTGAGTGAATTGTGCATCTTGTCTTAAATATTTGTGTGGTCTTGGGGGCAGGGTCCTGGATTGGAGGTCCTCAGTAACACATGTGTGATCCAAAGTCTCTCTCTCTCCCAACCTATAAGATATGAGGTTAAATTACAATAGAGAAGAGAAGATCTGTATAATATATGTGTGTGTTCCAAAGCCACCTGGTGCACCTTTCATGCTTGGGTTTCATTATATTATGTAGAAAAATAGTTTTAATGTGGTCTATTTTGATTTTACGTAGGTGATGTGTTACTTTTATTGTGTATAATATAAGCATGTTGAATATCCATTGTATAATTTTTTATAATAAAGTAATGTATGAGTAAATATATTTTATTAAATGTACATAACTAGTACCAATAAATTACTCCTCAGAAGGTTGTCCCTAAAGAAAAATCTGAAATCTACTGTCTTATGATTGGTTGTTTCACAAAGGACTACAGTTTCTATCAATAACAAATTTGTCAAAAATATGATAGAAAATTTGAGAATGATATAATTATGTTAAAAAACATATAAACGTTCAAATTTGTTTTATCTGCATTATGTTAGTTCAAAATTGTGAAAGAAATCAATCATAAAATACAAATGAAAAAACGTATAGTGGTGGTCTTTAAGGTGACCATCAAAAAATTTACTTTAAAAGCAGTCTTCTAATAGGGGACATCTCCTCATCCTGAATACAATCTGGACCTTTACAACCATAATTGGAAAATGTTAACATTCTTCTTCTTTATTAGGAATTCTTTATAATACAGTAGTTTTTCTACAACCCATTGTAAATTTTACTCCTCCATAAATCCCTATTCTCTGCATCACACTCTGTTATCCTCTCGACACATATACTCCTATTATGCACTCCTTGAATTCACTTTCTTTTGATCTCCTTTTCTTCTGTTGCCCTCCGCTTCAAGATTTAATATCATCATAGGATCCTGTCATCTGACATTCTCTTTGTGACCAAACCATTTCAGTCTTCTTCAATAACTGGTGGAATGTCTTTTTGAACATCCATTACTTCTGTGATTTTAGCATTTCTAATTTTGTCTCTTTTTGAATTTCTAGAAATCCTCCTCCAAAATTGCATCTGTCGCCTATAGTTTATGTGCTTGCTCTCTGCTTAATGCCCAATATAGTATAGGGATTTCCAGCCAACCTAGACTCTGCCTGTCACAAGCCAGGGAGAAATGGGGTGTTGATGGAGGAATAACACCTCTTTAAAAAAACCAGGGTTCATTCTGGCCTGGATGATAGTACTTTGTGACAGCTCCTTGCTAGGATACGGCAACTGCTGCCTTGTAAGGATATGTTGGTTCGTCAAAGCCTAGAGGAAGGAAACCTTGAACAAAAATCATCTGGTCCTCCAGGTTGAGGATTATAACAATGGACCCAGCTCCCCATTTATGGAAAAAAATTAACTATGCTAAAGAAATTGATGTGAAGAAAATATCAACATCTGAATATAATTTATTGCAAGCACATTAATACTACTGAGTTCAGGTAAGATAATTTATTTGAGCAGGGGGGTTGCTGTTACTAATTTAACTATCATTTAAATATGTACAAATTGAAGACTAAACTCATATATCAATAGCTATCATAGAAAGATTCTGAATTTACAAACCAAATGTCTTGCATAGTTGCCTAAATAGGAAAAAAAATGTTAATATTTTTATTCTCAATTGTTGTATTATTAGATTTCAATGGGATACAGGATTTAAATAACTACTATTCTACCCCTCTGGCACACAGTGACAAGAATATAGCCTTCATTAGGTTTATTACATAATATGAGCAAATACAGGCAGTAAGACATTTATAAACTTATCAAAAGCATCGGCGTTGGTTGGGAAGAGAGAGAGAGAGTCATCTTACGGGAGAGGATCAGAATATATAGTCATAGGAATAATCCTTTCCAAGTAATTGTGATTGGTTTCAAAAGTAGTTGTATGCAGAAATTTCACTATTTTATAATACAGTAAAGAGATCTCAACACAGATGGACAAAAATTTAATAAAGCAACTTCATTTTGGAAAAAATGCAATAATACAAAAAAACATACTAACTTAAAATTAACAGAAATTCACACTGGGCTATTTTTATGCAGTTTATTTCTAGTGTGCCTACATGTAAAAAAAAGAAATTGAGATTCTTATAATTGGTCAATTTCCAACAAAATAGACATAGATTACATAGAAAAAAAATAACAAAATAACCAAATAGGTTTATATAAACATAAGACAATTTACTTGCCTTCAGTCATCTGATGACTATCTTAAATTAAAAATTCAGTTAATCAAAAAACAAATCTTGGTACTTATAATAGCTATTTATAGCTAGAGCGAGGAATTATATGAAGAAAATTATAAGAAAAATATGAAATCATAAAGACAAAATATGAAAATTATGACACAAAAATATAATGAAGCTACTATTTTCTAAACTTTTACATATATTTATATGCATAGACGCACTACGACTTATAAGTGTACATACAGCACAAACAGAACTTATTTATAGCACAAGAAATCAAAATGTTCACTGTATTTTGATTATAATTTTTCATTATTTTTTGACCCAATATAAAATATCATATTCATGATCTGAAACAATTTTAATGGATCATACCATAGCGTAGTTGTATAAGGAAACGTGGTACAAACAGGGAAGTCGTGAGTTCGAGTCTTGATATGGTCAAGATTTTAGCTGGACCAGACCTTCTGATGGCATTGTAGACCTGGGATCGACTCAGATCCTAATGGAAGTGAGTACTATATGCATGTTCTGGTTACAAATGTAGCCATCAGGCAGATCTGACAACCCGGCAGACATCTAGTGCCTTTTGTCTAGAAAGATGGAAAATTCAACATGCCACTACCCCAAAGGCCTCCCAAGACTGTAGTGGATTATTTCATAAATCAAATCTGAGAGTTTATATATAATACAATTAATTAATGTATTGAATGATTTTTAATTATGAAATTTAAACATATGCAAGAAACAAAACATTGCAACCCAAACTAACAAGTTTCCATGAAATATAGCACTGACAAAGTTTAGAGTAGGTACCGGTATAGTTGTGGGTTATTGCTATCTTTACATTGCATGAAGATATTAAATTCATGTAGATGCAAATGTAACAATAACATTAAATTGGACGATTTAGAATACAAGTAAACCATTCCAGTATGTCATATTTGGAGAGACAAGATTTTAAAAGTTATTAGTCCATAATTGAATCTAGGGATTGTTTCAGAACTCTTTGCAATTACAGTTACATTTAATATTGAACTATAAACATGGTGAAATGTAGTTAGAATTATTTTAACGTTAGTTTTTTTGTATATATGAAATAGGTCTTGCATAGTGTCTAGTCTTGGTCTACTTGTGCTATGAACAATCAAATTGTCAATTATTAATTTTGTTCATAACACATAGATAGGATTTTTTTTAATATTTTGTGATAGTAAACTATACAGCCTATCTGTCAGAATTGTTTTGCAGAATGAAAAATTATGCTCAACATCACATGATGTTATGGGAGGATACTCGTATCATGCTATATTTGATACTTTGATGTAAGTGAGAAAAATGCTGGCCTAACCTACATCAACGTTACTAATTTCACAAAGCACTGCTTCAGTTTCTTACATTTCAATTCTGTAATCTGTTCACAGAGTAAAGACTGTCCTCAGGTAGCAAGAACGAACTGACAGCTACCTGACTACAGAAAATTCCAATATTGTTATTCTACTTATTCATTTAGGCTCATGATCTTGTTCTGGGGGACAAAAACTCCATCGAACTTGACACTCTGTGACTCATCATCCAATTATTTGCTTTTATAAAGATACTGATAAATTTTCACTTGTCTACCACATTACATTGTCAAAAATTACACAAATACATTCATTTCAAAAATATTTTAATGAATTCCTAGAACTTTTATTGAAAAAAAAATATCGGAATTTGAAAGTTGAAAAATATGGAGGAGTATGAAATTTTCACTAAAATATGAACATTTTGTTAAAATATTATGAAATATGAACATTTTGTTAAAATATTATGAAATATGAAGTTTTTTGTTGGTCTTATTTGATTCTGCATATCATAAAATGTAAAGATACTTAACCTCAGCGCTCTCTGACAAATAGTTTAAAACATGAAATTTTATAAAATTCCTCTCTCTATTTATAACAAATATGAGAAAGTTTGAATTTCATATAATTAAACATCGCATTACTTTTTAAATTTGGTGTGTGCGTGTATTATACCGTACATATATTTCACAAAACTATTACTACGTGTAGGCCTAATTACATTGAATTGTTATAATATTAAACAAACTTCAAAGAAATAAAAATAATATTAAAATGAATAGCACGAAAATGGAAACTAACCCAATTTATTTAAAACTACGTACATATACACTAATTTATAATATTGAAAATAAACTATAATATAGTATAAAATTAATTATATCAGAATTGAAAACATTGATGTAGTATGGATAAATAATGAAAGCAGACGAATTTTTGCTATGGAAATAAGAAAACATAAGAAAGATGATGCGCGGATACCCAATTCAGCCAACATAATACGGAGGGAAATTGGAATTCATTACCAACATAACTGAAAGTTAAGTTAAAACCGGTATACGCAACTGGCGGTTAAAAGCAGGTGGTACAACGCATATTGACGTTGTACTCCTGCTAGCCTTAAGCGTCAGATGACTAACTTGGGAGTTAACCTGAAGTTCGTACAACCGGCCCTTACTATCTTCCATCGATACACAGATTAGCTTCGATTGTTAGCGAGATCCATCGATGAGAGTTCATGGATGACAGTCGAGAAAAACTCTGTTTCTTCGATTGAGCCACAGTAGATTTTGACAATGTAGTTTATTCCATAGATAATAGGTGGCATTGTGAGAGTTTCAGATTTCTTTGCATTTTTGAAGATAAATAAAATGGCAGTGTTTGCGGTTTACAATTAAAAATATCAAAACGCAAAATCAGTATGTGTAATTAACATTTGATTTTAACGCTAATAGTTTTTATTTTGTTCGCGGATAGGGGAAGAGGAAAACTATTTGAATTTGGTAATATCATTGGTTGGTTTTAAGAATGAAATATGTCATTTTATTTAGGATCAATATAAGGAAATGCGGAATTGATTACTATTTGTCAGAAGTGACTCCATGAAGTAGTAAACTTCGTTGATTTTATCCGCTGGGTTATAAAAAGAATGTTCACATTTCAAATTCAATAAGTTTATTTAGCATAAATGGATATTGGAGGACTTCATTGATATGTTCAGTTGAGTCCAAAATTTCGAAATCTGATTATGTAAGCCACAATAATATAATAAAGCTCAAGTTTAGAATACCTTCACCTATGATTTTCCGTACTACATTCTTATAATACTGTTGTTCTACGTAATTTTTCCACCTTTACTAACATTTCGTATAATTTAAAACCTTTGAAACGATACTTATAACACTTTTCTTATAATTATTAAATGTTTATACGTACGCAATGATTTATTCAGAGTTCCGCAGAATCGTGCGCAATCGCGAACGAGTAAAGAAACTTCGGCCGAGGTTCCCTATTTGTCTGCCACGATTTTCCATACAACATTCTTATGCCACCGTTGCACTAAACACTTTTTGATCATTTATAATAACGTTTCATACCATCTTAAACATTTTGGAACCAAACATTTCTTACGATTTCTAAATATTTATATCGGCCGCGGTGGACTAGTGGTTATGCTCCTTGCCTCTGGTTCCGAGGGTCGCGGGTTCAAACCCGGCCGGGGTCGATGGATTTTTTTTAGGATGAAAAAATCCAAGGAGCAAGTCCTCCGGGAGGGGCTTTATGCCATGGGTCTGGAGTCTGAAGATTTTCAGGCTTGTAAATGATCCTTAAATCTGAATGAAAAGGCCTCTAAGCAAAATTTACTGAATTTTCCTGTCCTAGTACTACCTTAGTTTCCTAGATGTCAGTATGAGGCAGAACGCTGACCACAGGCCACTCCAATGACATCTATACAAAAACAAGTGTAACTAAATTAGTATGGTTCAAATTCTACCCTTAGAGCGCCTAAATCTCTGTTAAGGGAAACATGGGCTGTTGTAGAATGTGATTAGCCCTTAAATTGTCAATACAATATTTTCTTGTGCCAGTTATTTAAATGTTCCGGACCACAAGGTAAAAGGTAAAGTGATCCCACTACAGGCCTCAGGAGGCCCTTGGGGTAGTAGGAGGTTAAGGCTCCCACTTTTTCTTGACAATCGGCACTTTATGTCAGCCCTGCGTGACGGCCGCCTTTACCCCAGAACAAGCGTCTGGTACTCATTTCAGTTAGAGGCTGAGTCGACCCCAGGGCCATAGTGCCGCTAGAAGGTTTGGGTCAGTTTAAAAATCCTGACCCCACCGGGACTCGAACCCTCGACCTTCCGGCTTGTAGCGCAGTGCCTTAACCACTACGCTACGGACCACAAGAAAAATAAATTCGTGTTAAACTGTGTTATTATTATACATTATTGTGTAATTTGACATAAATTTAAGTACTTTCTACTCGCGTGTTTTTCTGTTGATCTAAAAACAATATTAAATAAATTAAATCAATGTATCCAAAAGGATACATTTTTAACCCAAGGAATGTATATATATAATTTTTGGCCAGGAAAAAAAAAAGTGAAAAAATGAATTAGAAATTGAGATAGAAAATTACTTAATAGATGTGATATCAATAGTATAGTTGTGGGAAGAAAGCTATGAATTATTATTAAAGTAGGATTGCCAACTGTCACATGTGTCACATTCAGTACCAGGCACTGAGTAGGGCATTTAAACCCACAGGCCAGCCATTTAAATACCCCAGCTACCCTTTTCATGGCACTTCAGAAAATGGACCATTATTCACAAACTATTAGTCCTAGAAAATTTAAATTTTGTACATACCTAAAGGAGATATCCTAGTAGGATTTGATGGTGAAATAACTTGGGCGATTGACATCACATGGTATCGGCGTATCAATTTCAGGAAGTGGAAGTTCATCTTCACTTTCACTTTGTGAATCTTCTAATTCAGGAATCAGTTCATCACCTGAATCATCATTATACAAAATATTCACTAATTCTTCTTCAGTGAGATATTTTTCTTTCGCCATGGTTTCACTCACGCACAAACAACATATACGACTGCATTGGAGCCTGGAGGCAAGTTTGGGTGAACGAATTCCATGTGTTGTTTGTTTTAAAAGTAAAAGGGGATTCACCAAGGTTAAATGTGTCAAACGGGAATAGAAAATGTACATTTACATGCCATCTATGATCTCCAGGACATACTAAGCCAACACAATATTTAGGCGCCGAATATAAACGTGGTTTGTTTGCGCCCACTCTAAAAGAGTTAACTGACCGACAGCCGCATACACGATAGTCTCTTTAAACGCTTTAACTGGTTTACGGTACTGAATGTTGGTTCATATGTGCCGGATATGCTGGCTGAGTCACTGTCTTGATATTGTCTTGAATTTTACTGAAGTAGAATATTCTGTTGAAGACGACAGCCCACAATTCTCAATTGCTAAACTGTCAGAAAGCCAAAGATCTGTAAATTCCACTGTAGTTATATTATTTATGTTTGCAGATTTGTCTTGGTGTTGGCTGTAATGTTGGTACGTGGAAGAGTTGCAGTGTTGCCATGTCCTACACTGAACTGGAGCATGGCTACCAGGGCCTTCGTCGTGCTCGTCCTGCATTCTACATTGGCGCTGATGGAAACGGCTGTGCAACTGTGAGGACGGCCAAAAACAGAGTAAGTATACAATTACAATAGTTGGCAATAATGCATGTTTTATGTCTTATTCTGGCTTCCATCAATTTCATTTGTAAAACATGGGGAGGAATGGTCACTAGTTTAATATTTCTATGATTTTAATTCATTTATGGATCTTGTTGCAAGATAATGCAATGAGGATGTAATGAAAAAGTCTATTGTGTAGGTGGGGTACAATTTTTAATTCAACACCCCCTATTCTGCACTAGACCATCATTCCCGCACGAGGTCTACAACAAAGAAGCCAGCGAACTTCTTTAAACAGAAAACACTTATGGACATTTTGAAGAAATAACTTTTTTAACTGGAACATCTATATTGTATGACCTATATATTTTTTATATCATAATACACTAGATGCTTTTTTTTTTTACATCTTTGACCACATTTAATTAATTTCACCAGTTTACCATACGTTTCCCTCTGGATTTTTGACAGAGTCTGTATTATCCGAGTTTTCAATTGTCTGAGGTACCCTTGGTCCACATTACCTTGGATAATCGAGGCTCTACTGTAATTGCAATGATATTGAGTGACCATTCTGCCCCTTGTGCAGTTTCTTCATTTCTATAGCTTTTTTTATTTATGCACTGTTTGTTACACCCTGTGGATTGTGACAGATAACAATGTAGCTGAGCTCAGTACATAAATTTCTGTCAAATTTATATATTTCCATTGGCAGACCGTAACAATTATGCCATTTACTCTCGGGTCTCACAATGTAATCTCATAATTTACAGGCTTTAGGAGGCCGCAATCCAGTACTCATTTCTATTAGAGGCTGAGTCAATCCCAGGGTCTTGGTATTGCCAAAAGTTTTGAAAATCCTGATTTAAAAAACTTGTGATTTGTAGCATATTGTCTTAACTATGTTACGGCGTGCCCCAGAAAATTAAAATACTGTAAGATTTATCAAAGTGGGAACAAGATGTTGAATGAATATTGGAAGAACATGTACCTAAGAAAGAAAGTAGTTAAAGCATAGCTCTACGGAATGAGAAAAAGAGTACAACCAAGAACAATAAATAGATTGACGAAGCGGAGAATATTTTCAGTGTTTTTATTTAAATTAACATTTTCCAATCCTGGATAGAATCTAATTTCTCTCTCTTCTCTTCTTCAGCTTTCCCCCTCTTATAGGTTTGCCGTCTTCAGTTTCCATTTATTTCTATCATTCCAATCTCCTTCTTCCAAATTCCTATCATCCATTATAGTTCTGACATAGGTTTTCCATTTCCATCTTGGTCTGTCACGTTTATTTCTTCCAGGGGGTGACCATTGGTATATATTTGTAATTTAAGAAAGAAAAAATTAGAGCAGTGCTTTAAATCGTGGAACGCTCTTGTTAAGGAGGCCAAGGTCATATTGACCTCTAGCGCCAGGAGTAAGTTGATAATAAATAAACTGTATTAAAGAGAAAAATAGCTCAGCTGCATTGTATGTGTTGATCTCACAATACTGCAGTGTGTTATAATTTTGTCAGCTCCGTATTTAGTTTTTCTGTTTTGTTTCTGCTAGTAGATTTGATCACTATGGCTGAATTCCACGTACCGGAAGTATACGTTGTCGATGTGGACAACACTGCTGAACCCTATTGGCAGATGATGGTACTTGCAACAGCTTGGTTCTTTTTTCTTTTATTTTGCATGGCACTAATGTATGCAGTTTGATAACATTAATTTTACAAGCTAACACAGCATTGTGCATTCAGTGCTAGGGCAAAATTTTCTATGACTATAGCCTAGCTGTTATGTCAAATGTCTTTTATTTATGATAACCAATTGAGTTTTTAAAAATAGACTTGTATTCAAAGAGATTCGTGGATTGGACTAACTGTAGACATCTAGTGGATTGAAGGACTAAATAAAATATTAAAATTATTAAGTCATATTTAAATTAATATTGGGAAGTAAACATTATGAGGTTATATCATTAATAGTGAGTGGAGAACATATTTTTAATGGCTCACCTCATATAATTTCAAATTTCTTTGATACCGGTGGTTTCAGACAATATCTTGTCCCCTTCAGTCATGGCTTCCACTGGTGAAATTCTCTGGTTGTTGATTTCTCTAAGGACATCACCTCTTGTGCTGCCATCTTTGGTTGGGATTGTAAACTTTGTAATTAAATTTTTTATCCACCGGAATATCAAAGTTCATAGATCGATATTTATTCTTCTGAATGAATATCTTTTCCCAAATTGTCAATTCCAACGGTTTATCCAATTGTTTCAAAAGTTTTGCCTCTTTTTCAATTTTATGATGTTCTAGCAAACTATATGCAGCAATTGCTGATTTTTCAATTTCACAATTTTTAATATTTTTAAAATGTTTTTTGGCACCAATAAATAAATAAATCAGACAGATTAGTTTCATTTGATGTTGTTTCCTTATTTCCAAGCATTCCAAAAGACCAAACTATGGAAATTTTAGAGATTTGGATGAAAAATAATAAAATTGAAAAAGTAAAGATAGTCGAATATAAAACTTTAACTAAATTATGTATCGATAATATGTTTTTCACCTACAATGGAAGATTTTATAAACAAAATTCAGGACTTTCGATGGGAAACCCTTTATCTCCATTCTTAGCTAATCTATTCATGGGGAATTTTGAACACAAGATAATTAACGGACATCGTTTAATTTTCAAGTTCTGGTGCAGATATGTGGATGACATAATTGCAATAGTTAATCATAAACAGATAGATGACGCATTAAAATTATTGAACATTCAAAGTCAAACTATAAAGTTCACTATGGAAAAGGAAATCAATGGAGAAATACCATTTTTAGATCTCAACTTAAAAAGGAATGAAGAAAATAAGATAGAATTTGGAATTTACAGAAAAAAGACACATATAGATAACTACATAAAAGCTTTAGGTTTCAATCACATAGCTCACAAAGAAGCAGTTTTCAATAGTTTGACACATAGATTAGTGAACATACCAATGAACAAAGAAAATTATGAAAAAGAAAAAGAACACATAATCAACGTAGCCACGGAAAATGGTTTTGCTATAAAAATGATATTCAAAAAAATAAACAAGTTCAAAAGACAAAAATTTATTAATCAAAGCACTCTTCTAAAAGTAAAAGAAGATAATGTAAAATTTAGAAAATTCACATATCATCCATTAAAACACCACAAGTTTCAAAAAATTTTTAAAGATTTCAACATAAGGTTAGCACCCAAAATGACTACAGCATCAGCAGACTGATTAGACCTAATAAGAATGAGAAAATTAAAGAAGAAAAAAATCAGGGATTTATCAAATTAAATGTGAAGAATGTGAGAAATTCTACATAGAAAAACTAAAAGAAATTTGAAAACTAGAGTTAAAGAACATCTCAGGAATGTCACAGAAAGGGGAAGTAGAAAAATCTGCAGTGGCTGCCCATGCATGGTCTGAAAAACATCTTATCGAGAAAGAAGCAAAATTATTAAAACAAATAGAAAAACCAAAAGAACTTACTGTTTGGGAAAAGATCTACATTCAAAAGAGCGAAAAGAAGAAATTAATGAACTTTGAAATTCCCGGTGAGAATGACCTGGTTTCGAGGTTTTTCAGTCAGCCAATGGAAGGAGAGAAGGACAACTCTTCAAGACGACAGAACAACGGTCGTGATGTTACTGAGGATGGAACAGAAACTATGTTCCGAAACTAGTCTATAATCAAATAAGAAGAACAATATGAGGTGAGTGATAAACATATTCTACCTTAATAAATAAATTTAGTCTGGAAAAACTTCTAAGTACCAATAAAAAATCAACATCCCAGACAGTAAGAAATCTGGAATTTATCAAATTAATTGTAATGGTTGTAGCAAAGTATACATTGGAAAAAAAAAAAGGAATTTGGAAACACACACTAAAGAACATTTTAGAAATATTAAAAATTGTGAAATAGAAAAATCAGCAATTGCTGCACATAGTTTCCTAGAACATCATAAAATTGAAAAAGAAGCAAAACTTTTGAAACAATTGGATAAACCGTTGGAATTGACAATTTGGAAAAAGATATTCATTCAGAAGAATAAATATCAATCTATGAACTTCGATATTCCGATGGATAAAAATTGTAAAGTTTATAATCCCAATCAAAGATGGCAGCACAAGAGGTGATGTCCTTAGAGAAATCAACAACCAGAGAATTTCATCAGTGGAAATCATGACTGAAGAGGGACAAGATATTGTCTGAGACCGCCGGTATCAAAGAAATTTGAAATGATATGAGGTGAGTTGTTAAAAATATGTTCTCCACTCACTATTATTAAGTCATATCCGAGATCTCAGTCGTCCTCAATTAAAATGTTGATTAAAAACTGCTTCAGTAGCAACTGATGATGGAACATGTTTTTGAAAGGCCTTCAATGAAGTTTTTTAAACATTGTTTTAGTAGAGATTGACTGAGATTGGTATGATTTTATAAATTAATTTTTGAAGAGGAAAAATTATGCCCGAACTGGGTTTAGGACCCAAGATATCTAGTTTCACTTACTGATAAAATAAAATAAGTTGAAATACCTTCTTAGGTAAAATCCGTCGTCCTCAACTTTTAAAATATGTGATCTGTATGCCTGTAGGCCTTTCAGAACATCCGTTCCATCTTCAGCAGGTCCTTCTTCGCTACAATATCCAGTATGATGTTTGATGCGGCTGGTCCTAATGTGGTGTTGTCGTGACTAAAGCTTCTTCCTGACGATATCGTATAGTGGGTTGTTTAGTCTGGGAGTGCTTTCATTTATTAAAAGCTTGTTGTCTATTTCCTTGATAATTTCCAGGTCTTCCAATAGGTTGTGTACTATTGTAAGGGT
Source organism: Diploptera punctata (assembly GCA_030220185.1). Lineage (NCBI taxonomy): Eukaryota > Metazoa > Arthropoda > Insecta > Blattodea > Blaberidae > Diploptera > Diploptera punctata. The sequence goes on from JASPKZ010006854.1 coordinate 54,418, forward strand.
GTCTTCTATTGAGTTCATTCTATGACCGGCGTTTATTATGTGCTTAGCGTAATTAGACTTTCCATATGCGTATACGAAATCGTTACGATGTTCTTTAAATCAAATTCTAAGTCTAATTACGCTAAGCACATAATAAACGCCGGCCATAGAATGAACTCAATAGAAGACACCCTTACAATAGTACACAACCTATTGGAAGACCTGGAAATTATCAAGGAAATAGACAACAAGCTTTTAATAAATGAAAGCTCTCCCAGACTAAACAGCCCACTATACGATATCGTCAGGAAGAAGCTTTAGTCACGACAACACCACATTAGGACCAGCCGCATCAAACATCAACCTGGATGCTGTAGCAAAGAATGAACTGCAGAAGATGGGACGGATGTCCTGAAAGGCCTACAGGCATAAAGATCACATATTTTAAAAGTTGAGGACGGATTTTACCTAAGAAGGTATTTCAATTTATTTTATTTTATGATTCTGCACCTCAACGGTTTTAACAATGAATTTTATTAGTATTCACTTACTGAGTTGTGAACGTGAACAGCATTGAGAATGTCACAAATACAGTGATGAAATCTAGATATGCAAGGGAGTTGAGAAGTATGAGGTGAGTCAAGAAACAACTAAACAAAATTAAAATAAACCTCATAGTGTTATTTCCTACCTACATAACTTACCAAGTACACATACTTATATAGATATAATCACATTATAAGAATTAAATAAATCATGATTATTTCTTACCTCATACTTCTATGTTCCTTTGAACACAGTACTGCAGTATCAGCGACTCCTTGTCACCATCGTCAGCTGTTTTCACGATTGTCATTTTTTTCTTTTGTTGATAATTATCCAAACTGCCATCTGGTGTTCTTTTTAAGGAATTATTTTCTAAACTGCCATCTGGTGTTCATTAAAAAGAACACAGCACTGCAGTATCAGCGACTCCTTGTCACGATCGTCAGCTGTTTTCACGATTGTCATTTTTTTCTTTTGTTGATAATTATCCAAACTGCCATCTGGTGTTCTTTTTAAGGAATTATTTTCTAAACTGCCATCTGGTGTTCATTAAAAAGAACACAGCACTGCAGTATCAGCGACTCCTTGTCACCATCGTCAGCTGTTTTCACGATTGTCATTTTTTTCTTTTGTTGATAATTATCCAAACTGCCATCTGGTGTTCTTTTTAAGAATTATTTTCTAAACTGCCATCTGGTGTTCATTAAAAAGAACACAGCACTGCAGTATCAGCGACTCCTTGTCACGATCGTCAGCTGTTTTCACGATTGTCATTTTTTTCTTTTGTTGATAATTATCCAAACTGCCATCTGGTGTTCTTTTTAAGGAATTATTTTCTAAACTGCCATCTGGTGTTCATTAAAAAGAACACAGCACTGCAGTATCAGCGACTCCTTGTCACCATCGTCAGCTGTTTTCACGATTGTCATTTTTTTCTTTTGTTGATAATTATCCAAACTGCCATCTGATGTTCTTTTTAAGGAATTATTTTCTAAACTGCCATCTGGTGTTCATTAAAAAGAACACAGCACTGCAGTATCAGCGACTCCTTGTCACGATCGTCAGCTGTTTTCACGATTGTCATTTTTTTCTTTTGTTGATAATTATCCAAACTGCCATCTGGTGTTCTTTTTAAGGAATTATTCTAAACTGCCATCTGGTGTTCATTAAAAAGAACACAGCACTGCAGTATCAGCGACTCCTTGTCACCATCGTCAGCTGTTTTCACGATTGTCATTTTTTTCTTTTGTTGATAATTATCCAAACTGCCATCTGGTGTTCTTTTTAAGGAATTATTTTCTAAACTGCCATCTGGTGTTCATTAAAAAGAACACAGCACTGCAGTATCAGCGACTCCTTGTCACCATCGGCAGCTGTTTTTCACGATTGTCATTTTTTTTCTTTTGTTGATAATTATCCAAACTGCCATCTGGTGTTCTTTTTAGGAATTATTTTCTAAACTGCCATCTGGTGTTCATTAAAAAGAACACAGCACTGCAGTATCAGCGACTCCTTGTCACCATCGTCAGCTGTTTTCACGATTGTCATTTTTTTCTTTTGTTGATAATTATCCAAACTGCCATCTGGTGTTCTTTTTAAGGAATTATTTTCTAAACTGCCATCTGGTGTTCTTTTTAATGGCAGTTTGGATAATTATCAACAAAAGAAAAAAATTGACAGTCATGAAAACAGCTGACGATGGTGACAAGGAGTCGCCGATACTGCAGTGCTGTGTTTAAAGGAACATAGAAGTATGAGGTAAGAAATAATCACGATTTATCTAATTCTTATGAATTGAACCTCATAATGTTAAAAATTCTCAAATTTAATATATAAATAAAATCACATTACCTTAATAGTAGATGTTGAAATAAGAATTACATTTAAAAACTGAGATTTTTATCCTAACATATAAAGGATATAGAGTGGATATTTATTAGATTGTGTAGAATATTCCATTAGCCATAAAGCTAGCTAGTTAGTAAATGTAATATTTGGTTTGAAAATTCAATAAATCTCCACCTCTTAAAATGTTGATCTTGTCCTTGTATGCATACAGATAAGATAACACTGGTCTGCCTATTATTGATATAAAACAATCACATGGAAATTTAAAAACTAATATTCTTTCAAGCTCATATTCTAACTCATTTGTTGCAAATTGACATTGCACGTTCTGCATGCATATAAAATATTTTAACAATATTATTGTTATTATTATTATTATTATTGTTATTGTCCTGCACTTAGCGGAACAGTCTAATGCATTATTCCTTGGCACAGAGCATGGGATAAGCCTGTTGTGTCATTGATTTTCTTTATAATCAATTGAGTTGGTGTTTACTTGATGAAAATCCATATTCATTAATTAAATAAAAGTAAATCGTAGTTTTATTTGATTTTCATATTTATTATATAATTCAGTGACAGCTGTTTCGGTACACTGTACCTTCTTCAGACATGTTAACAAATTATGAATTGTGTTCCAACTGATCTAAGCAACAATACAACAATATTTATTTAAATTTTTTAATTTAACAAAGGGGATTCATTCAAATCAAGTTGAGAATTTAACAGTTTTTTACTACTTTTAAATTTATTAATTTCTACAGCCTCCAAAAGATCTAACTTCTTACCCTTATCACAAATATGTAAAATTTCAAAATTTGGATTGAAACAATGATTAAATTGGAATAGCTGGTTAGCATATTTTGAATATTCTAAATTTCTGTTATATGCTCTCATGTGTTCCTTTATCCGAGAGATAAAAGGTCTACCAGTTTGTCCTATATAGACATTGTCACATGTGCCACACTTCAATTAATATACACCTGATAATTTTTCTTTTCTTTATGTTGGTGTTTTCCATCCACCAAAATATTCCTTTGCTAAACATTAAAACCATTTTTTTTTTTGCAATTGCCCCAGGTTGTCTTACGACATTCCTGGTGTTCTCTCCTGGCATGACGTACTTGTAACCCACTTCTGAGGTTGAGGCGCCTGGAAGGCAGGGTTACGATGCCCCGATGATATGATGGGTGATGTTGATTGTGGTGCGCCAGGAGAGTTCTTAATCCTAAGATGAATATGATTGATGATGATTGCGATGGCCATATGATTTCGGGGACCGTTTGGGCCTTAAAGTTTTCCTGACATTTGTCTTACAGGTGAGGAAAAACCCCAATAAAAAGCTCACCCAGAAAAACTGTCCCGATTGGGGATCGAACCCAGGCCCACTTAAAGCTCACAAATAAGAGGATAATTAGAAAGATTTTAGAAACAAACCAAGAAGGAAGGAGACACAGAGGAAGGCCAAGATTAAGATGGATGGATGATATTGAGGATTCTATTCTATAACGTTCTGCCTGAGGGCAGGTCATTCACTACAATCATAGCATTTTCATGCTATGCTTGCAGCTTTACTAAGGAATTATAGGTGTGGTAGCTTCCCGTTGCTTTCCACACCGGCAAATGATGATGTTGATAATGATGATGATGGTGGCCAGATGATGTTTAGCGACCTATTGGGCCTCAAAGCTTCCTGACATTTGTCTTACAGTTGAGGGAAAATCCCGAAAAAACCTCACCCAGGAAGCTTTTCCCGACCGGGAATTGAACTCGGGCCCTCTGCATGACATGACAGCACGCTACCTTGAGACCACAATGGTGGATATATTCCCAAATTTATTATACTAATATTGAGGATGACCTTGAAAAAATAGTAGAGAAAATATGGAGGCATAAACTCATAGAGTTGTGTGGGCATCGATTGTTAAGGAGGCTATGGTTAATCTATAAGGGCCGTTACACGTTATTGATAGAGATTCCAACAAAAATCTGATAGTCATAATGTCGGTTGAAAATGAGAGAGATCCTTCTCTTGAAAACTAGTTCCCGTGTTTGAAGAAACATAAAATATGAGGTAAGTTGTAAAAAATGACTAATTAATTTACGAATTAAGAACCTTATAATGTTATTTCCCAAACTATGAAGTTTTCCTATAAGAAGTTTCCCCTCTTTCATTACCCATTTGTGCCACATGTCCTGTGCATTTAAGTCTACGAGACTTAATTCTTTTTATTATACCTGATTTCCCATAAAGATCATGTAGCTCACTGTTGTGTAGTCTCCTCCATTCACCTCTCTGTTTGTCTCTCCTTTGTCAAAATTTTCTTAAGAACTTTATTCTCAAATACTTGTAATCTTTTCTCTTCCCTTAAAGTAAGAGTCCATGTTTTGCATCCATATAACTGGAAAAATAAAATTTTTATATATCTTCAATTCAGTGGTTTTTGAGAGAAATTGCCCCTGAATGCTTAATAGTATGCATTTTCAGAATTAACTTCATGGAAAACAACTCTAGGGTCGTCGATATGAACTTATATGAAGTCACTTTTACAATATCTATAATAAATAACTGTAGGCATTTTCCCTAACATCCAGTCTCTACTCATTACTGTTTCTAATTATTGTTCCTAGATATTTGAATCTAGTCACTTCTTCAAAATTTCCTTCATTTGTCATTAACTGTCCATTTCCATTGTATTTCTGTGTGTAATTTTAAATTCTGTTATGTAACATTAATTTGTTACATTCTGTTATGTAACAAATTCAGTTTTAATTAACATAATTCATAAAACATAGAGGTTTGTGAAGATAATGGTTCCATTGTTTAAATAACAAGGAACAAAATATGTGATTAATAGAAATCCCAGCTCTGGCTGGATATTATTGTTCCTGGGTATTTTAATTGTCATTTCAAAATTTCTCTTATTTAATTGTTGATAATATACAAATAAATACTAACTAATTAAATAAAAATAAACTTGGTTTTATTTTTATTTAATTAGTAAATATGGATTTTCATCAAGTAAACACCAACTCAACTGATTAAATAAATATTAAATAATCAATTGAGTTGTCCCGGTCTAGGCGAAAATTTTTCTCTTCAAATATAATTTGTCTTTCATTGAGAAATGTTAAATTAATAATAAAAATATCATTAGAAGCCTTACGAGCTTTATAAAGTAATGTTAAATTCCCAATAAATGTCTTCTTAACTCAGAAGCCGCCATTTGCAAAGATAGAAACAATGGTTTCAAAAGCATTTGGTGAGAGGGAATTACAACGTACATAAGAGAAAAATTTGCATCTAGATCGTAACTCGCCTCGGTAGCTCAGTTGGTAGAGCATTTGGCCCGGCAAGCCAGAGTTCCCGGGTTCGAGTCTCGGTCTAGGCGAAAATTTTTCTCTTCAAATATAATTGAGTTGGTGTTTACTTGATGAAAATCCATATTTATTAATTAAATAAAAATGAAACTATGTTTTATTTGATTTTCATTTTTATGATTTTCATATAAATATGAAAATCAAATAAAACTACATTTTATTTTTATTTAATTAATAAATAAATATTAGTTTGTACAAAACAAAATAGAGAAAATATAAATTTAATTTTTCCAACATTACAGTAGACAAATAAAGAAGAAAGAAATTATAAATTTGTTAGTTACATTACCAAAAGTTGAAGCAGTGAAGCAGTTTTCCCAATATGAGTGGAATTAGTTTTATCAGAATGTATGAGCTATCTAATGAGCTGGTATTACCATACAATTAGCACAGCTGTCTGTATACAGTCTGTTGCACAATGCTGTAAGATAACAAAATGGAGACTTGGTGCTGGTGGAAGGATTGGTGGCGGCTCAATAAATGGAGAAAACATCACAACCAGGAGATTCATTGCAAGGAGTTCGTATGTAATCATTATTATATGTTATATGCTTTCTCTATACTTTATTTTTATTTATTTATTTTAGCATTGTTTCTGTTATATACACAGGTATCCTCAACTATTTTTTTCTTCTACATTTCCCTGTCTTGTATGTCTGCTTCTGTCATATTTCTCTTCTTCATGTTGTCTTGAATTCCCTTTATGCACATTGCCTTTGGTCTACCATGTTTCCCTTTTCCAGGAGGTATCCATTTCAATACTTCTTTGTTTATAATTAAATTAATATTGGGAAGTAAACATTATGAGGTTATATCATTAATAGTGAGTGGATACCATATTTTTAACGACTCACCTCATATAATTTCAAATTTCTTTGATACCGGCGGTTTCAGACAATATCTTGTCCCTCTTCAAGCCATGACTGAAGAGGGACAAGATATTGTATGAATTTGCCAGTATCAAAGAAATTTGAAATTATATGAGGTGAGTCGTTAAAAAAATGTTGTCCACTCACTATTAACTTCTTTGTTTGTTTCTGTGTCCCTTCCTCTCATTATATGCCCATAGCATCGTAATTGGATTTCTTCAATTTCTTGTACAATATCCTTTTGTACATTCATTATTTCTCTTATTGTATTATTTTTTATTTTGTCTAATTTTAATATTCTTGCCAATCTTCTTAAAAAGTCCACTTTGTGTTTTTGCATCAACATTGATGTTTCTGCACCAATAATAAAATATTCTTCACAATTGTGTTATATATTAATAATTTAATCCTCTTGATTATATTTCTACTCCATAAAATATAATTTAATAAGCCAATAACTTTCTTTGTCTCTATTATTCTTTTTTCGATGTCTAATTCTGATGGTCCATCTTTTTGAATTATTGATCCCATCATCATCATCATCATCCTGCCAGGTATTAGTCCTAGAAGAACTGTTACAGCCTGAGAAAGCTGTTTTCGTGCCATCTTTTCATAGGTCGACCAAGTGACCGTTTCCCATTAGGACAGTAGTTCATTATTGGCTCGAGGATCCTGGATCTAGCCATTCTTGAGACATGTTCCTTCCAGTTTAGCTGATATCTGGAGATGTAGTCCAGTATTGGTGACACATTAAGTTCTTGAAGGATTTCTACATTTTTCTTTCGATCCCATTTGGTGTAGCCAGCTGTTCGGCGCATAAATTTCATCTCACAAGCTGTTAGTTTGCTTTCATCTCTCGTCCTTATAGTCCACGCTTCACTCCCATAACATAGGACTGGTCGAGCCATTATTTGATAAAGACGAGTACGAGTTGATTTTTGGACTAATGAAGGTTTTAAAGCTCTATTAATGATTCCCATTGATTTGTTGAATTTCACAATTTTCTCTGGTAAATCCAAATTTTCAACAAAAGAGAGTTTATATCCTAAATAAGTAAACTAATTAACTCTCTTAAAATATTCCATTGTTTATACTTTATTATTAGTTTTAATTATCATTGATATTATTATGTTATTAGCCACATTTTCATTTAGTATTTAATATAATTATTGGGATATTGAAGACAAATCATTGGTGCCGGAAAAAATGTATCAACACTGTTAAAACCGGAAATATAATATATATATATATATATATATATATTCTGGTTTTAACAGAAATAATAAATGAAAATCAAAGTGGATTCAGAAAGGGAATGTCATGTATAGACAATGTCTTTACACTGAAACAACTCATAGAAAAGAGAAGAGAACATAACTTAGAAACTCACATAGGATTTATAGATTTGGATAAGGCCTTCGATCGAGTAAACAGACAAAAATTATGGGAAATATTACGAATGAAAGGATGCCCGCTGTGCCTTGTTGAAACAATAAAGAAATTATATGAAGACACAAATATAATTATAGATACCGGATTCAAAAGAACAGATGCAATCAAAACAAATACTGGATTACGACAAGGATGTAGTTTATCACCCACTTTGTTTAATACATATATATATATATATATATATATATATATATATATATATATATATATATATATATATAGACGATATTTTAAATGAATGGAAAGTTTTAGTGAATCCAGGAATAAGAATGGATAATAAAGTGTGCATAAATAATCTTCTATTTGCTGACGATGTAATCATAATACAGAAAAATGAAGACGACTTACAGAAATCAATGCATGCATTAAATGAAATATGTAAATTATACGATCTAAAGATTTCTGTAAGGAAAACGAAGACCATGGCTTTTAGAGGAAGAGATCCAGTGAGATCCAAAATTATTTTAGAAAATCAAAGTATAGAACAGGTGTCTAGTTTCAAATATTTGGACTGTGATGTTGGCTAGAATGTGGAAAGAGATATTGACTCCAAAATAAATAAATTTCAGACGGTGTGTGGAACAATACAGAGAACATTCAAAAATAAAATTAGAAAAGAAACCAAGATAAAAATGTATAATGTTATGGCGGTTCCCACAATATTGTATGGATGTGAAACTTGGGCTCCAGTGAAAAAACAGAAGGATAGAATACAGACGGCGGAGTTGAGGTTCCTAAGACAAGTAAAAGGATGTACAAGACTTGATAGAATAAGAAATGAGGATATAAGAGAAGAATTGAAAGTACAACTTCAAGCATAGCATGAAAATGCTATGATTGCAGTAAAGGACCTGCTTTCGGGCAGAATTACTATGGATGGATGGATGATTTATGATTCATCCCTTAATATCTGATTTTTAGCAAATTCTAAAAGAATGTACTACAGAGGTAGTTAAATTGTAAAGAAAAATTAACATCAAAACCAGGATTTGAACCCAAACCTCTAGCTCTATACACTAGTGTGCTAAGCGTTAAACTAATTCAGGCTTTCAGTGCAAGCATTCATTTCCATTTCCTCACATACAATTCTCTACATCTATAAATATATACCAATGGTCACCCCCTGGAAGAAATAAACGTGGCAGACCAAGATGGAAATGGAAAACCTACGTCAGAACTATAATGGATGATAGGAATTTGGAAGAGGGAGATTGGAATGATAGAGATAAATGGAAACTGAAGACGGCAAACCTTTAAGTGGGGGAAAGCCGAAGAAGAAGAAGAAATTGGGACATGAATTTGGTTATATTAATATTACTGAGATATTCTTTCACACTCCTCTTAAATAGCTGCTTATGAAGTCGTGTATTTGTGACACACATTAGCACCAACGTAGAGCATTCGTTACATAATTAAATATTATTATACACTATTCATAACTTACTTATTTACATGTGACTGCACTCTGAACTTCCTAATACTTTAGACTATTAATGTTTGCTGCAAATTTCACTATCTGGATCAAGACATTAATTTTCTGCACTTATTTTGATATAAACAATTTTGTCTTCTGATTTTCTAAAAAAATAATATACATGGATAGAATACTCAAAGACTGGCGACAGTTCTATCCAAATTAATAGAAACCATAAAACAGACTCTTTGCTTTTTGCAGATGATTTGGTATTAATAGCTCCAACAGAAACAGATTTACTGTATTCTATACACATTTTAATATAATTGCAAAAAGGTACAATATGGAAATCAATACAAAGAAAACTAAAGTGATGGCCTTTTGTGGAAAATACCCTTCTTCCTCTTCTTCTTCTTCTTCTCCTCCTCCTTCTTCTTCTTCTCCTTCTTCTTCTCCTCCTCCTCCTTCTTCTTCTTCTTCTCCTCCTTCTTCTTCTTCTTCTTCTCATCCTCCTTCTCCTTCTTCTTCTTCTCCTCCTTCTTCTTCTTCTCCTTCTCCTCCTCCTCCTCCTTCTTCTTCTTCTTCTTCTCTCCTTCTTCTTCTTCTCCTCCTCCTCCTTCTTCTTCTTCTCCTCCTCCTTCTTCTCCTTCTTCTTCTTCTTCTTCTTCTTCTCCTCCTTCTTCTTCTTCTTCTTCTCCTCCTCCTCCTCCTTCTTCTTCTTCTTCTTCTTCCAAGTATTAGGCCAAGGCCTGTTACGATCCTATAGAAAATTTTTCCTTGTGGGAAATTCTCGTATAAGATTTGAAAACATAATAATAGTCCCTTCGATTGGTTGCTGGCCAAAGGAAGGCAAGACCAGTGATGGGGCTGCCATCTTATAGCCTCTGGTCAGACTTTTCTGGAGAAGAAAAGAAAATTAAGGAGAGAAGAAATGGAAGAAAGGAAAGACTCCCTAGCCCTCGGATGCCCTAATAGCGTCGGGGTCGAAAAAACAAGAGTTAACCAAGAGAGGTTAGATAGTAAAGTTAAAAGAGTGCAAAACACAAGTAAGTGGAAGAAATGTTTTGCACAGCTTGGGCACCTTGTGGTCGCCATCCACAAATCCCCTAGATGAGGACCCCTGAGGCTATACGTAGCAAAATTGTTGTGGATGATGAAATTTTAGAACGAGTAAACAAATTTAATTATTTGGGTTATAATTTAACATTTCAAGATGAATGCAGGCTTTCACGGCCGGTAATCATGATGTTGAGTGATTCCGGGTTCTGTGGCCGTGGTCCATAGTTGGTGTTGATACCAGACGTTTCGCCCTCAACTGCGGAGGGCATCTTCAGTGGCGAGTGCTTCTAGGCGTGTTTCCTGGTCGGAAGCTCTACTTAGAGTTCACTCTAAGTAGAGCTTCCGACCAGGAAACACGCCTAGAAGCACTCGCCACTGAAGATGCCCTCCGCAGTTGAGGGCGAAACGTCTGGTATCAACACCAACTATGGACCACGGCCACAGAACCCGGAATCACTCAACATCATTTCAAGATGAAGCTGATATATCAAAGAAAATCACAAATTTTACAAAAACAATTCCCTAGTAAAGACCACAGCAGTGGACTTCATAAATCATAATACATTATAATTTGGGAAGAAATAGATTTAGAAGGGAACTGAAAATCAGTTGAAGAGGAGGAAATAATTTGCTAGATATGAATAGAGTTATTTATCAGATCAATTGAAGTGATTTACATAAGAAATGCAAATGCTTTGATGAGTAATGTGAAGTTATCAAAGTGTTTGATAAATGAATGAAGATTGACTATAAATGAATTATCTTATCACATTTGTGTGCAGATGTGTTGTGTGTGCAGTGACATCAAGTGACTCTGGGGATCTCTCAGCCTCTCCCAAGTTTGTATTAGCAAGTTCCGAAATAATGTAACTGTTGAGGTTGTTTTTACGAATATATTCATTGAACCCAGTTAATAGACACGAAAAAATGAACATGGCAGATAATTGTATCACCCAATGATGAAAGACTCAAACTCCAAATTTTTACATTTTTGTTTTATTGCTTTAAATGAGTATTTTTTAACCTGTGGTATGGGGCATGAAGGAACAAATGGTCATATTTGAAGAGAAAAATGTTCGCCTAGACTGAGACTCGAACCCGGGACCTTTGCTTTCCGGGCCAAATGCTCTACCAACTGAGCTACCGAGGCGAGTTGCGATCTAGATGCAAATTTTTCTCTTATATACGTTGTGTCCACCGCTGTGGTCTCGAGGTTGCGTGCTGCCTTGTCACGTAGCGGGCCCGGGTTCGATCCCCGGTCGGGGCAGTTTTTCTGGGTGAGGTTTTTATCGGGGTTTTTCCTCACCTGTAAGACAAATGTCAAGAAAACTTTAAGGCCCAAACGGTCCCTGAAATCATATGGCCATCATCATTATCATCGTCATCCTTCACCGGTGTGAAAAGCAATGGGAATTTAACACTACTTTATAAAGCCAGTAGGGCTTCTATTGAAGTTTTTATTATTAATTTAACACTTCTCACTGAAGGATAAATTATATTTAAGGAGAAACGACGGCACCTGCCAACAGGTACAATTTAATTTTTAACTTTCATCATTTGTATTGGTGCTCGAATGCTGTTCTAGAAGATATAAAGTTTTAGATTTTTTTAAATTTGTCATTCACACTGATGGAGAAATTAATATTTGGAGAGTAAACTTTATTTTAGAAAGAAAAATTAACGGTCAAATCGGGACATGAACTCTGGATCTCTGACAATACGCATCAGCATGATATTCGTTACACCATTCGAGCACCAATACAAATGATGAAAGTTAAAAATTAAATTGTACCTGTTGGTAGGTGCCGTCGTCCTCAACTTTGTTAAAATATTGTATATAAAATTAACTGGAGCACTTTCGGAAGTTATCTTCCATCTTCTGCAGGTTGAGTTTCCATTACTTGTTGTTGTTGTTGTGTACGGTGATGTATACTCCAACTGTTTGTAGCAGCAACTGACTTGTTTTTGACGATCTCGTATAATGGGTTTGACTGGGGTGCATTCTCATTAAGAAGTGAGGTGTTGTTTTTTCAAGGTCTTCAAATATATTTATCCTAACTGGAATGTTTTCTCGGTGGATTATTGTGAGAGCGGAGGCTCAATCTGCAGAAGATGGAAGATAACTTCCGAAAGCGCTCCAGTTAATTTTATATACAATATTTTAACAAAGTTGAGGATGACGGCACCTACCAACAGGTACAATTTAATTTTTAACTTTCATCATATGACTTCACCTGAACGGAATTTGATATGAATTTTACTAATATTGAACCAATACAAATGTCAATGATTCTTTTCTCTTATACAGTTCTCTTTCATCCAAAGGCAGAAGCCCGCGCTACCAACGGTGCCCTCTGACGACTTATATTCACAAGTTTTTTTCTTTCTAAAATAAAATTTTGTCCAGGACTGGAAAATATTACATTAAATATAACATAAAAAATATTATGTGTTAACTGGAATTTGAATCCAGTTTAGGTGTAAATTTTTCTCTTCAAATATAAATTGCTGGATTAAAGGAGATGCTGGAACTACAGGAAAAGAAGAACGTGCAGATTTTCTTGCCAAATCAGCTGCTAATTCAAATATGGATTACTTTTACTCCTGCTGCCCTCTATCATATATTAAAGAAGTATTAAAAAATGATCTCTTACAAAATTGGATATATACCCATCAATAGGAACCTCAAACTCGATGCTATTCTTTTTGCAGACGATTTAGCTCTTCTGGCACTTTCCGAAAATGATTTGCAACGATCAATTTATAATTTACAAAAATAGGTGCCAAATTTAATATGGAAATATCAATTAATAAAACTAAAATTATGGCATTTCATGGGAAGGACCCCATACAAAGTAAAATCTGTCTCCAGAATAAAATTTTAGATAGATTTAATCAATTTAAATATCTTGGATATTATCTCTCTATCTGGGATGAAAAGGATATCCCTGAAAAAGTTACTAGTTATAATACAAGTTTAGGAATTATTAATCAAGTTTATGAAACCATCCCTTATACAAAAAAAACACCAGATTACGTTTATATAACACTTTGGCTAGACCAGTGTTGACCTATGGTAGTGAAGCATGGACACTAAGAAAACAACATGAAAGCAGAATAATGGCTTGTGAAATGAGATTCATGCGCAGAACAGCGGGTTACACCAGATGGGATCGGAAAAGGAACACTGATATCTTAAAAGAATTGAAGACTACGCCAATTTTTGGAATATATTAAACAGTACCAACTAAATTGGAAACACCATCTTGAAAGAATGAGTTCAAATCGGATCCCCAAAGCTGTTTATAATTATATACCAAGAGGACGAAGATCACTGGGCCGTCCTATGAAACACTGGAGGGAAAATTTTCTATAGGATCGTAACAGGCCTTGGCCTAATACTTGGAAGGAAGAAGAAGAAGACAAAATTGGAACGCTGAGTGGTTAAACAGTATTAATGGTGCTTTGGCAAGAACATTATTTTTCCCAACTGTTTTTGACCGAATAAAGTGCAAATACGTAGAACCAAAATTTTGTATTAACACAATTTATGACTGGACATGGTAAATTTGGACATTATTTGGAATGATTTAAAATAGATACAGATACCTGTATTTGCAAAAACTCCAGCTACACAACTCTCACACGTGTTATTTGAGTGTCCTGCATTTAATTCCAAAAGACATGATTTATTAAAAAATTAGGTTATTGCCATAATAGATTTCAACTGCCTTTGTCAAATATTTTATGTAAGAAGTGTTGCTATAGAAAGCTGTGTGACTTTATCCATCATATTTTTAAGAGACTTTGAGTTAGTTTTTTCTTGGGTTTGTTAATTTATGTATTTATTTGTTCATATTACGTTATTATGTAACGCTAGAAATTAACCGCACGCTAAATTATTGTAAATAATTAATTGTATTGTAACTAAAACCCTGACATACCGGAAGGTGAAATAGGGTTCATATTATTGGAGATTCAATAAAAAAAATATATATATCTTAATATATAAAAATTATGTGTCACGTTGTTTGTCCGCGATGGAATCCTAAACTACTGAACCGATTTTAATAAAATTTTGCACACTGTGTGCTGTTTGATCCAACTTGAGACCTACGGTTGTTTATAACTAAATTTATAGTCGCATTATTTTTTATTGCAAATTATTTGTTTATTATTTAACAAAGAGTTATAATTATCTGTGAGTTCCATACGATTCTAACAGATGACGGTGTAAGGTAATTGGTTTATTATTTAACAAAGAGAGATCCAGGTGGCTGTGCTTTTTGTTGCAACCGCGAATTTCAATTGAATTACAAATATTGATTATTTCATAATTTAAGTGTGTTCAGTGTTTATTTTATTTTCAATATATTGATAATAATATTAATTTCGTGTGTAAGTATTAGTTTTAAGTAATCTGGCTGAAAGACAGGAACTTAATTTAAATTTAACTGGACCGAGAAGGGACATTGAACAATATGGCGAATCAGTTCTAGAGACCATGAATGATAAGATATCAAGTGAATTTCCGCAAATTGGTATAGGGCTATGTGGCATAAATCTTACATTTAAGAAGAATGTCAATTAAAAACATGTGACGGTCCTAAGGAACGGAATAACAGAACTGTCAGTAAGTCTGTTAGTTATAATAATATGCCTAATATTACAGAAACAATCTCCATGTCACAATTAAATGAAAAACAAGATGACTATAATATATCACAATATTACTATACAGAGACTTCTTGATGATGATGAGAATCCAAACTGCCAACAAGTTCGTAGAAAAAAACGAAAGTATAATGAAATCAGCAAGCCTCCTCAAAATATTCCATCAATAAATGTATATAATCCTTATGATACACTTATGGATGATACTGAGAATGCAGACAACATAAATTCATCTCAATCAACAAAACCACTTCCACATAAACCACCACCCATATTTATACCGGGTGTAGTTAACGTACCAGAACTAAAAAATTGTGTAAAACAAAAACTTTCTGATTTAGATTTCTCACTTAGTTTACTACAACATAATTTAATGTTTACCTTAGCCACAGCAACGCGTGACCGGGACTTATATTTATATATATAAAACAAAGTCGGATTAGTTACACTATTTATAACTCAAGAACGGCTGGACCGATTTTTATGATCTTTGATTTGTTGGATTTGTTTCCGCCCCGAATAGTAGATAACTATTAAAACATCGGAAAATTAACATAAAAATATTTAAAGGCGATGCGTCGTTCACCGGGCCAGCTTAGTGTATATATATATATATATATATATAAATTGCCCTTCAGTGTGAGTGACAAATTTAAAAAAAAGTATAGAAAATGTATGCTTTACTAGCTATAGTGAAAATGGTGCTAAAAGTGTGATAAAGATTGAAAATGTAAAGTTTTATTTTAGTTTAAAAGTGTGTTACTCTGAGGGAAACGTTATGTATAACTGATAATAAAAGTGAAAAGGACAGATTTAAAAAAATGAGAGGCTGAGAGAGTACCAGAGCTTGTGAAGACATGGGGAATGTTACAAGTTTATATATATTGGTATGTTATAGAAAAATGGAACATGTATGTGTTTGTATGAGGCACCATTCAACCCATTCTGGCTTCCTTTCCTGCATCCGATCCTTGAACCTACCTCCTATTCCTAAGGTCAGTATAATCTTTCATAGCAATTAATTTTTTTATTTATATACACAATTTTAATGTTTATACATCTTTCCTGTGCCTAAAGTTTTATTTTTCTTCTCTACTCGTCTCTCTCCATCCAATCCATGTCCTGCAGTCCTCTTGCTCTCATTCCAGTTCTTATTTCCTGCATCCACGAGTTTCGAGGTCTTCCTTTCCTCCTTCTTCCAGGTGGACACCATTCCAATGTTTTCCTGGGTAATCTTTCTTCTTGCATTCGTCGTACGTGCCCATACCAATTTAATTGCTTATACCGTATATAATCTACTATTGAATAACCAATATTCATATGTTCAACAAAAAACAACCATAAGAGGTAAGAATACACAGACCATATAACTTAATTATTAAACAAACCTCTTAATGTTATTTCCTATTGTATTAAAAAAATCTTTTCTCGGTCCATTTCGACTTAATCTAAACATCTGGTTCTTGATATTCATAGCTTTCTTCTGGTTTTTATTTGTTCTACATAGCTTTCCTTGGTATTCTTCCCTCCATAATTTTTAGGTGTCCAAACCTTTTTAATCTCAGTTTCCCTATTACTTCTATAAATGTTGTACTTTCATTGAATATTTAATAAGTTAATATCTGGTTTTGTTCTTTTTTTGTTTTATTTTCAACACTACTAAAAATTGAATTTACTTAGTTGTAAAATTATTAAAACTGTGATTGTGTGTGTTTCAGGGCGACCTGACTGAACTGGGGGACGATGATTCGCTCGGGGGTGAGGATGGCAAGCAAGTTGTGGGTGGGGGTGTGTGCGATGGCCAAGAAATCGCAGTCGAAACCAATGCGTGAGATACTCATGAGACTGCAGGAGTTTGAATATCTCAAGATGGTCGTGTTCCCAGAGGAGGTTATCTTAAAGGTCTCATTTATCTAAAATACTCGTAGCTTGTTGCATGGGTGTGACATATCTGTCTTCTGAGATGTCTAAACTGTATTATGTTAGGAAAGCATAATGTAACAATTACAATGAAATACTTGTCATCAGAAATTGTAAAGGATTTCAAATCAATATTGAAAATTAAAAATATCTATTTTCTTTAAAATGTTTTAAATTTATGTAAATTCTTATCACTCACCTCATGTTCTTCTTCTTCTTCTTAGACTGGTTTCAAAATCTTATTTGGTTCCATCATCAGTATTTTTTTTTAGATTTATTTAGCCTGGTGGAGTTAAGGCCATGTGGCCTTCTCTTCCACTCACCAGGACAAACATATATTACATCAGAATATAACAATCACAATGAACTCTAATATTAAATACTAAATAAAAATTTGACCAAAAAGATAATATCTATTATATTACGATCTATAATGCAACTAGTTAATGTCAGTTAAAATTAAGACTAAAACTAATAATAAAATGTATACAATCAAGACATATTAAATTGTCCCTGTCTAATGTATATAAAAAACAAAGAAAAATAATGAGATGTAGAAAACTAATTTTACGTTTGTACAATATTTAAAACAAAACAAAAGAAAATATTTGTTAATCTTAATATTATTTTCATAGATAATTAAATTTATTAATTGTTAAAAGAATACTATCAGTGAGGTGTATGAGTTAGTTTGTTATTAAATAATTCTTTAATTTGTTTTTGAAGGATGTTATAGTTTGACAGTCTCTGACATAGGGCAGAAGGGAATTCCATGTTTTGGTAAGTGAGACCGTATTTTGATGTCCATTGTGCTGTCGTCATGAAGAGCTCTCTCTTGCTCCCTCTGTTGGTAGACTGAAAAACCTCGAAATCAAGTAATTTTCTCTGGGAATTTCAAAGTTCATTAATTTCTCCTTTTTTTTATTTAGATTTTTTCCCAAGCAGTGAGTTCTTTAGGTTTTTATATTTTTTGTTTTAATAATTTAGCCTTTTCGATAATTGGAAATGTTTCTACTTCCCCTTTCTCGGTATTCCTGAGATGTTCTTTCACTCTGGTTTTCAAATTTCTCTTTGTTTTTCCTATGTAGACTTCCTCACATTCTTCACATTTAATATGACTATTTAACTCATGCCACAAATGCTAGTCAGTGACCAATCATGTTTCAATGAATGTTGTTTTACAACCAATGACAGTCGTGTTTCACCTCGCTCTTTATCAGTTCCTGCTTTTGTGATAAAGAAATCTCCTCCTTCTTAATGTTCTGAACAGGTCAAAGCATTATTTTTCTCCAACAAATACATTGAATATAGCAAATAATGAAAAGATTCCTTGATTTTACTGAGTTGTTTACTAAAAAAATAAATGAATAACCCGTAATGTTGATTATGATATATAGTTTGATGTGTTTCATTATTTCTCCACTTGGGTGCACTCTTACAATATTGCGATCTTATTTGGCAATAAATAATATGATCAAGCAGCAGTGAATAGACATAACCTCACATTTCAGATTTGTTTTCAAACATCGCCGTTTACATTAAATATATAAATATTTTAAAATAACTATAGTTGAACAATGATTTGTGAGTAAACAGCTTAATTTTATTCATTAAATAGTCCTAACAAATGCCACTCTTGATTTCCAAATTCTCTAGATAAATTCACTCGTGGCATTACGTATGATAAATCCCTGGGATTTGAAAACTAGAGTGAAAGAACATCTAACAAATGTCAAGAAAGGGGAAGTAGAAAAATCTGCAGTAGCTGCCCATGCATAGTCTGAAAAAATATTATCGAAAGAAAGGCTAAATTATTAAAACAAATGGAAAACCCCAAAGAACTCACTGTTTGGGAAAAAATCTACATTAAAAAAAAAGACTTGATTTTGAGGTTTTTGAGTCTACCAAGAAAGGGAGCAAAAGGCAGCTCTTCAAGACGACAAAACAACATTTGTCCAAATACTGATAATGGAACTGTATAAAGTTGTGAAACTAGTGTAAGAAGAAGAAGAATATGAGGTGAGTGATAAGAATTTACATAAATAAATAAAAATTACCTCATAATGTTAATTTCCTAAAAAAGTAATTTAAATAAATAAATAATAATAAAACAAAACATCAGTGATGTCCAATTATAAAGAACCTGGGGGCCAGAAATATGTTTTGTAATCAGGTGAAGGGCTGCAGATTGAAAATGAAAGAGATTTTATCACCAAGAAGATCATTAGTTTATTAAATTCACATAGAAGATACCATGCAAATGAACAAAAAAAAAGGTTTTTATGAAAATGTCCTGAATTTAATATATTCTAAGTTATTACCTATTAATAAATTAATGTGGATGATATTTTCTCTGTGATAAATTCTAAATATATTGAAGATGCATTAAAATTACTCAACCTCCAGGATGAATCTGTAAAATTTACTATGGAATTAGAAAATAATAACCAAATCCCATTTTTGGACCTCTACATAAGAAGGATTGAACAACAACAAAGAATTGAATTCAATATATACAGAAAAGATACTCATATTGACAATTACATAAAGTCTTCAGGTTTCAATCATATTGCGCATAAGCATGCAATTTTCAACAGTTTGATATATAGATTATTGAATGTTCCACTAAATGAAGAAGATTTTAAGAAAGAATACAATCACATTTTGGACATAGCTAATTTAAATGGTTTTGGAAAGGAAATAATTATACTAAATTAAAGAAATTCAGACAACAAAAAAGATTAAAAGAATACACTACCCTGCAATCTGATTCAAAGAAAGGAAACAATTTAAGAAAATCACTTACAAAATCACTTATCATCCTGGAATACATAAAAAATTTCAAAAAATTTTCAAGAAATTCAATATTACATTGGCACCGACAAATAAATTTAGCCTTGGTAACTTATTAATAACCAATAAGAAAATGAACACCCCAGATAGTAAAAAATCTGGAATTTATCAAATTGATTGTGGAGATTGCAAGAAAGTATACATAGGAAAAACAAAAAGAAATTTGGACACTCGAACAAAGGAACACTTTAGAAATATTAAAAATGGTGAAATTGAAAAATCAGCTATTGCAGCACATAGTTTGTTGGAAGGTCATAAAATTGAAAAAGAAGCTAAACTTCTAAAACATTTGGAAAAACCTTTGGAGTTGACAGTTTGGGAGAAAATTTTTATTCAGAAGAACAAATTTAAATCCATGAATTTCGACATTCCGGATGAACATGACCTCATCTCGAAGTTCATCAAATCAATACCAGATGGCAACGATATCTCGAAGTTCATCAAATCAACACCAGATGGCAACGTTATAGAGGGAGATTCCAATGAATATCCGGTAGTCATGATGGCGGTTGAAAATGAATGACAAGATCATTTGAAAACTATAGTTACCGTGTTTAATAAAACATGAAATATGAGGTAAGATGTAAAAATGACTCATTAATTTATTAATTAAGAACCTCATAATGTGTTTCCCATTTTTAACTTTGAATTATTGCCTATTGTTTACAACCACTATCAAACAGCAGAAAACCAAACTCTGTATTATCTATCTATCTATAATGACGTAGCCCATTGTTGAACCACAGCCTCTCCTTTGTAAGGAGTTACTAGACCAAGCTAATTTTTAGTTACCTTATTTCCTCGCAGATGTCATTGTTGGCATGCGGTCAACATACCGACCCAAAGAGACATCTAACAGGCAAGTAAGGTATTACTAGGATGTTTATGTTGGTAAATTTTGCTTAGAGGCCTCTTTATTCAATCTTAAGGATCTTTTACGAGCCTGAAAATCTTCAGACATGGGACCCACAGCATAAAAATGTCCCTCCTGGAGAACTTGCTCCTTGGATTTTTCCGTGCTAAAAAATCCATCGGCCCCTGGCTTCTGGAGTTTTTAGAATGTACAACCCCAAACTGTCAAATAAATGGTATAAAATTAATTAAGATACCTCTTCTGAGCTAAGTTTTAGTTGTACTGAAAAGAAACTTGCTTAACATTTTTTTTTCACGTGATATTTTAAAATAACATTTTCCATTGCTGCGACATTATTATTTTCAAAATAAAAAACAAATTGCAGAAGATATTACTGCCGATGGAAAGACTTGCTCCAGAGTGGTGACGCTGAAGGACGGACACCTTCCAAAATTGAGTGGGCTGGCGTATAACAAGGCGATCCCATTGACAATGCAGCATACAACGAACTTCAAAATTGTATTTGAAAAAACTTTGGTATGCAGTTCAATGGTTCATTTCCATTTCAGATCCAATGGAGTGCAAAAACAAACGGCTGATGTAGATGTCCCACATTTAAACAATCGACTGATTGCACCCTGACACAGCACCCAATCCAAACACTTTTATTCATTAGATTTTGCAGCATTTCTTCCCCCCCTAAGCGTTGAAATTAAAATGCTTAGGTGTTTATTAAAACAATGAGCAATTGACAGAAATGTCAGCAGTTTGCAATTCTTGGTGTCTAAGGAATCAGAAGAAGTATGTGCCACACCATACCTAACATTGCTGATGTGAATGCCTCCCCGCACTCTCCAGCAATTTGCTAACTCTATCACAATGTACAGAGAGGTTTGTGGAATTATTCTTGTTTTATTATATTGGTGCTATCCTGTATTTACAATATTATAAGTTGCAAGAATTGGAGTCCAGATCAAAAATTAATTGTAAATTATCATAACTTAAATCTTGTCGTTGGTGTTGCTAGTGACGTCTGCGGATTGTAGTGACGCAAAGTCATTTTTTTCCCTAACTGTCACGAGTAAAATTTAACCCCATGGGCGGCTTTCATCTTCATTAATTTCTTGTTGACTGTGTCTATGTCACGATCAGAAAGAAACTGCTTCTTCTGCCTACCTTCACCAATAAAGAGCTTCGAAAGTTTCACATTTTCTCTAAATTCGTTCTAGTTGTCACTTATATATTGAAGCCATGCGTTCCCTTTAAAGAGATTTAGCGCGCTCTCCACCTACAGGGAAGAATGTGAACCAAACTAATTTAAGTACACTTGTTTTTGTATAGATGTTCATTTTGAGTGGTCCGTGGTCAGGAGTTCCACCTCATCCTGACATCTAAGAAACCAAGGTAGTACTAGGACAGGAAAATTCAGTAAATTTTGCTTAGAGGCCTTTTCATTCAGGCTTAAGGATTTTTTACGAGCCTGAAAATCTTCAGACTTGGGACCCACGGCTTGAAGTCCCTCCCGGAGGACTTGCTCCTTGGATTTTTCCATCCTAAAAAATCCATCGACCCCGGCTGGGTTTGAACCTGCGACCCTCGGGACCAGAGGCAAGGAGCATAACCACTAGTCCACTGCGGCCTTGAAGAGAAAAATATGTGCTTAAATCTCAGGATTTGAACCCAATGTCCAGTATTCTGTTTATTTTCATCTAGTTTTCTGCAGCAGTTTTTTTTTTATTTTAAGACTGTTTAGTATAATTGTAAAAAAATACTTGTTCACAGTTTTTAGAAATAAAAATGTTTAACAAAAAATTCCACAAGCTTCTTTGTTGTAGAAATTAGATTGATAGATGTTGTAAAGAGAACAATATGAAAGACTTTGGGTTAACAGAAATTATAGGCTTATTTATTTAGTCCAATTGGTCAAGCTAATGAATAATTAAAAAAATAAATATTTATTACTTAATTTTATATAAAGGAATATTTCTGTGGTCTCACAGGTTTCCTCGACTCCAGATTTATTTTGGCTTTCTTCTTTTCTTATTGTCCTTAAGGATCCCATTCTAATACCTCTTTTCCAATTGTGCCATTATCTTTCCCTAATGTATGTCCTGTTTAGTTTCATTTTTATCTTTTTATTTCTATTTTAATTTTCTTTGGCCAGTTTTTTCCCCATATTCTTTACTTAATATTATTTCTGGTCATTTGATTTTTAATATTTTTCTTAAACATCCAATCATAAATATTTACAATTTTTTAATAATTTACTTGTTTTCCAAGTTTCACAAGCATATCGCAAAACAATTAACATTACTATCAAAGATTTTTATTTTAGTGAAATGATGCATAGTATGAAATAAAGAATGTTACTAGCAACTTTTTTGGAACTGGAAATAAACACAAAATTTAGATGCAAAATCAAGCTCTGTGTTATTACTGTTGTATCAGATAGAAACAGATCTAGAATTAATTTAACACTCACTAAATTTGGGCAATGGTTTTGCACCAGATAACTTAAAAAATGCTGTTCTTTTGTGTCATTGATTACAAGATTTTATCAATATCTGAGCATGTTTGCACCATCATCAAATATCAAAAAAACATTTCTTTGGTATCTTTAAAGATGTTAGGTTGGTAATGCATAATTTTCCATCCACTTAAACAGACACACACATTAACTAATTAAGTTAGGTTTAAATACAAACAATAATCTTCGCAGATGATCAAGTACTTCTAGCGGAGAATGAAGATGATTTGCAGAGATCAGTGTTTAAATTGCAGAATACCCTGGAAAAATACAACATGAAAATATCTGAAAATAAAACCTAATCCATGGCAATCACTGGAAAGGGACTTTCGAGAGTAAAAATAATAATAAATAATAAACCAATAGAACAAGTAACACACTTTAATTATTTAGGTAATAATATATCACAGTTTCATAATAAAAAAGATGTGGAAACAAATTTAGAAAAATATAACAGATTAAATGGTATAATTAGGAGAAATTTTGGAAAACAAATGAGGAAAGAAATCAAATTGAGATTTCCTAATGCCATAGCCAAACCTGCTCTACTATACGGAAATGACTGCTGGACACTTCGAGCAAAAAATAAATCCCGCATTAGTAGTTCACAAATGAGATTCCTCCGATCACTAACTGGAGTAACATTAAGGGATAGAATGAAAAGTGATGAGATAAGGATGCAGTGGAATAGTAGGGAAATGGTTGAACATATACAAAATTATCAGATTAAATGGTTCCAACACGTCCAGAGAATGTTAAATTCCCGTTTACCAAAGATGATTTACCACCTCAACCCTAAAGGCAAAAGAGACCTCGGAAGACCCTTCAACCAATGGAAAGATCAGTTTTTGTAGTCGCAGAACGGGCATCATCACCCAATACTGCATTCGGAAGAAGAAGAAGAAGAAGAAGTTAGGTTTAGGATTGGTAAGGTCATGCTTAGGATACATTAGGTTAGGCTTAGCTTAGGTTCAGTTAGGATAGGTAGATCATTTTAAGTTAAGTTAGATAATGTTAACTAATGGGACGGTTCCTATAACACGTCATATTTTTTAAAAGCTTTATTTTGAGTTTAAAATAAGCAAACATCATTAATGCAGGTATTTTGATGAAAATAATGGTTTTCATTGGGTCTTACAAGTCATATTTCTCATGTTTTTAGATTTTTGGTCATATTTGTTCTAATTTCCATAATAAAGTCATATTTTAGTTGCATTTCCGGTTTATATGTCGTTGGCCAAGTTTAAGTAAGTTGCAAGTTGCATGGTCACTTGTTAGAAGGTTGCTTTTTATTCTTGGAAATTGCTTGAAAGACTGGACTGTTACAACGCCCGCTTTCACTGTTTGGTGAAATGTTGGAAAATGTATATGAAAGAACAATTGGCATAAAATTTTTTAATAATCTCATTAAATTATGATGTCATATTATTGTCTTTTTGGGTCATATTTAAACATGTTTTAGGTCATAAATGTATGCTTATTTTTAGTATTTTTTAGGCCATATAAATCCACTCATTAATGATAGTTGCTATTGCACGCTGTAGCATAGTGGTTAAGGCACTGCGCTACAAGTCAGAAGGTTGAGGGTTCAAGTCCCGGTGGGGTCAGAATTTTTAAACTGACCAAAACCTTCTGGCAGCACTATGGCCCTGGGGTCGACTCAGCCTCAGTACTGGACTCTTGTTCTGGGGGTAAAGGCAGCCGTCATGCAGGGCTGACATCAAGTGCCGATTGTCTATAAAAAGTGGGAGCCTTAACCTCCTACTACCCCAAGGGTCTCCCGAGGCCTGTAGTGGGATAACTATTTATTTACTGGTAGTAAAAGATTCCGGGCTATGTGGCCGTGGTCTATAACTGGCATTTCTTCCAGACGTTTCTCCCTCAACTGCGGAGGGCATCTTCAGTGGCGAGCGCAGGGAAACAACAGCTTCTAGCGCTCGCCACTGAAGATGCCCTCCGCAGTTGAGGGAGAAACGTCTGGAAGAAACGCCAGTTATAGACCACGGCCACATAGCCCGGAATCTTTTACTACCATGATTACCGGCCGTGAAAGCCTGCATTCCACTATTTATTTACTATTACTACCACTATCACTTCCACTGCCATTTCTATTATCATGTTTCTATATTGATCCTAGATGAATTTGAATATTAATTTGATAATGTTGGAAATTGGAGTAAAGCTAGACATTGACCAAAGCCAGTCTTTGTAATCATCCACAGGAAGACTATTCATTGCCAACCTATGCACTTATTATTATAAAGGAAAATAAAAATTATGATAAAAACCAATATACTATCAAATTCCTAGTTGCAAAAAACACAACAATTCTGGTGCAAATACATACCGACCTGTTTTGAAACCATAAGTACTCTTGATAGGCAAAATTTGTTACACAAAATATGTTTTTCCAATGTAAAATTTCTTTGCAATCTTTCTGTGGCCAAAAAAAAGAAAAAAAAACAAGTAGATTTTACTTCCTGAAGAAACTTTAAAAAAGAAATAAAAAGAGATTGTGAAATATTTGATGGTAGATAAAATTTGTGTTGCAATGTTGGTATCTTCAAGTGAGTTTCTTTGTGAACAGAAACCTGTGGAGGAGTGGCCGGTGTGCGACTGTTTGATCTCATTCCACTCGAAGGGCTTCCCATTGGATAAAGCAATACAGTATGCAAACTTACGCAACCCGTTCATTATCAACAACCTTCACATGCAGTACGATATACAGGTAAGAATATTACTGCTGCTGTATAACAAACTATTGCCAGACCATCGGATCTGTGCACCTTTAGTGCTGTCATCATTTTTAAAAAAGTTAACACCTGTAATTAGTTTTAGATTATATAAATTTTTAATAACTTAAAACTACCTTTGCATAAATTGATACGAAGATGGATCAAATATAAACCGGAATTTGTATCTGGAGGCTCTTGTAGCGAACTGCAAAGGTTGCGGTTTGGAGGAGAAGTTGGTGGGGCTGTCTGGAGTTGGGATATTGATGTGTCGCACTCCGAAGAGCGGCCGCTTGCTTCAGTACGCCATGAGCGAGCAAGAGGTACACACGTCTGTTGCACAATGCATTATTATTAAGTTTTTGGCAAAAGAAGGCACTAAACCTTCTGAAATTTTGCGAAGGCTCCATGCGCAGTTCGGGGAAGCAACCCTTTCAAAGACGCAGGTGTATGATTGGCATAAAAAAATTTAGCTGACCGGGATTCAGTGGAAAATGAGCCCCACCAAAGACGGCAACGAACAAGCATCACTGCTGACAACATTTGTGCTCTACGGGACCTTATTGAGGAGGATCGGCGCATAACAATTTCTGAAATTGCTTCACACGTTGGAATAAGCTTCGGAAAGCAGCATATTGCAACAAGCACTGCCGGAAACCGATCTGAAATGTGATTGTGCTGCATGACAATGCAAGGCCACACACTGCTCGATTGACACAAGAAAAACTGACGAAAATGCATTGGACACCTCTGGAACATCCTCCTTACAGTTCAGATTTGTCACCCTGTGACTACCATTTGTTTGGGCCACTGAAAGAAGACCTGGGAGGAAGGCGGTTTGGTGACAATGCAGCGGTAGAGAAGTTTGTGCGCAACTGGCTGACTACACGTCATTCCTCATTCTTCAAGGACGGCATCAAAAAGTTGCCAACTCGATGGCAAAAGTGTGTTGGAAATGCAGGAGACTATATAGAAAAATGAGGTGGTGGTTTTGTATTTTTTTGTTAATTCAATAAAATTGTAAACAATAATTCCGGTTTATATTTGATTCACCCTCATAGTTATACTCTTTTCAAAAGAGCTTTACAGTCTATATCTAGTGCTAACTGATGTTTGTGGGATGTTACAGGACCGGAGAAAAGTCTACTCAATTCTTGAGAGCGAAGGAATAGAGATTCCTCGTTATGCAGTGCTGGATAGGGATTCCCCTGATCCTAAGCGTAAGTACTATTGTTGTGATTGGAATTTGATGAAGTTACTGATTGACCCATATTTAACATGATTTTTTGTTTTACAGATCACGAATTAGTGGAATCGGAGGATCATGTTGAAGTAAATGGTGTCGTATTTAACAAACCTTTTGTTGAGAAGCCAGTCTGCCGAGGATCACAATATTTATATTTATTACCCAACTTCAGCAGGCGGTGGCAGCCAGAGACTCTTTCGTAAGGTATGTCCTTTTAGTGTATTGTCTTTTCTGTTGCCAAACCCTAAAAAAAAAATCTTATATAGGAACTACATGAGAGGAATTTTGAATATCAGGTGGTAATAATTTTGAATGAACCCAAGTACTTTATTCGTAGTTAAATATGGGAAATAACATTCGTAAATTAATGAGTAATTTTTTAACATCTTATCTCATATTTTATGTTTCTTCAAACACGGGAACTAGTTTTCGAGAGAAGGATCTCTCTCATTTTAAAAGTTCATCAAATCAACACCAGATGGCAACATTATTCATGGAGATTCCAACAAAAATTCGGTAGTCATAATGTCGGTTGAAAATGAGAGAGATCCTTCTCTCGAAAACTAGTTCCCGTGTTTGAAGAAAAATAAAATATGAGGTAAGATGTTAAAAAATGACTCATTAATTTACCAAGTACTTTAGTTCTGGTACTAGCGCATTAACCAACTATGCTATATAGGTACCTCATTTCAGATGGAAATTTTTCTCTTATTTGTATAATCCTGCATCCATGCAACAGTGAACTTTTGTTCTCCTAAAAAAAGTAATTAATTACATTCCTTACATAAGTATGTGGTCAAACATTTTCCTAAACACTTTATTTTCAAGTTTTATTATAGAAAGAAAAATTAATGCTCGAACCCAGGATCTCTGACTCTGTGTGTTGGTATGATACCAATTACACCATCCAAGCTCTGATATGAATGTCAACAATCCTTTCCACTTATATAATTCTCTTTCATCCGAAGGCTGATAGCCATTGCTACCAACAATGCCATCTGATGACTTATATTCAAAGTAAAAAAGAAAAATTTTTGAGTTCTTGCATCTTTTCTTGTTTTTTTAAGCAAGAGACCATGTTTCGCATCCATACAACTGGAAGAATAATTGATGATCTTGAAGAAGATTTCGGGCTGTAGGCCGTGGTCGTGAGGCTTGTAGTTCCCCGACGTTTTGCCAGAGACTGCGTCTGGCATCCTCAAGGGTTGTCTTGAGACTGGCAATTCTGTCCGCTGTCTGTCTTATTTATACGTTCACTGCGATGTGTTTGTAAGTTGTATCTGCCTTCTGATTGGTCAGCGTTAGGGACTTCTACATCGCGGTGAACGTATAAATAAGACAGACAGCGGACAGAATTGCCAGTCTCAAGACAACCCTTGAGGATGCCAGACGCAGTCTCTGGCGAAACGTCGGGGAAGTAGGGAAGTACAAGCCTCACAACCACGGCCTACAGCCCGAAAATCTTCTTCGAGATCATCATAGCAACTCCGGCCGTGAAACTCTACGTGAATATGGAAGAATAATTGTTTAATATATTTTTAGTTTAATATTTTTGAGAGAAATTGGGATGATAACAGTCCCTGTAATGAAGAATGAGTCATTTTTTATATCTTACCTCATAGTTTATGTTTTCTTAAACACGGGAACTGCAGTTTTCAAGAGGAAACATCCCTCCCATTTTCAACCGATGTTATGACTACCGGATTTTCATTGGAATCTTCATCTGTGACATTGCCATCTGGTGTTGATTTAATGAACTTGGAGATCAGGTCCCGTTCATTAGGAATTTTGAAATTCATGGATTTAAATTTGTTCTTCTGAATATATATCTCCCCACAAACTGTCAATTCTGAACGTTTTTTCAAATATTTTAGAAGTTTGGCCTCTTTTTCAATCTTATGACTCTCCAACAAACTATGTGCTGCAACAGCTGATTTTTCAATTTCACCATTTTTAATATTTCTAAAGTGTTCCTTTATGTGAGTGTCCAAATTCCTTTGATAAATTCCAGATTTTTTACTATCTCGGGTGTTCAATTTCTTATTGTTATTAATAGATTACCAAGGCTAAATTTATTTATCGGTGTCAATGTAATATTGAATTTCTTGAACATTTTTTGAAATTTGTTATGTATTTCAGGATGATAAGTAATTTTCTTAAATTGTTTTCCTTTAATATTTGAGTTTGTGTTCTTTAACATTCTTACCTCATATGTTTATTCTGTAGGACGACCGTTTCAAAGCTATTGCTCCATCTTCAGCTTGTTCACAAAGTAAAGGTGTTTAAAAAAACATAGAAGTATGAGGTAAGAAGAAATCACGATTCATTTAATTATTATTAATTGAACCTCATAATGTTAAAAATTCCCAAATTTAATATATAAATATGAGGTAAGAATGTTCTTCTTTTTCTTCTTCTTCCTTCCAAGTATTAGGCCAAGGCCTGTTACAATCCTATAGAAAATTTTCCCGTATGGGAAATTCTCGTATAAGACTTGAAAGCATAATAATAGTCCCTTTGATTGGTTGCTGGCCAAAGGAAGGCAAGACCAGTGATGGGCTACCATCTTATAGCCTCTGGTCAGGCTTTTCTGGAGAAGGAAAGAAAATAAAGGAAAGAAGAAATGGAAAAAAGGAAGGACTCCCTAGCCCTCGGATGCCCTAATAGCATTGGGGTCGAAAAAACAAGAGTTAACCAAGAGAGGTTAGATAGTAAAGTTAAAAGAGTGCAAAACACAAGTAAGTGGAAGAAATGTTTTGCACAGCTTGGGCACCTTGTTAAAGAATACAAACTCAAATATTAAATTAAACCTCATAATGTAACTTCCTAATGATTTATTTCCTTTCAATCTGCTTGCAGGGTGGTGTATTCTTTTAATCTTTTTTGTTGTCTGAATTTCCGAGTCCCAGTAATGCATAATAGCATGCCTTTCTAGACTTGAATGTAAAGAATACCTTGTCGTGATGGAGTCGCTTGCGTGCTTAAATGATCCTGAGAGCTATGCCGGCGGTAGCATTGCTGCCGATAGGGTTACCCATGCCGAACTGGTCAAAGGTGATAAGCCAGAAGAAAAAAGTACCTTGGGCGAAAGAGTGACGATCTTTCACCGTAAAAATACAACCGTCAAGAAATGCGGACATGGGTTCATCTGGGGTAAAATTTTCCGGAGGTCATATAGTCCCCCATTCGGTTCTCCGGGCGGGGATTACTTCAGGGAACCCATGCCAAAGGCTCAAACACAGTTGAGGGAAGTAGATTATACAGGGAATGATTGGAAAGCATTAGCTCAGGATAGGGATGTATGGAGAGCTTATGTCTGCGTGGCCATGAACCTACGGGTTCGATAGTGCCAGTGAGTAAGTAAGTATAATAAAAATTTTTCCTTAGATACATAGTAAGGCCTGCATTCCAATATTTTAAAATGTTTTGATGTAAATTTGTGCAGATTGGTAGCCGCAGCAGTGTCTACTCCCCAGAGTCAAGAGTACGCAAGACAGGGTCCTTTATATATGAGGATTTCATGCCCACAGATGGCACTGATGTCAAGGTAAACAGATTCATTTTTTAAAAAATTTAATTAAATAGCAAATGTGTGTGAAACTAATGGCCAGGATTTAACAATGAATTTATTTTCCGTCTTGTTTCCCGATAATCAGATTTATATATGTAAAATGTACTCCATAGTGCATCAGGCTAGGAAGGTATTTGGCCTACCAGCCAGCTGCTGGCCTTACATCCATTTGTGTAACCTATAGAGGCAACTTCCTGGCCAAGGCAATTTCTTTCTTCTTACTGCAAATATCTGAAGGTCTTCAGTTCAAA
This sequence comes from Diploptera punctata, assembly GCA_030220185.1. NCBI lineage: Eukaryota > Metazoa > Arthropoda > Insecta > Blattodea > Blaberidae > Diploptera > Diploptera punctata. The sequence continues at coordinate 85,593 of JASPKZ010006854.1, forward strand.
TCCCAGTACGGGCAGAATTTTTTTCTCTCTAAAATTTACTTCTGATGGTTTATCTAAATGTTGGTTGGTTGGTATCTAATGTCGAGCACTTGATAATGAAATCATTCGCTCTCTTGCACTCCAATATTTAGCAGAAAGGCTGGTCTATTCTACAAAAGCTGGTCAATGGAGAAGATGGTTTCTTTCCATATGTAAAACTCTATAACTTAAATAATAAGTTTTTAAAAATCTAATTTCTTATACAATTAAACATTGATCTTCTTTTATGATGAGTTGGAGAAAATGCTTTAACATCTCATCTCAAAGTTGCATGTCTTCACGATACCGGTTTCAAAAATATAATTTTACTTCCATCTTCAGTCAGACTCCAACTGTCAAAATTTTGCCATTAACACCATTTCCTGAACTGGCATCTGGTGTCGATTTTATGAACTTGGAGATCAAATTATTCTTGTTGGGAATATGAAAATTGAAGGCTTTATATGTTTTGCTTGTGTACTTATAATAAAATAGAGGATGTATTATTCAGGTGTACACTGTGGGGCCTGACTATGCGCATGCAGAGGCTCGCAAGTCACCAGCACTTGATGGTAAAGTGGAACGAGACAGCGAAGGGAAAGAGATTCGTTATCCTGTGATCCTCAGCAACGATGAGAAACTCATCTCCAGAAAAGTTTGTCTTGCCTTCAAACAGACAGTGTGTGGTTTTGATCTCCTCAGGTTAGTGTGTTATATGATATACAGATGTTTATATCTAAACCACATTTCTTGCAGTCATAATGTCGGCTGAAGATAAGAGGCATGTTCCTCTTGAAAACTGCAGTTCCTGTGTTTAAAGAAACATAAAATATGAGGTAAGATAAGATATGACTCATTCATTCATTGATTTAAAAAAGCTTATGCATATCTTGTTATGGGTAACAGATTTGTGACAAAATACTTGTTTCAATTGGTGATTATCAGAAAAGATTTAAGTGACGAAGATCACTGGGCCGTCCTATGAAACGTTGGAGGGAAAATTTTCTATAGGATCGTAACAGGCCTTGGCCTAATACTTGGAAGGAAGAAGAAGATTTAAGTGTACATATATGCTAATCTTAATCAAATGTAGGATGGTTATATTTCTGCTTTTTATGAACTTCTATTTTTATTATTCTGCTTTTTTTGTTATTTATTTTCTTAATTAAAACATTTTGTCTCTTAGAGTTGTTTTTGTCGAACACGTTTCAGAGCTTCTTAGCCCCATCGTCAGCGATTACAGAGTCTGTAATTGGTGTTGTTTTTGTCTAACATTGCTGACGATGGGTCTAAGAAGCTCTGAAACGTGTTCGACAAAAACAACTCTAAGAGGTAAGAATGAACAGACAAAATGTTTTAATTACTAAACAAACCTCTTAATGTTAGTTCTTATTGTATTTTAAAATTTATTTTCCTTTCTTATCAACTAATTAATTCACTGGCACCATTGAACTTAGGGTTTGATGGCCACCCAGACATAAGCTCTCCATACATCTGTATCCTGAGCTAATGTAAGTTTCCATGTCTCATTTTCATTCCCTGATCATGCAACACATGTCCTGTCCATTGCAGTCTATGAGAATTAACCCTTCAAGCCAGGATGTTTTCCTTACTGGTGGTATACCGAGTACATACTTTCAGGATGCAGCTCTTATAGAAATTGCCATTCCTCTGCCATCTTTTGGTATTTAGAGGTACTATTTTGTCAATGTAACATTGAATATTTGTAGTTCCTCTTTCCACATTTCTTTAGACATAAATACATTTCCGTGACCATTTAGCTGTTCTGTTTCATTGCTCCACTCTCCTATAAGAATAATACATATAAATATTGTGCAAACCAAGCATGTCATATGGACTCTTGTGATGAAATCATCCAAATTTTATATGAATCTTTATTTGGAAAATATTAGAATTTGTGATACTGGTAGTGAAATAGATAAAGTTAATGTTAGTTTCTTGTGTGATGAGCAAGAGAAAAATGATAAAAGTGACAGAGAAGAAAGTAGCAAGTCAGAATATGAAACTAGTCAGTGCTTTAAAATGTTACAAAACAAAAATATGTTGGCAAGCAGTGGCCGATGGAACGGAAACGAATAAAGAATTTGATTTAAGAAATAGTGGTAAAGGAGAGCCTCTCAATGAAGTAGAAAATGCATCATGATGATGATCCTGTAGCTCCATTTAGGAGCGTAGGGCATCAGTAAGAGCTTACCACTGGTTACGATTACTTGCAACAGCCTTCACTTCATTCCAGGATTTTCCTATCTTCTTCACCTCATCGTAAGCAGTTGCTTCCAGGTACCTTGTGGACATCTTCTAATTCTGGCTCCCTGAGGATTCCAATCAAGAGCACATCTTTCCACAGAGTCAGGGGATTTTCCTAAGAGTGTGGCCTATCCAGTGTCATTTCCTCCTTCTAATTTTCATCTCTATCTGTTCCTTGCCAGCTTTATCCCACAAGACTGCTTCTTACAACTTCAGCCCAGTGTCTCTCTCTTCTGTGAAGCATTGAGATTGAATCGCATTCATGTACAGTATTACCCCACTTTTACGTTCCTGCATGTAACTTTTTCCACCTTTTACAACATAAAGATCCCTTCAGTCTTCCCATATTTACAATGTATTAAAATCCTTAATTTCACGTTTCTACAATTTTATTTTCCTGCAATTTACATCACATCACATTGATCAGCATTAAAGATCGAAGACATTTGATTTATTTGATTGATTATTTCGCTTCTGTACAATCGATATATAGCAGAGCAAGATCATTGAGCCAACGAAGCTGGCTTCTGTACAATTGATAAAGAGTAAACAAGTTTAATGGCTCAACATAGCTGGCTTTTGTAAAATCGATATAGAGCAGAGCATGTTCATCGAGCCAACAAATAGAGCTTTCAAACATTTTTGAAATTCAACCCATGTACTTTCTATGGCAAAATAAAATTATTTTAATCTCTCAATAAAGATTCATAGTGCTGCTTGCTGAACCTCTCTTTGTTATTTATTTTTTAAATGGTGAAAGTAAAAGAAAATAATTTTATGTTTACAGCTGTTCAAAACACACATTACATTGAAATATTATAGGAATGTAACTATGTGGTTTTATTTAAAATAAAATTCTTTACACCTCAACCAGACCGAATGATTACAGGCAGGAATTTATCTTTTATTTTATACTACGTTAGCTTCTTTACCATTTTCTTTGAATCGAAAGCATTTATTAGCTACATTATTAAGATTAGAATTTATTGTACTTTCACTTTATCATCATATGCTGTCTTTTAAAGACAAGATATGAGGTGAGGTGTAAATAATTTTATTTTAAATTAAAAGAAACATTATATTATTTATGATGATCAAGATTTTCGGGCTGTAGTCCGTGGTCGTGAGGCTTGTAGTTCCCTGACGTTTCGCCAGAGACTGCGTCTGGCATCCTCAAGGGTTGTCTTGAGACTGGCAATTCTGTCCGCTGTCTGTCTTATTTATACGTTCACCGCGATGTGTTCATAAGTTGTATCTGCCTTCTGATTGGTCAGCGTTAGGGACTTCCATTGCTCCAATGAGATTGCTGTTTGATGGTCTAGTCGACTGTATGTTATATCTGTCTTCTGATTGGTCAGCGGTATATACAACTTACGAACACATCGCGGTGAACGTATAAATAAGACAGACAGCGGACAGAATTGCCAGTCTCAAGACAACCCTTGAGGATGCCAGACACAGTCTTTGGCGAAACGTCGGGGAACTACAAGCCTCACGACCACGGCCTACAGCCCGAAAATCTTCTTCAAGATCATCATAGCAACTCCGGCCGTGAAAGTCTACGTGAATACATTATATTATTTATCAAATATTGTATATTTTCCCAGTGTTTTTTTTTTTTGCATGTTCTAGAACGGTTGCAGAATATGTTGGTTAACATTTTTTAACTGCTCCTCGTTTCCCCTAATTTACACCGCTTTTCGTTCTGGTTGCTTGAAAAGTTTAAAAGAGGGGTAATTCTGTATCTTGTTGTTTCTACAGATAGACGCTAAACATACACTACATGTACACATCACTTGTTTAAAATGAGTCGGTATCGGAACACATATTTATTTTGCTCTTTTTGTAATTTCAGGGCAAATGGAAAATCGTTTGTGTGTGATGTGAATGGATTTAGTTTTGTGAAGAATTCGAATAAGTATTATGACGATTGTGCCAAGATTCTAGGAAATATGATTCTGCGGGAACTCGCCCCAACTCTACACATTCCATGGTCAGTTCCTTTCCAACTGGACGATCCACCTATCGTCCCAACCACGTTTGGCAAGATGTGAGTATCCACTTCTCTTTAATTGATCTATTCATTCAGTAAGATGAGGCCTAACTCTTTTAATTTATTCATTCATTCATCCATTCATTTCACTATTATATTCAACTACAATTTATTCATGAATGAACGAGTCATTTTTTATATCTTACCTCATAGTTTGTTTTCTTAAACACGGGAACTGCAGTTTTCAAGAGAAAACATCCCTTCCATTTTCAACCGACGTTATGACTACCGTTCAAAATGTTTTCTTCAGATTTGTACATACCATTACTTAATAAGGATTGATAAAAAGTTGATAATTATACCTGTAAAAATAGAGAAAGTGGGCATAGACACTAAAAATATCGTAAGCAATTAAATTTTCATGGGATTCCGGTTTATGACAATCAATTAAACTAAAAAATAAATAGTAGTTTAAAAAAACTAAAACAACACACTTTATTAGAAAACCAAACTAAAAAAATGAAAAATAATTTTAATTTCTAATGCACTTGGGATAAAATTGGGGGCATGCCGTAGCATAGTGGTTAAGGCACTGAGCTACAAGCCGGAGGGTCGAGGGTTCAAGTCCCGTTGGGGTCAGGATTTTTAAACTGACCCAAACCCATTGGCGGCACTATGGCCCTGGGGTCGACTCAGCCTCTAACTCAAATGAGTACCAGACGCTTGTTCTGGGGGTAAATGCGGCCGTCACGCAGGGCTGACAACCCGGCTGACATAAAGTGCCGATTGTCTAGTAAAAGTGGGAGCCTTAACCTCCTACTACCCCAAGGGCCTCCGGGCCTGTTATGGGATCACTTTACTTTACTTTACTTTACTTTACTTCACTTGGGATAAAATTAAAGTGGTCAACAAAAAAAATCATCTGCAACACATCTAGAATACAACTACAATTATCTACAAAAAAAAATTACCATCAGAAGCATGGGGTGCTCTATATCAATTAATATGTTTGATAATAAACAGATATTGGTAAAAGTAAAGTCTCTAAGAAGAAAACGTAAAAACCATAAAAAGCACCCCACGCTTTTGATGGTAAATTTTTTTTTGTTGATAACTCTAGTTTTATTCTAGATGTGTTGGAGATGATTTTTTTGTTGACCGCTTTAATTTTATCCCAAGCGTGTTGGAAATTAAAATTATTTTTCATTTTTGAGTTCGGTTTTCTAATAAAGCATGTTGTTTTAGTTTTTTAAAACTATTATTTATTCTTTAGAGAATGAGGAAGGCTTACAACTCAATGGTATTAATAAGCTGTTAGTTTATGCTGATGATGTAGTACTACTGGCCGATAGCGAGGAGATACTAAAGGACAACACGCACACACTATTGAGTAACACTAAGAAATTAGGACTGGAAGTAAATATCAATAAAACTAAATATATGGTCACACGCAGAAATACATTATATAATGGAAATGGACAGCTAATGACAAATGAGGGAAATTTTGAGGAAGTGGCTGAATTCAAATACCTAGGAACAATAATCACAAATAGGAATGAGATGCACAAAGAAATTAAACATAGGCTCAATTCTGGAAATGCGTGCTATTATGCATTGCAGAGACTCTTGATATTCCAACTCCTTTCAAAAAATGTTAAACTGAAAATATATAAAACTATTATTCTACCAGTTATATTATATGGGTGTGAAACATGGACTCTTACTTTAAGGGAGGAAAGGAGATTGCAAGTATTTGAGAATAAAGTACTTAGGAAAATTTTTGGACCAAAGAGAGATGAACAGGCAGGTGAATGGAGAAGACTATTTAACAATGAACTACATGGTCTTTATAGGAAGCCAGATATAATAAGAACAGTTAAGTCTCATAGGCTGCGATGGGCAGGACATGTTGCACGTATGGGGAATGAAAGGCTTGCATGGAAGCTTCTTGTAGGAAAGCCAGAGGGAAAACGCCCAGTTGGTAGACCAAGAATGAGGTGGGAGAATAACATTAACTATGATTTGAGGGAAGTAGATTATACAGGGAGTGATTGGAAAGTATTAGCTCAGGATAGGGATGTATGGAGAGCGGCCATGAACCTACGGGTTCGATAGTGCCAGTGAGTAAGTAAGTAAGTAAGTATTAATGTTTTTATTATTGATTTAACATTTCTCAGTGAAAGATAAATTATATTTGAAGAGAAAATTTTTTTTTCGCCTAGACCGGGACTCGAACCCGGGACCGTTGTAATTACATTGTATATAAGAGAAAAATTGTGTCTAGATCGTAACTCACCTCGGTAGCTCAGTTGGTAGAGCACTTGGCCCGGAAAGCCAAGGGTCCCGGTTTCGAGTCCCGGTCTAGGCGAAAATTTTTCTCTTCAAATATAATTTATCTTTCAGTGAGAAATGTTAAATCAATAATAAAAACATCATTAGAAGCCTTACTAGCTTTATAAAGTAATGTTAAATTCCCAATAAATGTCTTCTTAACTAAGAAGCTGCCATTTGCAAAGATAGAAGCAATGGTTTCAAAAGCATTTGGTGAGAGGGAATTACAACGTATATAAGAGAAAAATTTGCATCTAGATCGTAACTCGCCTCGGTAGCTCAGTTGGTAGAGCACTTGGCCCAGAAAGCCAAGGGTCCCGGGTTCGAGTCCCGGTCTAGGCGAAAATTTTTCTCTTCAAATATAAGTAAGTATTATTTATTCTTTAAAAAATAAAAATTTGTGGTTCTATATGCGTCTTTTTCTACATAAATTCTTCTTTTCTGTAGGTTTGGACATAGTTTTTTACCTGTCAGATGATTGTAGGTCAATCTTAGTTTCTCTTTTGTGCAATAAGTTTGAGAACTCACTTAAAATTTCCACAGTTTGATGATGAAATGTACTTGAAAGTCAGGCTTAGAATGAAACATCTTCCTTTAAAGTAAGGTTGATTGTTGTTATTTGCTGTTACATTTCACTGTGGATAGCTGATCTAACATTTTAGTTAGTGTCTATCATCATCATCATGTGTTGATTCAGGAAGAACTTTATTTTAGAAAGAAAAATTGCTGCAAAGGTATGGGTATCCCAATAGGAAACAGATTTTTGCTGACACTACAATTTTACGATACTCCAGTTTCCTTTCACTCTATCAAAAGAATTATCTCAAATAAATATATCAATAAACTTAGAGAAGAATACACCACCAAAACATCTGGAAAGGAATGGGAAAATCTACAAGCTTATGACATTACTACATTACAAAGAAAATCTGCAGTAGCAACATTCAGACTGCTAACGGGACATGACAGCTTGAATAAACACCTACACAGAATTGGCATAACAGATTCACCTAAATGCCCTTTTTGCAATTTAAATGAAGATATGGAAAGAAACCATCTCCTCCGTTGTCCAGCTTTTGTAGAAGAGACCAGCCTTTCTGCTAAATATTGGAGTGCAAGAGAGCGAATGATTTCATTATCAAGTGCTCGACATTAGATACCAACCAACCAACAATTTGACGATTATCAATTGGGTTTAGTGCAAGATAAATTTCCTCTATGGAGATAAAATCTCCTCTTTGGACGAAAAGTGATTTCTTGTCATGTGATTGATACTTGTGGTGACTCAAGATTTTTTTTTATTTGTTCAATGCCACCATGTTGTCATATCGACATTCTGGCATTCTCTCCTGGCATGGCATTATTGTAACCCACTTGTGAGGTTGGGGCACCTGGAAGGCGGAGATATGCTGTCCCGATATATGATAGGTGATGATGTGCCAGGAGAGGTTAATCCTAAACTTAAAGAATAAGTTATTGATGATTATTTAACAAATGCTAGTCAATGACCAATCACGTTTCAATGAATGCTGTTTTACAACCAATGACAGTCGTGTTTCATCTCTCTCTTTATCGATTTCTCTTTATCAGCTCCTGCTTTTGTGATAAAGAAAGCTGCTCCTTTTTAATGTTCTGAACAGGTCAAAGCATTATTTTTCTTCAACAAATACATTGAATACAGCAAATAATGAAAAGATTCCTTGATTTTACTGAGTTGTTTACTAAAAAATAAATGAATAACCCGTAATGTTGATTATGATATATAGTTTGATGTGTTTCATTATTTCTCCACTTGGGTGCACTCTTACAATATTGCGATCTTATTTGGCAATAAATAATATGATCAAGCAGCAGTGAATGAACATAACCTCACATTTCTGATTTGTTTTCAAACATCGCCATTTACATTAAATATATAAATATTTTAAAATAACTATAGTTAAACAATGATTTGTGAGTAAACAGCTTAATTTTATTCGTTAAATAGTCCTAACAAATGCCACTCTTGATTTCCTAATTCTCTATATAAATTCACTCCTCGCTTCGTGTGTCGTGAATTTATCGATAATTTGCAAATCACTTGTGGCATTACTTATGATAATGATGGCCAGATGATCTTCGGGATCCGTTTGGGCCTTAAAGTTTCCTAACATTTGTCTTACCCTGAAAAAATCATCACCCAGGGAACTTGTCCCGACCAGGAATTGAACCTGGGCCTGCTGCATGACAAGGCAGCACACTACCTTGAGACCACAGCGGTGAATAACTCTAGAATACTTGTTGTAGGCATTTTGTTATCACTTTCACTCCCATATTACGAATTAAAAAAAAAAAAATTGTATGAATATTTTCTATTAGTGTATTTGGAATGGAGAAAGCTGCATAATAGTGAGCTATATGGTATGTATAGGAAGCCAGATATAATAAGACTAGTTAAGTCTTGTAGACTGCGATGGGCAGGACATGTGGCACAAATGGGGAATGAGAGAGGTGCTTGGAAGTATCTTGTAGAAAAACCAGACCAAGAATGAGGTGGGAGAATAACATTGACCATGATTTGAGGGAAGTAGATTATATAGGGGATTGGAAAACAGCTCAGGATAGGGATGTATGGAGAGCTTGTCTTTGTGCCCATGAACCTACGGGTTCGTAGAGCCAGTGAGTTATGTAGTGTGTGTGTGTATGTATACCCCATATGTCCCTTATGGGGATATGGGTGGTCCCTAGAGGGAGTTTTATGACCAATTTAGTTATGCTTATTTGCCTACAAAGATCAGGGAGTGACATGTGGTCAGCACATTGCCTCGATAAGACATCTAGTAGGAAACTAAGGGCCGCATGCAAATACATTAGTCTCTACTCAAATTACTTCCAATCACTGGTGAGCTGACTCACCGTGAGCAAGTGCAAAGATCGAATTAGCTACCCACTGACTGGTCATGCATGAAAGTCATCGTTTTCGTAATATTGGCAAGAAATTACCCAGAATTCTCAGCGATAAAACCACTTCCTTTATTTTCGTCTGCTAGAGGAATGCATTTACGCTTGCGTCCCGCAAATAATACTGTATACGACGATGTCTGCATCGCGTGATATTACGCCGATTCTCCTGTTCTTCCAGTTGAATTCTTTGGTAGACTCTATCAAATTCCTCTTCTCTGCGTATACCGAAAACATGATCGAAGTCTTCAAGGTCCAACATCATGGATAAAGCTGCAAGGTTTCAAACTACATCGGTTACCATCGGGTTGCTCACGATTCGTTTCTCTGCTAAGTCACCTCGCCAGGTAGCTTAGGAATATCAGTAATTATTATCACATGAACAGATTTTTGAGTACACAAAAACGTATTTGGATGCAACTTTCTCAGCAGAGTACAGGCAGAGAACAACTTTTACGGTCTAATGCGTTCATAGATTCGAGCCTAAGATATTATTTGGATGGGGAAGGCAGATAAATTTTCCTCAGATGCATTAATTTATGCTTGGACCTAAATTCAAGACCTTGGGCAGAGCTTTGACCACAAGAGATGTAACTGCTTTATTGTTTATATTTAAATTGTGTCTTATCTTCAGGATGGAGCTCCGCTGTGTGGTTGCTGTGATACGTCATGGGGACAGAACTCCCAAACAGAAGATGAAGGTGGAAGTGCGACATCCAAAGTGAGTTCCACATTATTTGTTAACATACAACAGTACGTTAGAGTTGTAAAAGATTTTACCTACAGTATTATAAAAAAAAAGTAATCCTTCTATAGGTCTTAGGAAGGCTTTGTGGTAGTAGGAGGTTAAGACTCTGACCGTTTTTAGACAGTCAGCACAAGATGTCAGCTGTGTTATTGGCTGTGTGTACTTTTTAACTCCAGAAGATACTTTGGTTCTCATTTCTGTTAGAGACTCTGTTGACCCCAGGGCCATGTGCTAGCAGAAGGTTTAGGCCACTTTAAAAATCCTGACCTGTTGGGACTTCGAGTTGTGATCTGGCTTGCCTTAACCAACTGTTAATTAAATAAAAATAAAACTTAGTTTTATTTGATTTTCATATTTATTAAGATATAATTCAGTGACAGCTGTTTTGGTACACTGTACCTTCTTCAGACATGTTAAATTATGAATTGTGTTATTATAGTACATATCAACTGATCTAAGCAACAATACAACAATAATTTATTTAAATTTTTAAATTTAACAAAGGAGATTCATTCAAATCAAGTTGAGAATTTAACAAATAATAAATTAATGAGTCATTTTTACATCTTACCTCATATTTCATGTTTTATTAAACACGTGACCTCATCTCGAAGTTCATCAAATCAATACCAGATGGCAACGATATCTCGAAGTTCATCAAATCAACACCAGATGGCAACGTTATAGAGGGAGATTCCAACGAAATATCCGGTAGTCATGATGGCGGTTGAAAATGAATCACAAGATCATTTGAAAACTATAGTTACCGTGTTTAATAAAACATTAAATATGAGGTAAGATGTAAAAATGACTCATTAATTTATTAATTAAGAACCTCATAATGTGTTTCCCATTTTTAACTTTGGAGAATTTAACAGTTTATTGCTACTTTTCAATTTATTTATTTCTACAGCCTCCAAAAGGTCCAACTTCTTTACCCTTATCACAAACGTGTAAAATTTCAAAATTTGGATCGAAACAATGATTAAATTGGAATATGTGGTTAGCATATTTTGAATATTCTAAATTTCTGTTATATAGTCTCATGTGTTCCTTTATACGAAAGATAAAAGGTCTACCAGTTTGTCCTATATAGACATTGTCACATGTGCCACACTTCAATTTATATACACCTGATAATTTTTATTTTTTTTATTTTGGTTTTATTGTTTTTTATTATATTTTCTAAAGTTTTATTAGTTTTAAATGTCACAGTTGGACCTTTTGGAGGCTGTAGAAATAAAGAAATTGAAAATTAGTAATAAACTGTTAAATTCTCAACTTGATTTGAATGAATCACCTTTTGTTAAATTTAAATAAATTATTGTTGCTTAGATCAGTTGATATGTACTATAATAACACAATTCATAATTTGTTAACATGTCTGAAGAAGGTACAGTGTACCGAAACAGCTGTCACTGAATTATATCTTAATAAATATGAAAATCAAATAAAACCAAGTTTTATTTTTATTTAATTAATGAATATGGATTTTCATCAAGTAAACACCAACTCAATTGATTTTTTATTTTTAAATTTGTCACTTATCAGCGTTTGTCAGCGTTTATAGATTTTATCAAAGCATTTGATCGAGTTGACAGACAAAAACTTTTAGATATCTTAACTGATGATGGAACACCAAATCAACTGATCCAAACAATTTTTAATCTGTATAAAAATAACATCATAGCAGTACAAATAGGAACAGAATTGTCAGATTGGAAACATATAAATTGCAGAGTCAGACAAGGATGCTCTCTATCACCACTTCTATTTAATGTATACATTAATGCTATCATCAGACACTGGAGATTGACAGTTCATGGTAATATTCCTCTCTCAAGACACACAATTTTAGACAATTTTATATGCAGATGATCAGGCTCTTTTCGGCAATAATGAAAATGAATTACAATATTCCACTCATCATCTTAATATAATAGCCCAACGATTTAACTTGGAAATATCAACAACAAAATCTAAAGTTATGGCCTTTCAAGGGAAATTCCCAGTAAGAAGTAAAATTTGTATTCAGAATTCAATATTAGAGCAAGTTAATTCATTTAAATACTTAGGATATAATCTAACTTATAATGAGGAATGTGATATATCCTTTAAAATACAAAACTATAATAAAGCTTTAAGAATTATCAACCAAGTTTTTAAACCATCAAAAGTGCAGAGACACACAAGAATGAAAATCTATAAAATTCTCGCTAGACCCATAATCTGTTATGGCAGTGAAGCTTGGACCATCAGAACTCAGGATGATCGTCATATTACAGCCACGGAGATGAAATTTCTGCGACGAACTGCAGGTTATAGCCTTCTAGACCACCAAAGAAATTCAACAATAGCCAGAGAGTTAAACATTGTACCTATATCTGAATACCTCCAAGAATATAGAAACAATTGGCTAGCCCATATTCACCGCATGGATCGTCACAGAATACCAAAACAAATTCTTCACTACATTCCTCGAGGCAGAAGATCTGTGGGTCGACCTTTTCGGAGATGGCGGGAGACCGTAACGGACCACTGGGCCTAATACTTGAAAGGACGATGATGATGAAATTTGTCACTTACATTGAAGGAAATGTTCTTTGAAACGTTTCAGGTGAGAAAGCAAAATATGAGACGAAGTGTAAGTAAACGATCAATTTCTTTGACAAAATTCTTTATAGTGTTATTTCCTATCAATTTTGGATTTAAAATTAATTTTTATTGTAGGTTCTTTGAAATCTTCGAGAAATACGACGGATACAAGGATGGACATGTGAAATTGAAGAGACCGAAACAGCTGCAGGAGATATTGGATATTGCTAGGTCGTTACTGAGTGAGATACAGCATCGTGCAGCAGATCCTGAGATAGAGGAGAAGCAAGGCAAACTGGAGCAGCTCAAGAGCGTACTGGAGATGTGAGTCTTACAGTGTATTTATCTAAATTCACTAACTTGGTTGAGTGACAAACGTGATTCATCTAAAAGACCTTAAAAAATACAAAGTAAAATTTAAAATATTAGATAGTAGATACCCCCCATGATATCATTATATCTTTACGTTGTCGTGCTTAAATGACCCCGATAGCTACGCCGGTGGTAGCATTGCTGTCGATAGGGTTACCTATGCTGGACTGGTTGAAGGCGATACGCCAGACAAAAAAAAAAGTATCTTGGTCGAAAGAGTGACGATCTTTCACCGTAAAAATACAACCGTCAAGAAACACAGACATGGGTTCCAATGGGGTAAAATTTTCCAGAGGTAAAATAGTCCCCCATTCGGTTCTCCGGGCAGGGACTACTTCAGGGAATCCATGCCAAAGGCTCAAACACAGGGACATGTTCCTAGGAATATGGAATGTTTTGAGTCTTTATAGGAAGCCAGATATAATAAGAACAGTTAAGTTTCAGAGACTGCGAGGGGCAGAACATGTGGCACAAATGGGGAATGAAAGACGTGCAAGGAAGCTTCTTGTAGGAAAACCAGAAGGAAAACACCAAGTTGGTAGACGAAGAACGAGGTGGGAGAATAATTTATATATTAAATTTGGGAATTTTTAACATTATGAGGTTCAATTAATAATAATTAAATGAATCATGATTTCTTCTTACCTCATACTTCTATGTTTTTTTAAACACAGCACTGCAATATCGGCAAACAGCTGATGATGACGACAACGTGTCGCCGATACTGCAGTGCTGTGTTTAAAAAACATAGAAGTATGAGGTAAGAAGAAATCACGATTCAGTTAATTATTATTGGGAGAATAGTATTAACCGTGATTTGAGGGAAGTAGATTGTACAGGAAATGATTGGAAAACATTAGCTCAGGTTAGGGATGTCCGCATGGCCATGAACTTACAGGTTTGATAGTGTCAGTGAGTTAGTTAGGGATTGGATATTAGATTGTTATCCAACTCATTCCTTTTGCAGCCTCTTCTTGATTTTTAAAGGAAAAAAAATGAAGAGCATATTTCTTCTTCTTGTATCTTGTAAGCCCATGTTTCCCTTAACAGAGATTTAGGTGCTCTCCCCCTACAGGGAAGAATTTGAACCATACTAATTTAGTTACACTAGTTTTTGTATAGATGTCATTTGAGTGCTCCATGGTCAGCGTTCCGCCTCATACTGACATCTAGGAAACCAAGGTAGTACTAGGACGGGAAAATTCGGTAAATTTTGCTAAGAGGCCTTTTAATTCAGGCTTAAGGATTTTTTACGAGCCTGAAAATCTTCAGACTCGGGACCCAGGGTTTAAAGTCCCTCCCGGAGGACTTGCTCCTTAGATTTTTCCATCCTAAAAAAATCCATCGACCCCGGCCGGGTTTGAACCCGCGACCCTCGGGACCAGAGGCAAGGAGCATAACCACTAGTCCACTGCAGCCAATAGAGTATATTCCATTAGAGTAAAATTTGATGTATTTTATTTTGTGATAAAAGTGTAATAACTATGTTTGAAGAGAAAAATTTTCGCCTAGACCGGGACTCGAACCCGGGACCCTTGGCTTTCCGGGCCAAGTGCTCTACCAACTGAGCTACCGAGGCGAGTTACGATCTAGACGCAAATTTTTCTCTTATGTATGTTGTAATTCCCTCGCGCCAAATGCTTTTGAAACCATTGCTTATATCTTTGCAAATGGCGGCTTCTTAGTTAAGAAGACATTTATTGGGAATTTAACACTACTTTATAAAGCCAGTAGGGCTTCTATTGACGATTTTATTATTAATTTAACACTTCTCATTGAAGGATAAATTATATTTGAAGAGAAAAATAATAACTATGTTGCAGGTATGGTCACTTCTCTGGTATTAATCGCAAAGTACAAATGAAATACCAGCCCAAGGGACGGCCACGTGGCTCTAGCTCCGATGATGGTAAAGGTTTTAGTATGAAAAAGTTTATTTTATTATTGTAGTTTGTAAGTCTTGCTTTTGTTTAAACTTCTAAGTTGCTATGGAGGGTGCATCTAATTCACATAAGTGAGTTGAAAATAAATTTTAACATCTCACGTTATAAAACTCCTTGATTCTCACAGGCTTCTGTCATCAGGTAAAACTGAGTTGGAGTTTAGAAATCAGTCCTGTGAGAATCTTGAAGTTTTATAAGATGATATGTAAAATTTATTTTCGACTAAGGTAAATTATATTTGAAGAGAAAAATTTTCGCCTAGACCAGGACTCGAACCCGGGACCCTTGGCTTTCCGGACGCAAATTTGCGTCTAGATCGTAACTTGCCTCGGTAGCTCAGTTGGTAGAGCACTTGGCCCAGAAAGCCAAGGGTCCCGGGTTCGAGTCCCGGTCTAGGCGAAAAAAAAAAATTTTTCTCTTCAAATATATAATTTGTGAATTGACTCATAATGTTAATTCCCATCGTAGAATTTTATTAAAAATGGCATGTATCATCTTTATCATCAAAATAATTTTAATAACTTCATGTAGAAAGGGCCTCAGACAATTTTTTGTAATTAAGATTTTTGTTTCTAGTGTTTTGGATGTTTTTCCTTGAATACTGCTCATAGATTTCTCTAATATTGACAATAATGGAGGGACTGAAAATGTGTTATTGTGAAAACATGCAGTATGTACTAACACAATTTTTTTTTTGTCCAATGTCACCAGGTTGTCTCTTATGACATTTCTGGCTTTCTCCCCTGGCTTTGGCAGAATTGTAATCGATTTCTTAGGTTGGATCACTTTGAAGGCGGAGTTACGTTACCCTGATGATATGATGGGTGATAAGTGATAATGAAGCGCCAGGAGAGTTCTTAACATAAATTCCAGACCATGAGTAACCACAGGAATAATTCCCTTTAAGGAAAAATTCCTATGGTCTAACTGGGAATCAAATCTGGGACCTAATGAACTGTAGTCAGAAATGCTGACCACTAAGCTCATGAGGACCAAGGCTCTTTCTGCATGAAGCAATTAATTTATAGAATGCAGTAAACTGAGTACATATTTTGAAATTAGGAACCTGTGGTAAAGATAAAATAAATGCTTTATTATTCGCTGATGATGATGTACTTTTAGCAGAATCTGAAAATGAGCTCCAAATGTTAGCATATAAATTTAAATTAATAGCCAATAGATATAATTGTAAAATATCAATAAATAAGTCAAAAGTAATGGCATTTATTGGTAAATATGGAATTAGATAAAAAAATTGTACTGGATAACAAAATAATAGAACAAGTATCACATTTCCAATATTTAGGATGTGATATAACTTATAGAGAAAATAAAGATATAGAAAATAAAGTAAATAAATTTCAGGCTATTTGTGGAACTATAAAAAGAACCTTAGGTCGGAAAACAAGGAAAGATACGAAACTTAAATTATATAAAACAATGGCTGTTCCTTTGTTGTTGTATGGAAGTGAAAATTGGATAATGATATCAAGGGATAAAAGGAGGATACAGACTGTGGAAATGCTGTTTTTACGTAATGTGAAAGGATGCATAAGAGCGGATAGAATAAGGAATGAAACTATACGAGAAGAATTAAATATATATAAAATTGAAGATAAAATCAGCGAAAATAATAAAAAATGGACAGAACACTTAATGAGAATGAACAACGAAAGAATACCAAAAAGAACCTTCCTGTATAATCCCAGAGGAACAAGAGATGTTGGCCGACCACGCAGAAGATGGACTCCACTTTTAACTTCGCCGGAACAGGCTGCATAGCCTAAACTTTGTAGTAGAAGAAGAAGTAGAGGAACCTGTGGTTGAAAATCCTTACTTCAGATGCCACAAGGTCTTGAATTTATGAGTAACTGGTTCATCTTCTTCTTCTTCTTCCTTCCAAGTATTAGGCCAAGGCCTGTTACGATCCTATTGAAAATTTTCCCTCCAGTGTTTCATAGGACGGCCCAGTGATCTTCGTCTTCTTGGTATATAATTATAAACAGCTTTGGGGATCCAGAGGCTATAAGATGGCAGCCCCATCACTGGTCTTGCCTTCCTTTGGCCAGCAACCAATCGAAGGGGCTATCTTTACAAATGGCGGCTCCTTTATCAAGAAGACATATTTGGGAATTATACATTATATTATAAATGCCAGTACGACTTTTTTCAATGTTTACTATCTAACTTTACTATCTAACCTCTCTTGGTTAACTCTTGTTTTTTCGACCCCGAAGCTATTAGGGCATCCGAGGGCTAGGGAGTCCTTCCTTTCTTCCATTTCTCCTTTCCTTTATTTTCTTTTCTTCTCCAGAAAAGCCTGACCAGAGGTTATAAGATGGCAGCCCCATCACTGGTCTTGCCTTCCTTTGGCCAGCAACCAATCGAAGGGACTATTATTATGCTTTCAAGTCTTATACGAGAATTTCCCATAAGGAAAATTTTCTATAGGATCGTAACAGGCCTTGGCCTAATACTTGGAAGGAAGAAGAAGATATTATTAATTTCAATGTATATAGAGAAAAATTTGTGTTTAGATCGGTACTTGCTGAGGTAGCTCAGATGGTAGAGCGCTTGGTCTAGAGAACCAAGGGTCCTGGGTTCAAGTCCAGGTCTGAGCATATAATTTTTCTCTTCAAATATGTGTTTTAAAACCTTCTCTGTTCCTTGATATCTGCTTAAATCCTTCTTTCTTGCTATTCATAAATTAGTATAGATGTCTCCTTAAATTAACAGTCTTTGCCTGTATTCATTTCCAACATTTACACTGATGTGAAATTTTTTGTTTGTAGATGCACCAAAGGAGCCATCTCTTGTGCTGATTTTGAAGTGGGGCGGAGAACTAACTCCAGCCGGACGGATCCAGGCTGAAGAGCTGGGTCGCATCTTCCGGTGCATGTACCCGGGAGGGCAAGGTAGACACCTTGGTGGTTCGTAGTCACATGATCATTATACATTCAGTAGCTAGTCTCTGCTTCGGTGATACTTTTATGCAGGTACAAACATCAGCAGATGGCACTGCAAGTCACTTGCATGATCATTATTTTGGTTTATTAAAACTCTGAACAATGTGATGAATTACTCTTGTATCTTTTTCCCTCATGGTTTGCCCTTTTGTTTAGTTATGTTTTTTTTTTGTCATGAAGTTTGGCCTTTTTGTTCTTTATTATTGAATTTAAATGTGAATAGTGAATCCAATTTTATGATTTTAAATAAGAATTAAGTTATGTAGGTAGGAAATAACACTATGAAGTTTATTTTAATATAGTTGAGTTGTTTCTTGACTCACCTCATACTTCTTAACTCCCAAGCAGACTCGAGTTTCTTCACTTCATTTGTGACATTCTCAATGCTGTGTTACGTTCACAACTGATGTCCAATGGTCTCCTCTCCTGCAGACTGACCTCCGCGCCATCTGATGGCTGACCGACAAACTTCCAAATCAATCCCCTCTCCTTATCACCGAGTATTTCAAAATTCATAGTTGTGTTTTTATTCTTGCATATGTAAACTCACAATTTGGGAAAAAATTTACATATGGAAGAATAAAAACACAACTATGAATTTTGAAATACCCAGTGATATGGAGAGGGGATTGATTTGGAAGTTTGTCGGTCAGCCATCAGATGGTGCGGAGGTCAGTCTGCGGGAGAGGAGGCCGTTGATCATCAGTTGTGAACGTAATACAGCATTGAGAATGTCACAAATGAAGTGAAGAAACTCGAGTCTGCTTGGGAGTTAAGAAGTACAAGGTGAGTCATAAATATGGTTATATATTAAAGCTGGATATTTAGAACCTTTTTTTTTTTTTTTGCTATAATAAAAAAGTAGTTAAATATGATTAAAACGAAACTACATCTCATATTTAGTCTTTTATTTTAAGACGAGTCTTTGAGAAACTAATAATCCTCCATTTTCAGGTTATACTCAACCGTTGTTTTGTTACCAGTAATTAATTGTTTCTTCCCCCATCTGTTGGAAGACTATAGACCCCCAAATCTTTTACCAATGAATGGATTTGGGAGGTTCATCAGTATACCAAGGGATGGAGGAGGAAACATTGAATTGCCTTGAACTTAATAAGAATCAAATGAATCGTGAATTCTTCTTATCTCATACATGTATGTTTTTAACACAGAACTGCAGTATCGGAAAAAAACATCTTTTCCATCTTCAGCTGTTTTCACAACCGTCGGTTTCTTCTTTTGCCAGTAATTTTCTAAACTGCCATCTGGTGTACTTTTGAAGAACTTTGTAATCAAATTTGTTTTTTCTAAACTGCCATCTGGTGTACTTTTGGAAAACTTTTAACCAAACTTGTTTTTTCTAAACTGCCATCTGGTGTACTTTTGAAGAACTTTGTAATCAAACTTGGTTTTTCTAAACTGCCATCTGGTGGACTTTTGAAAAACTTTTAATCAAACTTGTTTTTTTTTCTAAACTGCCATCTGGTGTACTTTTGAAGAACTTTGTAATCAAATTTGGTTTTTCTAAACTGCCATCTGGTGTACTTTTGAAGAACTTTGTAATCAAATTTGGTTTTTCTAAACTGCCATCTGGTGTACTTTTGAAGAACTTTGTAATCAAATTTGGTTTTTCTAAACTGCCATCTGGTGTACTTTTGAAGAACTTTGTAATCAAACTTGGTTTTTCTAAACTGCCATCTGGTGGACTTTTGAAAAACTTTTAATCAAACTTGTTTTTTTTCTAAACTGCCATCTGGTGTACTTTTGAAGAACTTTGTAATCAAAACTTGGTTTTTCTAAACTGCCATCTGGTGTACTTTTGAAGAACTTTGTAATCAAAACTTGGTTTTTCTAAACTGCCATCTGGTGTACTTTTGAAGAACTTTGTAATCAAATTTGGTTTTTCTAAACTACCATCTGGTGTACTTTTGAAGAACTTTGTAATCAAAACTGTTGTTGTTGTTGTTTTCAAATGCTGGGCCTTGGCACCGAAGCCATTAGCGTTCTTGCTCTCCAATATTTCTCTATTGTGGATCCAACAGGTAATACTTCACAGGTTTGTAGGTGTTCTTCATTCATTTCTTCGTCTTTATTGCATAGAGGACAATTTGGATTCGTGTAGATTCCTATTTTATATAAATGTTTGGCTAAATAGTCATGTTCTGTAAGCAGTCTAAATGTTGCTACTGTAGTTTTACGTGGAAATTCTGGAATAATATCTGGTTTCTTTACTAAAATATTCCATTTTTTGTCTTTGGCTTTATTACATAGGTCTTGGTTTTGTTTGATTTTATATTTGTTTTAACTATTCTTTTTATGGATGTGAAAGGTAAGCTTTTAGTAGTATTCTGAATTAAATTGGAGCCTTTTTTGGCAAGAAAATCAGCAGTGTCATTTCCAGCAATTCCACAATGTGCAGGTATCCATTGCAATTGAATTCTTTTCTGTAGTTTTTGGAGTTGTTGAATCATTTTGTAGCACTCTTTAATTTGTATTGACTTCATTTGTGTGAATTTATTGCATATATTGCTGCCTTAGAATCAGAGAGTATGACCGCATTTTGAAATTTATTTATTCTGTATAGTAATTGTTGGAGTGAAATATGAATAGCCGTTACTTCCGCATCAAAATTTGTTGTGTGGTATCCTGCTGGTTGATAAAATGAAAATAATGCACATGTAATTCCTGATCCTGAGTTGTTATCAATAGTAGATCCATCTGTGTAGACATGTAACCATTCTTCTGGTGGACATCTCTTATTCACAGCTTCTAATGCTAGAGCTTTTAGTACAGGTGTGGGAGTTTCAGATTTTGTAACTGGTTCTTCTAGATTTAGCTGAATGTTAATTGGTTCAAAAGTAAGAGGGTTATCTCTGATCAAAATATTTTCTTTAGATTTAGGAAGATTCAAATCTGTTTTTATTTCCATTACTTTGGACAAGAAACTTGTTTGTGTTTTCAACTTGCTTGGTTGTAACTGCCTTTTTTCCCATTTTGTTGTTTGTAATCAAAACTTGGTTTTTCTAAACTGCCATCTGGTGTACTTTTGAAGAACTTTGTAATCAAACTTGGCGACCAAGTTGTTCAGAAAAACACCCCTGTAAATCTGCTGGCACAAGCATGCTGAGGGATTTAATTTTCTCCAGCTTCAGTGTCATTTAAATGCCGTGGTACTAGTACCATTGCAGGTCTCAAAGTGTTAATATAGAGAATATAAACCTATTACTACGATATAAATAAGTAAATTAATGAACACAACTAAATTATTGTAATCCCTTAAAAAAAGGCAATGAAAGACACAAAAGTTTACAAAATAGAATTATATCAAATGTACAATAGCCATATCTTTATCTGTTTCTTTCTCTCTCTATATTTATTTATTTATTTATTTTTCTCTCTCTGTGTGTTAAAATTAGCCTTGAATATTTAAGTTTTTTTCTTCCATTTCTTTAATTTTTTGACTTCATGTCAATTTACGTTAACACACTTGTTAAGATTGTTTAACAACAAATACACAATCTACTAGCAGTGCCATCTGAGGTGATTTTTGTCAATACTAACAGCATGATTCTACTGAAATGTATACGTCTTAATAAGTGAAAACTAACCCACTGCTTGTTTTATAGTGAAGAAACTCTAATAGTTTAATATTAAAGTTTAAACTCTAATAACTCTAACATTCAAGATTAATTAAGTTATGTAGGTAGAAAATAACACTATGAGATTAAGTTATGTAGGTAGGAAATAACACTATGAGGTTAAGTTATGTAGGTAGAATATAACACTGTGAGGTTAAGTTATGTAGATAGGAAATAACACTATGAGGTTTTTTAATATTTTTTTTTTATTATTATTGATTTAACAAAAAAAAACATCATTAGAAGCCTTACTAGCTTTATAAAGTAATGTTAAATTCCCAATAAATGTTTTCTTAACTAAGAAGCCGCCATTTGCAAAGATAGAAGCAATGGTTTCAAAAGTATTTGGCGAGAGGGAATTACAACATATGTAAGAGAAAAATTTGCGTCTAGATCACAACTCGCCTCGGTAGCCGAGTTGGTAGAGCATTTGGCCCGGCAAGCCAAAGGTCCCGGGTTCGAGTCTCGGTCTAGGCGAAAATTTTTCTCTTCAAATATATTTTTTAATATTGTTAATTTTTTTCTTTCTTTCACTCACCTCATACTTCATAACTCCTACGCAGACCCGAGTTTCGTCACTTCATTTGTGAGATTCTCAATGCTGTATCACGTTCACAACTGACGTCCAACGTCAACTTTGACACCATTTTGTCAACTAATATCAAGAAATGAACACTAATTCTCTTATTTTTCGATGACACATAATTTTACACATCCAACTTCTTTCAAGTATTGTAGCCATCTTGTTGTTCTGGGAAAAGTCCCATATCATTTCTGTTATAATCTGGAAGTTCTGATTGGTCCAACTGAAAAGGAAGGAGTACTACAGGCTGACTCCCATCCAATTCATCCAATCCCATTTATTTGTGTATAAAAAATACAAATTCAAAATATTTGAAGTATTTTTACATATATTAAATCAGTTTGAAATATATCTAACTGTATTAACCGTTTATATTGACCAGTTAACATTTTTTTATATACTTGTATAAACATTTTAAATTCTCTAAATCAATCTTATATCCATTCTTAATAGAAATAAATATAATTATATTTAAATATTAAATAAACAAAAACCCTTATCACTTTTATTGTATTGTATTGTAAGCCTATATTTTCCCTTTACAGAGATTTAGGCACTCTCCCCCTACAGGGAAGAATTTGAACCATACTAATTTAGTTACACTTGTTTTCGTATAGATGTCATTTTGAGTGGTACGTGGTCAGCATTCTGCCTCATACTGACATCTAGGAAACCAAGGTAGTACTAGGACAGGAAAATTCAGTGAATTTTGCTAGAGGCCTTTTCATTCAGGCTTAAGGATTTTTTACGAGCCTGAAAATCTTCAGACTCGGGATCCACGGCTTAAAGTCCCTCCCGGAGGACTTGCTCCTTGGATTTTTCCATCCTAAAAAATCCATCGATTCCCCGGCCGGGTTTGAACCCGCGACCCTCGGGACCAGAGGCAAGGAGCATAACCACTAGTCCACCGCGGCCGACGGAAAAATATCTGGTTTTAAACTTTAGATTTTCTTCACTATAAATATAACCCATTGGCTAATATATTGACATAAAAGATATCACAAGGCTTAAATTAGATTCTACATCACAAACATATATATAGTATAAATGTAAAATTGTGGTCACCAAAACCAAACTAAAAATTAGTTCTGTTACTGCACTATGATTAGTTCTCCTCTATGAGCAGTTAACAAATTAATTATGCTATCTTTTAGTTGTTGGATGAAATTTTCAAGCAAATATCAGCAATTTCTAGTTAATAATTAAATGAATCGTGATTTTTTTCTTATCTCATACATCTATGTTTCTTTAAACACAGCACTGCAGTATCGGCGACACTTTGTCGTCATCGTCAGCTGTTTTCACAACTGTCAATTTTTTCTCCTTTTTGCCGGTAATTATCTAGACTGCCATCTGGTGTTCTTTTGAAGGAATTCCTCTTCAAACTGCCATCTGGTGTTATTTTGAATGAATCATTTCCTAAACTGCTATCTGTTGTATTTTTGAAGAACTTTGTAATCAAGCTTGGTTCTTCCGGAATCTCAATCAGTTTAGGAAATGATTCATTCAACAAAGTTCTTCAAAAATACAACAGATAGCAGTTTAGGAAATGATTCATTCAAAATAACACCAGATGGCAGTTTGAAGAGGAATTCCTTCAAAAGAACACCAGATGGCAGTCTAGATAATTACCGGCAAAAAGGAGAAAAAATTGACAGTCGTGAAAACGGCTGACGATGACGACAAAGTGTTGCCGATACTGCAGTGCTGTGTTTAAAGAAACATAGATGTATGAGGTAAGAAAAAAAAAGAAAAAATCACGATTCATTTAATTATTATTAATTGAACCTCATAATGTTAAAAATTCCCAAATTTAATATATAAATTTCTAGTTAATTATATTATTTTTAGTCTGGACATCTTACCTCAATATTAATATTGATTTGTTCTTGGACATGTTTCAAAACAATTCTGTTTTATCGTCAGCTTTCCCAGACTGGTTTTATTTATGTTGCATTATGTTGCACAACCTGGATGTCGATTTCAGCTCCATCCTGTGGTTGGCCAAAGAACCTCCAAACAAGGTCACACTCCAACCACAGGATGGAGCTGACATCGACATCCAGGTTGTGCAACATAAATCAAACCAGTCTGTACAAGCTGACGATAAAACAGAATTGTTTTGAAACATGTCCAAGAACAAATCAACATTAATATTGAGGTAAGATGTCCAGACTAAAAATAATATAATTAAAATAACCTCAAAATATAACTTCGTAAAATTAAATATTAATTTCTAGTTAATTGTATTGGACTCAAAGAACTAGCTGTTGTATTCAAATCTCCCATATTTTGTGCTGGTTTGGATCTCCAAGGGGAAACAAATTTTCTCATGGAATTTCAGCCAATATGAGACCGGTGCCCATGCAGCATCATGAGGAATTTGGGTAGTTACAATAAGTAGCGGCTCCAGGTTGAAAAAAACAGCTATAACAATTGGGGAACCCAACATGTTGACCACATGTCATCCTTACACTGGCTGGATGATTGTCACCTTTGCAATTAATGTGTGGATGTTAGGCCAGCAGGCGGCTGGTAGGCAAATGACCTTCTAGGCCTGTCACGCCATGAAGTGAAAGAAAGTTGCATGTGGTAACGAGTTTTGAGAACTAATATAATTCATTTTCTACTCTCATTTTTTTTCTTCTTCTTCCTTCCAAGTATTAGGCCAAGGCCTGTTATGATCCTATACAAAATTTTGCCTCCAGCGTTTCATAGGACGGCCCAGTGATCTTCCGGGAAATTCTCGTATAAGACTTGAAAGCATAATAATAGTCCCTTCGATTGGTTGCTGGCCAAAGGAAGGCAAGACCAATGATGGGGCTGCCATCTTATAGTCTCTGGTCAGGCTTTTCTGGAGAAGAAAATAAAATAAAGGAAAGAAGAAATGGAAGAAAGTAAAGACTCGCTAGCCCTCGGATGCCCTAATAGCGTCGGGTTGAAAAAATATAAGTTAACCAAGAGAGGTTAGATAGTAAAGAAGGAAAAATTAATGTCTGAACCAGGAATCAAACCGTGGACCTCTCGTATTCCATACGAGCATGCAAGACCACTATACTATTCGATACATTTTTAACAATGTAAACATATTAAATGTCCACCGCTGTGGTCTCGAGGTAGCATGCTGTCTTGTCACGCAGCAGGCCCGGGCTCGTTTCCCGGTCAGGACAGGCTCCTGGGTGAGGTATTTTTCGGGGTTTTTCCTCACCTTTAAGACAAATGTCAGGAAGCTTAGGGCCCAACAGTCCCCGAAAATCATCTGGCCATCATTATCATCATCATCCATCACTGTGTGGAAAGCAACGGGAAGCCACCACACCTATAATTCCCTAGTAAAGCTGCAAAGCATAGCATGAAAATGCTATGATTGCAGTGAAGGACCTGCCCTCGGGCAGAATTACTATGAATGAATGGACATATTAAATTCAACATAGTATGAAATAAAATAAAATACTAACTTCGATGCAATTTTTATACTGATTTTAAAATGCCTTACATGCCTGCTTGTTTGCTTTTTTTTATAAAGACAGAGCAACTATAGTATAGTTTGCATGATGCTTAAAAATGGAGATGCATGACTTAAGGGGTTGGCTGTGGTGACTAGTGGCTATGCTCCTTGCCTCTGGTTCTGATGGTTGCAGGTTGGAACCCAGCTACGGTCGATGGATTTTTTTAGGATGGAAAAATCCAAGAGCAAGTCCTCTGGGAGGGACTTTAAGTTGTAGATCCCAAGTCTGAAGATTTTCAGACTTGTAAAAGATTCTTAAACCTCAATAAAAAGGCCTCTAAGCAAAATTTACCAATTTCAAACTTCCTAGAAATATTTAACTTTTATAGGAATTAATCACTATGAGGTTTAATAAATTTATGGTGAAATTAAATGTTTCTTACCTCTCCTCATATAAATCTTCTAAGTAGATCGCGATTTCGAGACCATAACAGTCTCATCTTCGGTACTTTTTGGCGACTGATGTTATGTCAACCAGAAGAAACTCTTCTTCTTCCCTCTGTTGGTGGACCGATGAACCTCTGGATCAGGTCAGAATTTGCAGGAATTTCGAAGTTCATAGTTTTCCTTTGTTTTTCTGAATGTGGATCTTTTCCCAAACCGTGAGTTACTTTTGTTTGTCTATTTGTTTAATTAGACTGGCTTTTGATTCAATTAAATAGACAACAAGAAAATAAATAAATTTAAAAGACAAAAATTAATAAATGAAAGCACACTTATAAAAGAAACAGAAAAAATAAAATTTAAGAAATTCACTTACCATCCATTGAAACACCATAAATTTCAAAAAATTTTCAGAAAGTTTAATATAAAATTAGCACCAAAGAATGAATACAGCCTTAATAGTATAATTAAAACCAATAAAAATGAAAGAATTGAAAATGAAAACAAATCAGGAATTTATCAGATCAAATGCAGGGATTGTGACAAAATTTATATTGGAAAAACGAAAAGAAATTTGAAAACAAGGATGAAAGAACATTTTAGAAACATCAAAAATGGAGAAGTGGAAAAGTCGGCAGTAGCTGCTCATGCTTGGCCCGAAAAACATTTAATTGAATCAAAAGCCAGTCTAATTAAACAAATAGACAAACAAAAGTAACTCACGGTTTGGGAAAAGATCCACATTCAGAAAAACAAAGGAAAACTTATAAACTTTGAAATTCCTGCAAATTCTGACCTAATCCAGAGGTTCATCGGTCCACCAACAGAGGGAAGAAGAAAAGTTTCTTCCGGTTGACATAACATCTGTCGCCAGAATAGTACTGAAGATGAGACCGTTATGGTCTTGAAATCTTGATCTACTTAGAAGTTTTGTAAGAAACATTTTATTTTACCATTCCTAGACATACCTTAGTTGCCTGCTAGATGTCTCATTTAGTCGATGTGTGACCGTATGCCACTCATGACATCTATGGATAAATAAGGTAACTCCTAACAAAGGAGAAGCTATGGCTCAACACTGGGCTATGCCATTATAGAAAAAGAAGATGACTTAGGGGACGAAGGTCAGTTGACAAAAAAGTGATCCTCTCCCGAATCGAGTTCAAATCCTGATTCAGGAGTATAATTTTTTCTTTTCAAACAAAAGTTATAATTAAATTAATATTGGGAAGTAAACATTATGAGGTTATGAGGGTGAATCAAATATAAACTGGAATTATTTTTTACAATTTTATTGAATTAACAAAAAAATACAAAACCACCATCTCATTTTTCTACATAGTCTCCTGCATTTCCAACACACTTTTGCTATCGAGTTGGCAACTTTTTGATGCCGTCCTTGAAGAATGAGGGATGATGTGTAGTCAGCCAGTTGCGCACGAACTCCTCTACCGCTGCATTGTCACCAAACCGCCTTCCTCCCAGGTGTTCTTTCAGTGGACCAAAAAACAAATGGTAGTCACAGGGTGACAAATCTGGACTGTAAGGAGGATGTTCCATAGGTGTCCAATGTATTTTTTTGTTCCTGGCTGAGGAGCCGAGGAACCCACCTGGCAGACAATTTTCGGAATTTAAGTCCATCACTGTTGATGGATTGAACACTTCCGAAGCTTATTCCAATGTGTTAAGCAATTTCAGAAATTGTTACACGCCGATCCTTCTCAATAAGGTCCCGTACAGCACGAATGTTGTCTGAAGTGATGCTTGTTCATTACCGTCTTTGGTGGAGCTCATTTTCCACTGAATCCCGGCCCGCTAAAATTTTTTTGCCCCAATCATACACCAGCGTCTTCGAAAGGGTTACTTCCCCGAACTGCGCATGGAGCCTTCTCAAAATTTCAGAAGGTTTAGTGCCTTCTTTCGCCAAAAACTTAATAATAATGCATTGCGCAACAGATGTGTGTACCTCTTGCTCGCTCATGGCGTACTGAAGCAAGCGGCCACTCTTCGGAGTGCGACACATCAAGATCCCTACTCCAGACAGCCCCACCAACTTCCCCTCCAAACCGCAACCTTTGCAGTTTGCTACCAGAGCCTCCAGATATAAATTCCGGTTTATATTTGATCCACCCTCGTATATCATTAATAGTAAGTGGAGAACATATTTTTAACGACTTACCTCATATAATTTCAAATTTCTTTGATACCGGCAGTTTGAGACAATATCTTGTCCCTCTTCAGTCAGTGGAAGCCATGACTGAAGAGGGACAAGATATTGTCTGAAACTGCCGGTATCAAAGAAATTTGAAATTATATGAGGTGAGTCATTAAAAATATGTTCTCCACTCACTATTAATAAAAATTATAAATCTCTTCACTCTTTTTCCCAATACATGTAATGTGTAATATATGAAGTTTAGCATTTGCTCTTGACATACTCATCCGATTGCTCTCTCTTAGTGCCACAGTATCTGGTGTAGTAGATCATAGATATATGCCCTGTATCCAACTAGATAGCTTCACTGAAACTGAAATATATTCAACTTTTGGTGACCATTTGTTATTATTTCTACTATAATATGTTTGTATATTGAATGTTTATCTGAATATAAAAACAAACTTCTAATTAATTGAGTTGGTTTTATTTTCTGGGTATGTCAAGTCTATTATTTTCACTTTGCATATAGCATATATCTTGGCAGATAAGGTGATAGTTGAACCATAAAAAAAGCCCCCAAAATCCAGGGTCGTCTTATGGGACAGATACAAAAAAATTAGATTGAAATTTATATAAATTAAAACCCTTATAAAATGAAAAAAAGAACTCACCAATGTATTTAAAATCCTGCAAAAACCTCACAAACCAATCAGTTGACATGTGGGGGGGAACTGTTAGAGATTTAGTGAATCCCCGTGAGTACAGCTACTATCAAACCAGTCCTGAAAACATCCGGTTATTCAGTTCTTTTGCAGTCTGTTTTGTGTAGTAAATAAACATGGACATTATTCAATGTTCATATTATTCGTTTTTAAACATCTTAATGATGGACAAATTATATTTGAAAAGAAACATATACGCCTAGACTGGGGTTTGAACCCAGGACCTTTGACTCTCTATGTCAATACTCTTTCCAAGTGAGCTACCTAGGCCTCCAATCTAAATGCGTATTTTTCTCTTATACATAGTTAATTATATTATTTTTGGTCTGGACATCTTACCTCAATATTAATTTATGAGCGATTTTGAATGTAAAATCACTAAAGCACATCCCACAATGTTTAAATTTTGGAGCAGATATGTTGATGATATAATTTGTATTGTTAATGAAAAACATGTAGAAGATTCCCTAAAACTATTAAATTTACAGAGTACAAACATTAATATTGAGGTAAGATGTCCAGACCAAAAATAATATAATTAAAATAACCTCAAAATATAACTTCCTAAAATTAAATATTAATCACAACATAGTTAATTCCCTAACCCCAAATGCTATGAGCCATTGCTACGATTTTTGCAAATGGCAGCTCCTTTGTTAAGAAGACTTTTTATTGGGAATTTAAACACTACTGGCTTTATAAGTAATGTTTAAATTCCTAATAAAAAGTCTTCTTAACAAAGGAGCCGCCATTTGCAAAATCGTAGCAACGGCTCATAGCATTTGGGATTAGGGAATTAACTATGTATAAGAAAAAAATACGTGTTTAGATTGGAGGCCTAGGTAGCTCACTTGGATAGAGCATTGACATAGATAGTCAAACCCCAGTCTAGGCATATATTTTTCTCTTCAAATATAATTTATCTTTCATTGAGAAATGTTAAATTAATAATAAAAACATCATTAGAAGCCTTACTAGCTTTATAAAGTAATGTTAAATTCCCAATAAATGTCTTCTTAACTAAGAAGCCGCCATTTGCAAAGATAGAAACAATGGTTTCAAAAGCATTTGGTGACAGGGAATTACAATGTACACAAGAGAAAATTTTTGCGTCTAGATCGTAACTCGCCTCGGCAGTTGGTAGAACATTTGCCTGGTAAGCTAAAGATCCCAGGTTCGAGTCTCGGTCTAGGCGAAAATTTTTCTCTTCAAATATAATGGACATTATTGCTTACATTGTGTTGTTTCTTTTAATTACTAATATAGTGTTATTATTATTGTTATTATTATTATTATTATTATTATTATTATTATTATTATTATTATTATTATTATTATTATTATTATTACGAATGATGAAAAGGGCACTGTATAAAATTTAAATATGTGGATAACTTATGTCTTTGGGTTTGATAGTAGCGTAACAAGAAATTTCTCATGCGGCAAGTCTTCCTTCCTTATCATATTCCCCTCTGCCGCCTTCCATGCGACAGGTCTCATCTCTCGTGCTAGTACAACTTATCGAAAGTGTAGCAGTGTTGCCGGTTGAATGAAAATAAAATCTGTTTATTTATCATAATGAGGGCTTAAAATATTAACAATATATAGCATAAAATTTAATTTGAAAAATTACAAATACGGTAATTTTATATACATTTTACAGTAAGGTAGTAATGATCGCTTATCGAAACTAAATTCATACGCCATTGATAGTTGGAGGTCGTCTTATAGGACAGATACATGCTAAAACTATAAAACTTTGACAAAAATCTATACCTCGTCTTATTTGAAGGTCACCTTATCTGCCGAGATATACGATATATATATATATACATATATGTGTAAAAGTAGTCCTAATATATATATATAGTTTTATTGTTTATTTATTTATTTATTTTTCCCAGAAATAATACCAAAGGGGAAACATTTTTGATAATCTGATAGATGTTTCATTTTGGCTTAAATTTTATTAATTTGTTGGTGTACATATAATGTTGTAATCACATTATTGATACAACATTCTGTATGTGTGTATGGAATATGGTCCAAAGAAAGTGCAAGAAATAATGAAAATATGAGTTAGATGTACTTACTTACTCACTGGCACTATCGAACCCATAGGTTCATGGCCGCACGGACATAAGCTCTCCATACATCCCTATCCTGAGCTAATGCTTTCCAATCATTCCCTGTATAATCCTACTTCCCTCAAATCATACTTAATGTTTTTTCTCCCACCTCATTCTTGGTATATCAACTGGGCCTTTTCCCTCTGGCTTTCCTACAAGAAGCTTCCATGCGAGTCTTTCATTCCCCATACGTGCAACATGTCTTGCCCATCGCAGTCTACGAGACTTAACTGTTCTTAAATTTGAGCCTTCGGCATGGGTTCCCTGAAGTAGTCCCCGCCCGGAGAACTGAATGGGGGACTATTTGACCTCTGAAAAATTTTACCCCAATTGAACCCATGTCCGCATTTCTTGACGGTTCTATTTTTACGGTGAAAGAGTTAGATGTAGAAATAAAAATAATCTATAAAAAATGTGATTTTCCTGCGCTGTAGCCGAATGCTTAAGGCAAGATGTCTTCTCACACAGCTACAGGACTTCCACTGGTTCAAGTCTCCATTGGAAATAAATTTTCTCATGGAATTTTGACCAGTGTAGGACTGGTGTCTACGCAGCATCATGCGGAACTTGAATGAGACCAAAGTCTTGTGCTCAGGGGTGGATTCTTATACATACCAATTTTACAATACAAAACAAAAACAGGAGCAATGCTATTTTCTAGATTGTATTTTACAAAACAAAACAAAAGCAGGAGCAGTTTTCTAGATTATATTTTACAATACAAAACAAAAACAGGAGCAATGCTATTTTCTAGATTGTATTTTACAAAACAAAACAAAAGCAGGAGCAGTTTTCTAGATTATATTTTACAATACAAAACAAAAACAGGAGCAATGCTATTTGCTAGATCGTATTTTACAATACAAAACAAAAACAGGAACAATGTTATTTTCTACATCGTATTTTACAATACAAAACAAAAACAGGAGCATTGCTATTTTCTAGATTACATTTTACAATACAGAATAAAAACAGGGGCATTGCTATTTTCTACATTGTATTTTACAATACAAAACAAAAACAGGGGCAATGCTATTTTCTAGATGTGTAAACCCTATAGTGGCTTCTAGGATTGTTGACCCAAGTAATTTTTTCCCTAGTTTCCCAATAGTTTCCAGTTTTCTGGGTTTTTATAGAAAATTATATTAAACATCTTGCATGCATCTTACACATAGGAGAGTCTTATACTCCAGAAAATTTGTTACTGCATTACAACTTAAAAATAATTGTAATAGTTGTAGAGTTAGAGTAGCAGAATTTAGTTTAGAGTAGAAGTGACATATGACTGTATGTGAGTGAATAAGTGCAGTATTTGACTGAACAGCACGTTTTGTAGGAGAGTATGCAGGTACGCAAGGGCTCGGGTTGCTGCGTCTACACTCAACATTCAGGCACGATCTCAAGATATACGCATCCGACGAGGGACGTGTGCAGATGACTGCTGCAGCCTTTGCAAAGGGACTCCTGGCTCTGGAAGGAGAACTAACCCCTATCCTAGTGCAGATGGTGAAATCAGCCAATACCAATGGACTTCTGGATAACGACTGTGATTCAAGCAAATATCAGAATATGTGAGTATTGGTCAAACATTGCTTATCTCTAACTAACTAACTCACTGGTGCTATCGAACCCATAGGTTCATGGCCGTGCTGACATAAGCTCTCCATACATCCCTATCCTGAGCTAATGCTTTCCAATCATTCCTGTATAATCTACTTCTCACAAATCATAATTAATGTTATTCTCCCACCTGGTTCTTGGTCTACCAACTGGGCATATTCCCTCTGGTTTTCCTACAAGAAGCTTCCATGCACGTCTTTCATTCCCCATTCATGCCACATGTCCTGCCCATCGCAGTCTACAAGACTTAAGTGTTCTTATTACATCTGGCTTCCTATAAAGACCACGTAGTTCACTGTTATGTAGTCTTCTCCATTCACCTGACTGTTCATCTCTCTTTGAGGTCCAAAAATTTTTCTTAGAACTTTATTCTCAAATACTTGTAATTTTTTTCCTCTCTTAAAGCAAGAGTCTATGTTTCACATCCTTATAATATAGCTGGCATGTCACCCCTACACTGGCTGTTGATCATCTACCTCTGTGATTGACACATGTGGATGTGAAGGGCCAGCAGCCGGCTGGTAAAAGGACAACCGCTGAAAAGTGGAAAGACCCTCAATCGGAATAATATAACTGGTAGAATAATAGTTTTATATATTTTCATTTTAAAATTTTTTAGAGAAATTGGGACGACAAAAGTCCCTACAACATATAATAGCATCCATTTTGATAATTGAGCCTATGTTTACTTTCTTCTGCACGTCATATCAATTTGTAAATTTTGTTCCTAAGGTGTTATTGTATTTTTTTAACATCTGTTGTTGTACCTCATTGCAGCATCCCATTAATTATTTTTTATTAGGATCTTTTGGCAATGGAAATGGATTTTATACGAAGGGCAGCAAGAATTTCAAGAAGAGAACAAATTAGGAACTCAGTTATAAGGGAGAAAATGAAGATTGAAGACACTATTTTAGATTATATTAAAACTCAGCAATTAAGATGGTACGGACATGTCCAGTGAATGGAAGAGGATCGACTACCAAAATATGTTTTGGAATGGAAAGCTGAGGGAAGGCGAAGCAGAGGAAGACCTAAAACCTCCTGGAGTCAGGGAATATGTTTATACATGAAGGAGGAACATCTACAACCAGGAGATTGGATAGACCGACAAAATTGGCTATTAGGAATCGGACAATATCAAAGACATTAATCAACCGATGATCTATCTATCTAATATTCCACAATACTGTGTTTCTCCTTCAACCCAAAGTCATTTGTCGCCAGAGGTTCCTGTCTAAAGGATTTTCTTCCCTCAAATCTCTAGCTTCCATACTTCTCCTCACTCTATCTATCCAATGTTCTCTAGGTCTGCCTCTTCCACTTCTTCCATTAGCTTTCCAATCAAGGATCTTCTTTTAGTAAGAATTAAATTAATATTTTTAATACCTCACCTCATATCCTTTAATCTTCTAGACTGCAGTTTCAGAGCTATATCTCCATCATCAGTAGCCGGCAAGATGCTACTGATAGCTCCAAAACTGCAGTCTAGAAGAATAAAGGATATGAGGCGAGGTATTAAAAATATTAATTTAATTCTTAAATTAAACCTCATAGTGATTTTTTCCCTGTGAAAGTTAAATAAATCTTCTTTAGTATTCTGTCTTCTTCCATTCTTATGAGGTGTCTATACCATTTTTCACACATTTTTCTTCTTTCACACAGTATGAAAAATTTTTAAGGCTACCCCATAATAACTGGACCCAAAGAAAACCACAAGTATGTTTAAAATCTCAGCAAAGCTTCTTAAGCATAGTACAAGAAATCAAACACAAATTGCAACTTCCACATTCAAAAGAAAATATGCAGATGAGAAACAACCCTCTAGAATTTTTGGAAATTGAATATAACCTTCATTTAACAGAAGACATCAAGAAATCTGAAACTCCTCCATACATTTTAAAACAAATGTCACTGGAAATAATAAATCTAAGATACCCAGCTCCTGAATGGATACATATTTTTACAGATGGCTCCAGCCTACCAAATGACGGTGGCACTGGTGCTGGTGCAGTATGTCCACTTTTTTCCTTTTATCGTAAACTAAACACAAATTCAACAAACTTTGATGGCGAAATTCTAGCAATTTTCTTAAGTTTACAAAATCTTTTTATATCACATCCAAAAATTTACAAAAGTTGTAATTCTATGTGACTCCAAAGCAGCCATTCTTGCTATAACACGAGACACAACACCCAATAGCATCAAAATTATCGAATGTCACAAAATGATAAAACAGTTATCCCGTCTATATAAAAAAGTTGTACTTCAATGGATTCCGGCCCATTGTGAAGTGACAGGCAATGAAATAGCCGATTTTCTGGCCAAGAAGGGTAGCAAAATTATTTTGAACCCAACTTCTACTCCAGTTTCCTTTCACTCTATCAAAAGAATTATCTCAAATAAATACATCAATAAACTTAGAGAAGAATACACCACCAAAACATCTGGAAAGGAATGGGAAAATCTACAAGCTTATGACATTACTACATTACAAAGAAAATCTGCAGTAGCAACATTCAGACTGCTAACGGGACATAACTGCTTGAATAAACACCTACACAGAATTGGCAAAACAGATTCACCTAAATGCCCTTTTTGCAATTTAAATGAAGATATATGAAAGAAACCATCTCCTCCGTTGTCCAGCTTTTGTAGAAGAGACCAGCCTTTCTGCTAAATATTGGAGTGCAAGAGAGCGAATGATTTCATTATCAAGTGCTCGACATTAGAAACCAACCAACCAACATTTTTCTTCTATTTTCTCTAATTTTTTTTTTTCAACTTGCATAATTTCCCTTATTGTGCTGTTTCTAACTTCATCTCTTCTTGAAATTCTTGTTGATCGCCTCCAAAAATCCATTTCTACTGCTAACAGCTTGTTGGCTTGTTTCTACTTACTGTCCAGGTTTCGGACCCATATAATAAAATGCTTTGTAACACAACTTGAAATATAGTTTTCTTCATTCTGTATATTATATTTCTATTCCAAACCACTGAATTCAACAAACCAATGATTCTTCTTCCATCGTTGTAGGTAATTCCACTGGCATTCTTCTCTTAAGTTTTTTAGCATTGTATAAAATCTGTTTTGGAATAAAAACCTGAGGGAAGATGAGGCAGAGGAAGACCTAAAACCTCCTGGAGTCAGGGAATATATTTATACATGAAGGAGAAACATCTACAACCAGGAGATTGGATGGACCGATAAAATTGGCTATTGGGAATCGGACGATGTCAAACACATTAATCAACCAATGATCTATCTATAATTTTCAGTAGAATGAGGAGCTGGTCCATAGCTACAATTCCCAACCTGGAGGACCAGGTAATTTGTAATCAAGGTTGTCTTTCTCTTGCCTTTAGTGAATCAACACTGAACTAAAAGACAGTAGCTGTTAGTTTTGGTTCGCCTCGGATATTTCATTTCCCCAATACCACCCATATCTGGGAAGCATTCCCCTATCCACCACCTGGGGAGGCGCCCGATGGGAGACTAACAACCCCACATGGGTTCATTAATTATTTTTCATTCTAAATTTAATGAATTGATTTATTGTTGCAGGGCCAAGTCGCGGCTGCATGAACTGATGCAACAAGACAGAGAATTCACTGCAGAAGACAGAGAGAAAATCAATCCAGGCAATGCTCTGAGTATAAATGCAGCTCTGGATTTTGTGAAGAACCCTGTCAAGTGTTGCGAGCATGTGCAGGATCTCATTCAGAGGCTCATGAACATTGTCAGAGTCAAAAAGGATGATCCCAAGACAAAAGGTAAGCTTGGTTCTAACTGTATCAACATTTTTGTAAAAAAGTGTCTTCAAAATGAAAAAAGTGAATCAAATTCTGCTGTTATTTTCAACACATCCTCAATTATATTAAATTAATGTTGGGAAGTAAACATTATGAGGTATCATATTTGAAGAGAAAAATTATGAGGTATATTTGAAGAGAAAAATTTTCGCCTAGACCGAGACTCGAACCCGGGACCCTTGGCTTTCCGGGCCAAGTGCTCTACCAACTGAGCTACCGAGACGAGTCTCGGTCTAGGCAAAAATTTTTCTCTTCAAATATAATTTATCCTTCGATGAGAAGTGTTAAATTAATAATAAAATCGTCAATAGAAGCCCTACTGGCTTTATAAAGTAGTGTTAAATTCCCAATAAATGTCTTCTTAACCAAGAAGCCGCCATTTGAAAAAATAGAAGCTACGGTTTCAAGCATTTGGCACGAGGGAATTACAACGCATATAAGAGAAAAATTTGCATCTAGATCGCAACTCGCCTCGGTAGCTCAGTTGGTAGAGCACTTGACCCGGAAAGCCAAGGGTCCTGGGTTCGAGTCTCGGTCTAGGCGAAAATTGTTCTCTTCAAATATAATTTATCCTTCAATGAGAAGTGTTAAATTAATAATAAAATCGTCATTATGAGGTATAATCATTGAAATTCATCGGAGAACATTTTGTTTAAACAACTCGCCTCATAGGATTCATGCTTCAAACACAGCCGTGCAGGAGAGGAGACCATTGGATGTCAGTCGTGAACGTGAACAGCATTGAGAATGTCACAAATACAGTGACGAAATCTAGATATGCAAGGGAGTTAAGAAGTATGAGGTGAGTCAAGAAACAACAAAATTAAAAAAGATGGTTTGTAGTATTTGGCACTCAGGAATTAACTTTGTATAAGAGAAAAATTTACATTTAGATTGGAGTGTTCAGGTAGCTCAGTTGGTAGAGCATTTGTATAGCGAAAGGTCCTGGTTTCAAACCACAGTCTGAGTGTATATTTTTCTCTTCAAATATAACATTTTATCCAACTCATTTATAAACTGTTTGTTTCTTTCCACCTCCTGAGATTTGTCCCCATATTTTCTATTCACTCTATATATATTACTTCAATTTCCACGTCAAAGTTTGTAATTTTTTACCCATTTTTCAATTTATATATTAAATTTGGGAATTTTTAACATTATGAGGTTCAAATTCATAAGAATTAAATTAATTGTGATTATTTCATACCTCATACTTCTATATTTCTTTAAATACAGCACTGCAGTATCCGCAATTTCTTATCACCATCATCAGCTATTTTCACGATTGTCAATTTTTACTTTTGTTGATAATTATCCAAACTGCCATCTGATGTTCTTTTAAAGAATTATTTTGTAAACTGCCATCTGGTGTTCATTTTAATGAATCATTTTCTAAACCGCCATCTGTTGTATTTTTGAAGAACTTTGTAATCAAGCTAGGTTCATTTGGAATTTTGAAGTTCATAGTTCTAGTATGGTTTTTTTTTTAATATATATTTTTTCCCAAACTGTTAAATCTAAAGGTTTAGATAGATGTTTCAAAAGTTTTGCTTCTTTTTCAATCCTATGATGCTCTAATAAACTATGTGCTGCTATAGCTGATTTTTCAATTTCTCCATTCTTTATATTTCTGAAGTGTTCTTTTTTACGAGTTTCCAAATTCCTTTTTGTTTTTCCTATATATATTCTGAGGCAATCTTTGCAATCAATTTGATAAATTCCAGATTTTTTGTTGTCTGGGGTGTTAAATTTATTATTAGTTAACAGAAGATTACCCAGGCTAAATTTGTTAATTGGAGCTAATGTTATATTAAATTTTCTGATTAATTTAATTCTTATATCCATTTTTCAATACCTAACAGTGTCAAATTATAGAAATAAAATGTAATTTCAGATGCAGTATTGTACCACGGAGAGACATGGGAGTTGATGGGACGGCGCTGGGGTAAGATAGAGAAGGATTTCTGCACCAAGAACAAGACGTTTGATATATCCAAGATCCCAGATATCTACGACTGTATTAAGTATGATCTGCAACACAATCAGCACACGCTGCAGTTTGAACACGCTGAAGAACTTTACATCTATGCCAAGTATCTTGCCGACATTGTGATTCCTCAAGAATATGGACTCACCATACAGGAGAAGCTTACGATTGGTCAGGGCATCTGCACTCCTTTGCTCAAGAAGATTCGAGCAGATCTTCAGCGAAACATTGAGGAGTCGGGCGAAGAAACTGTCAACAGACTGAATCCTAGGTACGTCACAATCAAATTTACAATGGGAGGAAACACTATGAGGTATTTATATTAATAAATGTCAAATGGTTTTGGAAAGGAGATAATAATAAATAAGTTAAAGAGATTCCAACAACAAAAAAATACTTACAGAATACACCACCCTACAACCTGATTCAAAAGAAAATAAACATTTCAAGAAAATTACTTCCATCCTGAAGCACACAGAAAATTTCAGAAAATATTTAACAAATTTGATATTACATTAGCACCGATTAACAAATTTAGCCTGGATAATCTACTAGTAACCAATAAGAAATTTAATGTCCCAGATAGTAAAAAATCTGGAATTTACGAAATCAGTTGCAATGACTGCAATAAAGTATATATAGGAAAAACTAAAAGGAATTTAGAAATTTGTACAAAAGAACACCTTAGAAATATTAAAAATGGTGAAATTGAAAAATCGGCAATTGCAGCTCATAGTTTGCTAGAACATCATAAAATTGGGAAATTCTCGTATAAGACTTGAAAGCATAATAATAGTCCCTTCGATTGGTTGCCGGCCAAAGGAAGGCAAGACCAGTGATGGGGCTGCCATCTTATAGCCTCTGGTCAGGTTTTTAGAGAGATCTAATCAATTTAAATATCTTGGATATTATCTCTCTATCTGGGATGAAAAGGATATCCCTGAAAAAGTTACTAGTTATAATAAAAGTTTAGGAATTATTAATCAAGTTATGAAAACCATCCCTTGTACAAAAAAACACCAGATTACGTTTATATAACACTTTGGCTAGACCAGTGTTGACCTATGGTAGTGAAGCATGGACACAAAAAAGACAACATGAAAGCAGAATAACGGCTTGTGAAATGAGATTCATGCGCAGAACAGCGGGTTACACCCGATGGGATCGGAAAAGGAACACCGATATCTTAAAAGAATTGAAGACTACGCCAATTTTTGGAATATATTAAACAGTACCAACTAAATTGGAAACACCATCTTGAAAGAATGAGTTCAAATCGGATCCCCAAAGCTGTTTATAATTATATACCAAGAGGACGAAGATCACTGGGCCATCCTATGAAACGCTGGAGGGAAAATTTTCTATAGGATCGTAACAGGCCTTGGCCTAATACTTGGATGGAAGAAGAAGAAGATCATAAAATTGGAAAAGACACTTAATTTTTTTAACATTTGGAGAAACCTTTAGAATGAACAATTTGGGAAAAGATATACATTCAGAAGAATAAATATAAAGCAATGAATTTTTATATCCCCAATGAGAATAATTTAATCTCCAAGTTCATAAAATCTACACCAGATGGCAGTTCAGAAGATGATGTTAACAACAGTTGGAATTTAACTGAAGATGGAAGTAATACTATACTTCTGAAACCGGTATCGTGAAGACACGCAACTTTGTGAGGTGAGATGTTAAAACATTTTCTCCAACTCATTTATTAATGTCACAATCATTTAATTTGTTTTAACCATAATTTTATAATTCTTTAAAAATATTTCAATAACTACTGAAGACCAACACACACATTCTATTAAATAACATTAAGAAACTGGAGCTAAAAATGTTGCAAGAAATTAATATAATAAATTTCGGAATTTTTTACATTATGAGGTTTTCTTAATAAAAATCAAATAAATTGTGGATTCTTCTTACCTCATACATCTATGTGTTTTTAACACAGAACTGCAGTATCGGAAAAAAAAAATCTTTTCCACCTTCAGCTGTTTCCACGACTTATTTTTTTCTTTTGCTGCTAATTTTCTAAACTGCCATCTGGTGTACTTTTGAAGAAGTTATTTTCTAAACTGCTATCTGGTGTACTTTTGAAGAACTTTGTAATTAAACTTGGTTTGTCTGGAACTCGAAGTTCATTGTTCTAGTATGGTTTTTTTGAATGTATATCTTTTCCCAAACTGTTAATTCCAAAGATTTAGATAGATATTTCAAAATTAATGAGTCAATTTAATTTTAATTTGTTAATTAACACCAGATAGCAACGTTATTGATGGAGATTCCAACGAAAATCCAGTAGTCATAATGTCAGTTGAAAATGAGAGAGATCCTTGTCTCGAAAACTAGTTCCCGTGTTTGAAGAAACATAAAGTATGAGGTAAAATGTTAAAAATTGACTCATTACGAATTAAGGACCTCATAATGCTATTTCCCATATTTAACTATGAGATATTTCAAATGTTTTGCTTCTTTTTCAATTCTATGATTCTCTAACAAACTATTAAAAGTAATGTAAAATTCTCTTTAAAATACTTCTCAATAGAGTTGTCAGATGTGTTAATAGCACCAGCTCTCTGCCTTCAGACATAAGAGAATTGTGTGAGAGGAAAGAAAAGTTAATGGTTGTCTTGGGTCTTGAATGGTGTAATGGACGGCATACTGATGTGTATAGTTAGAGTTTCGATTCCTGGTTCAGTCATTGATTTTTCTTTTAAAAAAATATATTCTGTAAACCAACAAAATGGAACCATGAATTTGATTTGCTGAAGAATTTGTTTATTGTAATTTAGATGTAATAGTAATTTTTGCATATTTTATCTAACCTGGTGACTATCAGACAAGGCCTTAAATCCTTATCACTCTGCCTAGATTATACGCGAGAGGCTATAGAAATACACATAAATTAGGAAATATCAACAGAAAAGAGGAAGGTATCAAACTGGTTAAGGCCTGGTATCATACACTAGAAAATAAATGCATTAACACTAGGGACAACAAGGAGACGACCATTAACCAATCAGCAAGAGCCACGCCCACTCACCCTGCACCCACCACTAATACAACGTCCCCAGCGCTCACTCTAAGTAGATCTTCCGACCAGGAAACACGCCTAGAAGCACTCGCCACTGAAGATGCCCTCCGCAGTTGAGGGCGAAACGTCTGGTATCAACACCAACTATGGACCACGGCCACATAACCCGGAATCACTCAACATTAAGATTACCGGCCGTGAAAGCCTGCATTCAACTATTATTATTATATTTGATTATAATTTTTTATTAAGGATTTTCTCTACATTACAGTAGTTATCCTTCAGCCCAAATCTATTTTGCTCAGCCACAGATTTCTATCCTCAGCATCTTCTTTGAGGTTTTTGCTGATCATGTTTCTTCTCACTTCATCCATCCACTGTCCCCTGGGTTTCCCCTTCCTCCTCCTGTCTTCAGCATTCCAATCCAGCATCATTCTTGGGATTCTATTATTCTCCGTCCTCTTCAGATGTCCATACCATTTCAATCATTGTTCTTCTATTACTTCTATAATGTTATGTTTAACATTCATTATTTCTCTTATTTCCTTTTTCGTTGCTTTTGTCATAATTTTACCTGTCCAGTTTTAATTTCTTTGAGCCTTTTAGCATTGCCTGATTTTCATGTAAGATGGAGAGCCAGCCCATCGCTACAGTCCCAAACCTGGAGGACCAGGCTATTTGTTTTCGAGGTTTTCTTCCCCTAGCCTTTGACAAGCCAAGGTCTACCTACAAGGCAGCAGTGTATGTTCCCTAGGCAGTTTAACACAGAACTGCAGTATCGGAAAAAAAAAAATCTTTTCCA
The DNA here is from genome assembly GCA_030220185.1 of Diploptera punctata. Classification (NCBI taxonomy): domain Eukaryota; kingdom Metazoa; phylum Arthropoda; class Insecta; order Blattodea; family Blaberidae; genus Diploptera; species Diploptera punctata. The sequence goes on from JASPKZ010006854.1 coordinate 128,154, forward strand.
CCTTCAGCTGTTTCCACGACTTATTTTTTTCTTTTGCTGCTAATTTTCTAAACTGCCATCTGGTGTACTTTTGAAGAAGTTATTTTCTAAACTGCTATCTGGTGTACTTTTGAAGAACTTTGTAATTAAACTTGGTTTGTCTGGAACTCGAAGTTCATTGTTCTAGTATGGTTTTTTTGAATGTATATCTTTTCCCAAACTGTTAATTCCAAAGATTTAGATAGATATTTCAAAATTAATGAGTCAATTTAATTTTAATTTGTTAATTAACACCAGATAGCAACGTTATTGATGGAGATTCCAACGAAAATCCAGTAGTCATAATGTCAGTTGAAAATGAGAGAGATCCTTGTCTCGAAAACTAGTTCCCGTGTTTGAAGAAACATAAAGTATGAGGTAAAATGTTAAAAATTGACTCATTACGAATTAAGAACCTCATAATGCTATTTCCCATATTTAACTATGAGATATTTCAAATGTTTTGCTTCTTTTTCAATTCTATGATTCTCTAACAAACTATTAAAAGTAATGTAAAATTCTCTTTAAAATACTTCTCAATAGAGTTGTCAGATGTGTTAATAGCACCAGCTCTCTGCCTTCAGACATAAGAGAATTGTGTGAGAGGAAAGAAAAGTTAATGGTTGTCTTGGGTCTTGAATGGTGTAATGGACGGCATACTGATGTGTATAGTTAGAGTTTCGATTCCTGGTTCAGTCATTGATTTTTCTTTTAAAAAAATATATTCTGTAAACCAACAAAATGGAACCATGAATTTGATTTGCTGAAGAATTTGTTTATTGTAATTTAGATGTAATAGTAATTTTTGCATATTTTATCTAACCTGGTTGACTAGCAGACAAGGCCTTAAGGCCTTAACTCTGCCTAGATTATACCGAGAGGCTATAGAAATATACAAGCATAAGGGAAATATCAACAGAAAAGAGGAAGGTATCAAACTGGTTAAGGCCTGGTATCATACACTAGAAAATAAATGCATTAACACTAGGGACAACAAGGAGACGACCATTAACCAATCAGCAAGAGCCACGCCCACTCACCCTGCACCCACCACTAATACAACGTCCCCAGCGCTCACTCTAAGTAGATCTTCCGACCAGGAAACACGCCTAGAAGCACTCGCCACTGAAGATGCCCTCCGCAGTTGAGGGCGAAACGTCTGGTATCAACACCAACTATGGACCACGGCCACATAACCCGGAATCACTCAACATTAAGATTACCGGCCGTGAAAGCCTGCATTCAACTATTATTATTATATTTGATTATAATTTTTTATTAAGGATTTTCTCTACATTACAGTAGTTATACTTCAGCCCAAATCTATTTCGATCAGCCACAGAGTTCGATCATCAGCATCTTCTTTGAGGTTTTTGATGTTCATGTTTATTCTCACTTCATCCATCCACTGTCCCCTGGGTTTCCCCTTCCTCCTCCTGTCTTCAGCATTCCAATCCAGCATCATTCTGGGATTCTTTATTCTCCGTCCTCTTCAGATGTCCATACCATTTCAATCATTGTTCTTCTATTACTTCTATAATGTTATGTTTAACATTCATTATTTCTCTTATTTCCTTTTTCGTTGCTTTTGTCATAATTTTACCTGTCCAGTTTTAATTTCTTTGAGCCTTTTAGCATTGCCTGATTTTCATGTAAGATGGAGAGCCAGCCCATCGCTACAGTCCCAAACCTGGAGGACCAGGCTATTTGTTTTCGAGGTTTTCTTCCCCTAGCCTTTGACAAGCCAAGGTCTACCTACAAGGCAGCAGTGTATGTTCCCTAGGCAGGGGCCCCCACAGGGTACTATCAGCCGGGCGAGCTAAACCCATGTTTTTTAACGAGGTTGGTACTCCTCCGCCTCACCCTTTTTCAACTTGGCTTGGGACAGGCTTTGGCAGGTTTTTTTTTTATCATTGTTAAAATAGAGCTATTATTAATTTGTCGGGGGCACGCCGTAGTGTAGTGGTTAAAGCACTGCGCTACAAGCCAGAAGATCGAGGGTTCAAGGCCCAGTGGGGTCAGGGTTTTTAAACTGACTCAAACCTTCTGGCGGGACTATGACCCTGGGGTCGACTCAGCCTCTAACGGAAATGAGTATCAGACGCTTGTTCTGGAGGTAAATGCGGCCGTCATGCAAGGCTGACAACCTGGCTGACATAAAGTGCCGATTGTCTAGAAAAGTGGGAGCCTTAACCTCCTACTACCCCAAGGACCTCCTGAGGCCTGTTGTGGGGATCACTTTACTTTACTACTAGTAGTAGTAGTCTAATGCCCATTAGCTTGGATGTGTTCCATTTGCTTCCCAATAGAGTCCTGCCAGAGTTCTTGTAGGTGACATCTTCAGAGCCTCACAGCTAGCAAGATGAGGTAGTGTTATTGTCTTGGCACAGGATACAATTTGGACAGTTGAAGATTCCTATTTTATGGAGGTTAACAGTCTGAATGTTGCTACTGCTTCACGTCTTGGTTGTTCGGGTATTTGTTTATGGACGTTTCTCATTGAAGGATTAATTATATTTGAAGAGAAAAATTTTTGCCTAGACCGGGACTCGAACCTGGGACCCTTGGCTTTCCGGGCCAAGTGCTCTACCAACTGAGCTACCGAGGCGAGTTACGATCTAGACGCAAATTTTTCTCTTATGTACGTTGTAATTCCCTTGCGCCAAATGCTTGAAACCATAGCTTCTATCTTTGCTATTGACGTCAATAGAAGCCCTACTGGCTATAAAGTAGTGTTAAATTCCCAATAAATGTCTTCTTAACTAAGAAGCCGCCATTTGTTCCTCTGTGACAGACTTTTTAGTTAGAAAACTATGTTATAGTCATACTCAATTGAGTGGTAAATCTATTTAACAACATGTCAATTTCTGAATAAGTTGAGGAGGATTACATAATTAATAATAAAAACATATTAATTTATTTCAGATATTCTCATGGTGTGTCCAGTCCTGGACGTCATGTTAGAACAAGGCTTTACTTCACAAGTGAGAGTCACGTGCATTCATTACTGACTGTACTGCGGCATGGAGGACTCCTCGATGTAAGTAAACAAACTAAACACAACTAATTATACATTAATAGTATGTATGTACGTTATATTTGAAGAGAAAAATATATTAAGTTATGTAGATAGGAAATAACACTATGAGGTTTTTTAATATTGTTTATTTTTTCTTTCACTCACCTCATACTTAATAACTCCTCGCAGACCCAGGTTTTGTCACATCATTTGTGACATTCTCAATGCTGTGTCACGTTCACAACTGACGTCCAACGGCCTTCTATCCTGAAGACTGACTTCCGTGCCATCTGATGGCTGACCGATGAACTTCCAAATCAATCCCCTCTCCTTATGACCGGGTATTTCAAAATTCATAGTTGTGTTTTCATTCTTGCATATGTAAATTTTTTCCCAAATTGTGAGTTCCTTTGGTTTTTCCAATTGTTTAAGTAATTTTGTTCTGGTCAGAAAAACATAGAATAGAAACCAAAACAAAATTAGTTAAACAATTGGAAATACCGAAGGAACTCACAATTTGGGAAAAATTTACATATGCAAGAATAAAAACACAACTATGAATTTTGAAATACCCGGTGATAAGGAGAGGGGATTGATTTGGAAGTTCATCGGTCAGCCATCAGATGGCGCGGAGGTCAGTCTGCAGGATAGAAGGCCGTTGGACATCAGTTGTGAACATGACAGCATTGAGAATGTCACAAATGATGTAACAAAACCTGGGTCTGTGAGGAGTTATGAAGTATGAGGTGAGTGAAAGAAAAAATAAACAATAGAAAAATATATATATTTAATTAATGTTGGGAAGTAAAGAAAAATATATGCCTAGACTGGGGTTTGAACCCAGGACCTTTAGCTTTACTAATGCTCTACTGTCTAAGCTATCCTAGGCCTCCAATCTAAACGCAAATTTTTCTTGAACTTTTATAGAAAAAAATCACTATGAGGTCTGATTTGCTTTTAAATTAAAATGTTTCATATCTCACCTCATACCCTGTCTTCTAACTAGACCGGTTTCAAAGCCTGGGCAGCTTCATCTTCAGTAATTTCTTGTCGACTGATGTTATGTTGATCAGGAGAACTGCTTCTTCCTCTGTATGTTGGTGGACCGATAAACCTCCAAATCATATCAGAATCCGCAGAAATTTCATAAGTTCATAAGTTTTTCTTTCTTATTAAAATATAAAATTATGGAATATTCACCTGAAAGGTCCGTCTCCTCAACTTAATTAGTTATTTAACTGTAGCGCTTTCGGGACTTGTCCTATCATCAGCAGGATTCAAAACTGCGATGATGGGACAAGTCCTAAAAGCGCTACAGTTAAATAAGTAATTAAGTTGAGGAGACGGACCTTTCAGGTGAATATTCCATAATTTTATATTTTAATTTTGAATAATACCTCAACAGAACACATCATGAATCTTATAAAGTTGATTTTTCTTTCTTGTTTTTTTTTATGTGGATTTTTTCCCAAACCGTGAGTTCTTTTTGTTTTTCTATTTGTTTAATTTCCGTGGATTCTGATATTATTCGGAGGTTTATCGGTCCAACAACAGAGGGAAGAAGAAGTACCTCGTCTGATCGACATAACATCAGTTGACGAAAAATTACTGAAGATGAAGTTGCCAAGGCTTTGAAACTGCAGTATAATTAGAAGACTGGATATGAGGTGAGGTATGAAACATTTTAATTTAATCGCAAATGTTTCTCTTTGTCCTTGAGTGAGAAATGTTAAATTTATGATCAAAACCTTGAAAATAACATTACGTATAAGATAGTCTCTGTAATTGTAATAAATGAACCGTCTATTTACATCATGTGGTTTCTATATAAAAGTGGATGTTATGAATGTTTTAGGTACATAAAGATGAACAGTGGCGCCGTGCAATGGAGTATGTGAGCATGGTATCAGAACTTAACTACATGTCTCAGATTGTCATCATGTTGTATGAAGACCCAACTAAAGATCCCTGCTCTGACGAGAGGTAACATTTTATAATTTCATAAAACTTATGAAGGGAATTAACATTGTGAGGCTTTCAAATTAATAAAATTAAAATGAATCGTACATCATATCACCTCATACACTCTGTGTTCTTCATAGAGGTGAGATGATGTATGATTTGTTTTGATGTTATTAACATTTTGTAAGTTTTTAGTGAAAAGACAAAAAAGTGAGAATGGAAAAGTTGAATTGCAGTTGAAAGACTTGGAGGAAAAAATACCATCATCATCATCCTGCCAGGTATTAGTCCTAGAAGAACTGTTACGGCCTGGGAAAGTGGTTTTCGTGCCATCTTTTCATAGGCATTCTTTATTTATTTCATTGAAAATATGGTGTAATTCATTATAAAATTTATTGCTTTCTTCTTCATCTCCCTCCACTGGTGCATAAACTCCTAGAACAGAAAGATATCCCCTCAAAAGTTTTAGACGAATTTGAATGAGACGTTCATTCCAAAATTTATAATCAGATATGTTGGATCTAAAACGTTTATGTATCATTAATATAATCCTAGCTCGTGCTCTTACTTCAGAGGGTACGCCTGAATAAAACTGAATATAATTTTGGGTTTCTTTTGTCCCTTTTAGTTTTTTCTTTGTTTCAGAAATAGCACTGATATGTATTCCTTTTATATTTAAAGAGAAAAATTTTCGCCTAGACCGGGATTTGAACCCAGGACCCTTGGCTTTCCGGGCCAAGTGCTCTACCAACTGAGCTACCGAGGCGAGTTACGATCTAGACGCAAATTTTTCTCTTATATACGTTGTAATTCCCTGAGAATTCATTGAGAAATGTTAAATCAATAATAAAAACATCATTAGAAGCCGTACTAGCTTTATAAAGTAATGTTAAATTCCCAATAAATGTCTTCTTAACTAAGAAGCCGCCATTTGCAAAGATAGAAGCAATGGTTTCAAAAGCATTTGGCGATAGGGAATTACAACGTACGTAAGAGAAAAATTTGTGTCTAGATCATAACTCGCCTCGGTTGCTCACTTGGTAGAGCACTTGGCCCGGAAAGCCAAGGGTCCCGGGTTTGAGTCCCGGTCTAGGCGAAAATTTTTCTCTTTAAATATAATTAATCTTTCATTGAGAAATGTTAAATCAATAATAAAAACATGTATTCCTTTAATAAATTAATGAGTCATTTTAACATCTTACCTCATATTTCATGTTTTTCAAACACGGTAACTATAGTTTTCAAATGATCTTGTCATTCATTTTCAACCACCATTATGACTCATAATTTATTAATTAATAATTTAATTTATTAATTAAGAACCTCATAATGTGTTTCCCAATTTTAACTTTGAATGTATTCCTTTCTTTGCCAAAATATCATCTAGATGTTCTTCTTTATGAGCAATTCCCTGAACGTTCCATGCAGCAAATTTAAAAATATTTTGTTGTTTCCATTCATTAGCCTTATTTGTTAATAAGTCGTCATCATGGTGATCCGTCTGGCCTTTCCTTTTATCAGGCTTGAAAGCAATAGAATGTCCCACCAACTAGTTGCTAGCAAGGAGGTGGTAAGCCCAGCGATGGGGTTGCCATCTTTAAGCATCTGGACCTGCTTCAATACTGCATTTACTCAGTATTAGTTGGAATGGTTATACCGCCATGACTCGGTCCCCCAGAGCCTCGTTTGTTAAAACAGGTTGCACCACAAGAAGGTGAGGTTGAGAGTTGAGTAGGAGAGGTTATATGAGACACTTCACTACTCCTTGCAACCTGGAGGAAAAAATAAATAGTATTAAAAATTGAAAGAGAAAAGGAGGATGTTGAAATTGAGGGGAAAAATCTACAAAATATAAAACAACAACTCTAATAACATTTCATGATAAATTAATGAGTAATTTTTTATATCTTACCTCATATTTTATGGTTTTTTAAACATGGGAACTGCAGTTTTCAAGAGGAAACGTCCCTTTCATTTTTAATCGACATTATGACTACTCGATTTTCATTGGAATCTCCATCTATAACGTTGCCATCTGGTGTTGATTTGATGAACTGAACGTTGCCATCTGGTGTTGATTTGATGAACTTTGAGATCAGGTTCCGTTCATCAGAATTTCAGAATATATATTCAGAAGAACAAATTTAAATCCATGAATTTCGAAATTCCTGATGAAGGGGACCTGATCTTGAAGTTCATCATATCAACACTAGATGGCAACATTCAGTTCATCAAATCAACACCAGATGGCAACATTATTGATGGAGATTCCAATGAAAATCCAGTAGTCGTAATGTCGGTTGAAAATTTTTGAAAACTGCAGTTCCCATGTTTAAAAAAACATAAAATATGAGGTAAGATGTAAGAAAGACTCTTTAATCTATGAATTAAGAACCTCATAATATTTTTTTTTATTTCCCATATTTAACTATGAACATTTCATGATACTGAACTCTTTAATAAGTCAATTATTAACATTGTTAGGATTTAAATTAGAATTGTTTATACCTCACCTCATATCCAGTCTTTTAATTAAACCAGTTTCAAAACCTGTGTGGTTTCATCTTCAGTAATATCTTGATTGATGTTATGTCATTCAGGAGAACTGCTTTTTACTCCATCTGTTCATGGACCCTGGGAATTTCAAAGTTCATAAGCTTTTCTTTCTTGTTTTTCTGAATATAGAAGAAACAGAACAAAAGAAAACTTATGAACTTTGAAATTCCCGCAAATTTTGACCTGATCCAGAGGTTTATCGGTCCACCAACAGAGGGAAGAAGAAGAGTTTCTTCCGATCGACATAACACCAGTCGCCAAGAAAGTTCTGATGATGAGACAGTTATAGTCTTGAAATCGCAATCAACTTAGAAAATATTTATGAGGAGAGGTAAGAAACATTTAATTTCACCATAAATTAAACCTCATAGTGATTAATTCCTATAAAAGTTAAATAAAAAAAGAATTGTACAATCGTGAACTTGTTTTGTAGGTTTCATGTGGAACTGCACTTCAGTCCTGGAGTAAACTGCTGTGTTCAGAAGAATTTGCCACCTGGTCCTGGGTTCAGACCTCATAGCCGAAATGAATCTGTAGGCTCCAAGAATGTGGTAAATGACATCTTATTTGAAGAGAAAAATATATGCCTGAATTAAGATATATTTTTCTCTTCAAATAAAATTTGTCTTTCAGTGAGAAATGATAAAATTTAATATGTAAGATCATAAAATATCTACCTTATGATCTTGCTATGATCTAATTCTACCTTCATTCTATTTGTATACTGTATTTACTCACATAATGAACACACCTCAAGTTTTCTTTAAAAATTAAAGTATACAGAGTGATTTATGAATCATGTTTCACCTCACTGTGTGCAAACTATTGAAATTAGCATGAACTGGATTGTGCATTCATGTAAATTGTTAAAGATAATTTTTTGCAAGATTCTTTTCACATTTTTGTATTTATTAATTTTAGAGATATGACACTCAACAATATTATTTTAAATAGAAAATACTTAAATTATATTTTGAAGAGAAAACATTTTTGCCTAGAGCGAGACTCGAACCCGGAAAGCCAAAGGTCACGGGTTCGAGTCTCAGTCTAGGCAAAAAAAATTTTCTCTTCAAATATAATTTATCCTTCAGTGAGAAGTGTTAAATCAATAATAAAAACATCAAGAAAATACTTATTTCAATAAAAATTACAATGGGAAGCAACACTATGAGGCAATTTGAATTTATTTTAATTAAATTTGAGTTGTGTTTTTAACTCACCTCATATTTCTTGATTTTTATGCTTAGTTGTGTTTTTGACTCACCTCATATTTCTTGATTTTTATGCTTAAAAATAAAGAAATATGAGGTGAGTCAAAAACAGAACTCAAATTTATTTAAAATGAACCTCATAGTGGTAAAATCAAATGTTTCTTACCTCTCCTCATACAAATCTTCTAAGTAGATCGCGATTTCGAGACCACAACGGTCTCATCTTCAGTACTATTTTGGCGACTGATGTTACATTGATTGGAAGAGTACTGAAGATGAGACCATTATAGTCTCAAAATCGTGATCTATTTAGAAGATTTATATGAGGAGAGGTAGGGAACATTTGATTTTACCATAAATTAAACCTCATACCTTGGCCCGGCAAGCCAAAGGTCCCGGGTTCGAGTCTCGGTGTAGGCAAAAAAATTTTTTTTCAAATATAACTCATACGGAGTGATTAATTCCTGTAAATGTTAAACCTCATAGTGTTATTTCATACATATATATGAAATGTGGAAGCTAGAGATCTGAGGGAAGAAGATGCTCTAGACAGGAACCTGTGGCAACAAATCACTTTTGGTTGAAGGAGAAAGACTGTATGTGGAACACTCCTAATTAAAAAAAAAATTGGATATTATTTTTACATCTCACCTCATAAAACTGTGTGATTCTCACAGAACTGGTTTCTGAAGGCATTCCTTGTATCCTGAGCCAAAACTCTGACTGTCAAACTTCTACCATCATCACCAACTTTCCAATTTCAATCTGACGCCAGTTTGATGAACTCAGAGATGATATCTGCAGGGAACATGGTGTCACTTTTTGAATTATCCCTTCAATCTGCCTGTCAAGGGAGGCCCTACCAGTGGCAAACTTTAGCTCTAAGGTATTGACTAAGGCTTTCACGGCCGGAGTTGCTACGATGATTTTGTAGAAGATTTCTGGGCTGTTGGCTGTGGTCTCGAAGCTTGAAGTTCCTCGATGTTTTGCCAGAGACTGCATCTGGCATCCTCAAGGCATATGTCAAATAAAGTGTGCAGATTGTGATAAGATATACATAGGGAAAACAAAGAGAAATTTAACCATTAGAACTAAGGAACACATAAGAAATGAAAAGAAAGGAGAAATAGAAAAATCTGCAGTAGCTGCTCACATTTGGTCAGAAAAACATAAAATAGATGTTAAAGCAGAAAACACAAATGAACTCACCATATGGGAAAAATCTATATACAGAAAAATAAGGACAGAATTATGAATTTTCCATCATCAATCTTTTAATTTTCTTTTGTACATTATTTTATTTAGGTTGTAATTATTTTTTGGTGCTAATCTGATATTACATTTTTCAAAATTATTTTAGAATTTATTGTGTCCATTGACGATATGTGAATATCCTGTATTTCTTTTCTTTTGATTTCTCTATCTGAAAAGTGCTTTCACCCTCAATTTTTGTTTTTATACTTATCAATTTTTTTTGGGTATAATTTTCTCCTCAAAACCATTTTCTTTTGCCACTTTAATTATATTTTTTTTTCTCTAACTGATAATTTTCTCTGCTCAAGGGTAGCAATCTATGTGCTAGGCTGTTGAAGATTTCTATTTTATGTGAAATATGGTTGAATACTATTGATATAATATAGTTATCTATGTGTGTTTCTTTTCTATGAGGCCGAATTCTGTTTTATTTTTTCCTCATTTCTATGTAATTTGAGATCTAAAAATGGTAATAACTTGTTCTGTTTGGATTCTAAAGTGAATTTGATTGTCTTCTCGTGTATATTCAAGAGGTTTTAAATCATTTTCTACTATGTGTTTTTATTTAACTACGTATAGAAATAATGTCCTCCGTATATTTGCACCAAAATTTGAACATAAGAGGATGCACTTTAGTTATTTTGCATTCAAAATTACTCATGAATAAATTTGCCCAAAAAAGGGAGATAATGGATTGCCATTGAAAGTTCTGACATTTGTCTGTAGAAATTCTCTTTGTAGATGAAAAACATTTGATTAACACATAGTTCAGTTAATTTTAAATATTCTTCTCTACTCTTTATCAATATTGTTTTTGATTAGCCAGTTGTTTAAAATTGTCAATGTTCCTTCTTTTGAGACACTGGTGAATAATGATGCGACATCGAAAAAAGAAGTCAGACACTCAACTTATTTATTAAGTAGAATTTTGTGATGTTACTTCCTGTTGTATTTACATCATACACAGTTGTTAACTACATCCTTATTTGAGGAAAGTGTTGAATTCAATCATACAATTTTAAAATCATTAGGAAGTTACATTATGAGGTTTAATTTAATATTTGAGTTTGTATTCTTTAACATTCTTACCTCATATGTTTATTCTGTTGGACGATTGTTTCAAAGCTATTGCTCCATCTTCAGCTTGTCCACAACCTGGTTTTTTCTTTTCTTCAAGTTGTCAGCCCTGGATCTGTGTTCCAAAGAACTTGCCTCATTACCAAGTTCTTTGGAACACAGATCCAGGGCCAACAACTTGAAGCAAAGAAAAAACCAGTTTGTGAACAAGGAGAACATGGAGCAATAGCTTTGAAACGATCGTCCAACAGAATAAACATATGAGGTGAGAATGTTAAAGAATACAAACTCAAATATTTAATCATACAAGTTGTGTATCTGAATTGTTGGTTTGCAGTCTGGCAGCGAGGAAGGCACTTCATCTGGCGGAGCGCAGTGTGAAGACAGTGAGAAGGGCTCCAGTCGCATTGATGAGGAGGAGGCAGAGCTTAATCTACTGGACGAGGAGAGCAAGACAGATTACACTCCTGCTCAGTCTGTAAGTTTTGTTTTGTTTTGTTTTCACACTTCATGTTTACTTTCTAAATAAATAGGCATGTGATTTATTGAAGATACTTTTAGATTCAAGTATTAATTTTTCTTAATTATTAATGAGTTGGTATTAAATAAATTAATTTTTTCTTTTCAAAATTTTTTAACAAATTTAATCAAGTTGATGTTTTTATTATTGATTTAACATTTCTCAATGAAAGATAAATTTAATTTGAAGAGAAAAATTTTCGCCTAGACTGGGACTCAAACCCGGGACCCTTGGCTTTCCGGGCCAAGTGCTCTACCAACTGAGCTACCGAGGCGAGTTACGATCTAGACGCAAATTTTTCTCTTATATACGTTGTAATTCCCTATTGCCAAATTTATCTTTCATTGAGAAATGTTAAATCAATAATAAAAACATCATTAGAAGCCTTACTAGCTTTATAAAGTAATGTTAAATTCCCAATAAATGTCTTCTTAACTAAGAAGCTGCCATTTGCAAAGATAGAAACAATGGTTTCAAAAGCATTTGGCGATAGGGAATTACAACGTATATAAGATAAAAATTTGCGTCTAGATCGTAACTCACCTCGGTAGCTCAGTTGGTAGAGCACTTGGCCCGGAAAGCCAAGGGTCCCGGGTTCGAGTCCCGGTCTAAGCGAAAATTTTTCTCTTCAAATTAAATTTATCTTTCATTGAGAAATGTTAAATCAATAATAAAAACATCATTAGAAGCCTTACTAGCTTTATAAAGTAATGTTAAATTCCCAATAAATGTCTTCTTAACTAAGAAGCTGCCATTTGCAAAGATAGAAACAATGGTTTCAAAAGCATTTGGCGATAGGGAATTACAACGTATATAAGAGAAAAATTTGCGTCTAGATCGTAACTCGCCTCGGTAGCTCAGTTGGTAGAGCACTTGGCCCGGAAAGCCAAGGGTCCCGGGTTCGAGTCCCGGTCTAGGTGAAAATTTTTCTCTTCAAATTAAATTTAAATTTAATCAATTTAATTATTTATGTGGCACAATTAAGGGAATATTTAAAAATACAAGAATGGCAACAAAATTAAAATTTTATAAAGCTGTGGCGGTCCCCTTACTATTGTATGGTAGTGAATTTTGGGTTTTAACTAAAAGAGAAGAGAAGATCATAGAAGCAGCTGAAATGAGATTTCTGAGTGGTGTAACTGACTGCAAACTTCTAGATAAAAGAAGAAGTGAAGATTAATTCTGAGTTTTGTATAGTTGTTTTTTGACTCGCCTCATACTTCTTAACCATCTCGCATATCCAGATTTCGTCACTGTATTTGTGACGAAATCTGGATATGCGAGAGAGTTAAGAAGTATGAGGTGAGTCAAAAAACAACTAAACAAAATTAAAATAAACCTCATAGTGTTATTTCCTACCTACATAACTTAATTAATTCTGAGTTGTTTTTTGACTCACCTCATATTTCTTGACTTCCATGCAGACCCAGGGTTTCATCACTGCTTTTGTGACATTCTCAGTGCAGAAATCTCATACATGATTATATTATTTTTGGTCTGGACATCTTACTTCAATATTAATGTTGATTTGTTCTTGGACATGTTTCAAAACAATTCTGTTTTATCGACGATTGTTTTGAAACATGTCCAAGAACAAATCAACATTAATATTGAGGTAAGATGTCCAGACCAAAAATAATATAATTAAAATAACCTCAAAATATAACTTCCTAAAATTAAATACCTCATACATAACTTAAGAAGTGAAGATATTATCTTCTTCTTCCTTCCAAGTATTAGGCCAAGGCCTGTTACGATCCTATAGAAAATTTTCCCTTATGGGAAATTCTCGTATAAGACTTGAAAGCATAATAATAGTCCCTTCGATTGGTTGCTGGCCAAAGGAAGGCAAGACCAGTGATGGGGCTGCCATCTTATCTTATAGCCTCTGTTCAGGCTTTTCTGGAGAAGAAAATAAAATAAAGGAAAGAAGAAATGGAAAAAAGGAAGGACTCCCTAGCCCTCGGATGCCCTAATAGCGGTGGGATCGAAAAAACAAGAGTTAACCAAGAGAGGTTAGATAGTAAAGTTAAAAGAGTGCAAAACACAAGTAAGTGGAAGAAATGTTTTGCTCAGCTTGGGCACCTTGTGGTCGCCATCCACATATCCCCTAGATGAGGACCCCTGAGGGGGTGAAGATATTATAAATGAGCTAAATATAAATGAGGTAAATATTTTTAAACTTTTAGATAAAATAAAAGACTAGAAAAAACTGGAAAGTACATGTTCAGAGAATGGAAGATGAACACATACAAAAAATTATACTTAATTATAAACCAAAAGGAGACAGGAATGTTGGTAGACCGAAAAAGAAATGGATTCAACTTTTTGAATGAGAATCTATGAGACCACAAAAGCCACATGGGCTTAATCAGTGATAAAATTATTTTCAGTCTGATCATCTTACCTCAATATTAATGTTGATTTGTTCTTGAACATGTTTCAAAACAATTCTGTTTTATCGTCAGCTTGTCCAGACTGGTTAGATTTATGTTTCACAAGAATTAAGTAAATTGTGATTATTTCTTACCTCATACTTCTATGTTTCTTTAAACACAGTACTGCAGTATCGGCAACTCCTTGTTATGTTGCACACCCTGGATGTCGTTGTCAGCTCCATCCTGGTTGGCCAAAGAACCTCCAAACGAGGTCACGCTCCGTCGGTATTTCAAAATTCATAACTCTGTTTTTGTTTTTCTGAATATAGATTTTTTCCCAAATAGTCAGCTCTTTTGTATTTTCTAACTGTTTTAATAATTTAGTGTCTGAATTTATATCATGTTTTTCAGACCAAACATGAGCAGCAACTGCAGATTTTTCAATTTCCCCATTTTTAATATTTCTTATGTGTTCTTTGGTTCTAATTTTTAGGTTTCTTTTTGTTTTTCCTATATATATATTTTCACAACCCATACATTCAATTTGATATATTCCTGATTTTTTATTTTTATCAGTTTTTTCATTTGGTTTTTATTAGTTTATTTAATTGGGAGGTTCATCGGTCCACCAAGAGATAGAATAGGAAGTAGTGCTCCTGGATGATAGAACATTGGTAGTATAGTTACTGAAGATGTAACCACAAGGTTATGAAACTGGTCTAATTAGAAGACAGGATATGAGGTGAAAAGAATTTTATTTTAAATTTCAATATTTAAACAAATTTTGTATTTGACAGACATCACCCGCTCCTTCAGATGAGTCGTCTCCATCAGAGAAGCCAGAACTTTCACAACCAGCATCGAGACTGTCTTCAGAACCCATTCCTATCAGGTAACAGTACAAATTTGATCTCTAGATTTAAAGATGACAAGAAACTTTTATCAACAAAGCAGGAATTATGATAAAATGCATTCTGTATGCAAGGAAAACAAAAGAATCAAGTTTTTTTGAGTCTGTAATCATCTTTTCATAGTTGAATATGGGAAATAACATTATGAATTTCTTAATTCATAAATTAATGAGTCATTTTTACATCTTACCTCATATTTCATGTTTCTTTAAACATGGGAACTAGTTTTCAAGAGAAAAATCTCTCTCATTTTCAACCGACATTATGACTACCGGCTTTTCGTTGGAATCTCCATTAATAATGCTGCCATCTGGTGTTGATTTGATGAACTTTGAAATAAACACCAGATGGCAACATTATTGATGGAGATTCCAACAAAAAGCCAGTAGTCATAATGTCGGTTGAAAATGAGAGAGACATTTCTCTTGAAAACTAGTTCCTGTGTTTAAAGAATCATGAAATATGAGGTAAGATGTAAAAATGACTCATTAATTTATGTAATCATCTTAGCACAGTCTATATCCTGAACCACAATCGGTACATATCTATACAGATGGATCCAGAATGGAAATAGAAGCTGGAGCTGGAATTTACTTAAAACTGTTTAGCTTCTATGTTGCAGTAGGAAAAAATTACACACACTTCGATGGAGAAATTCAGGCAATAGAGTTAGCACTAACACAACTCCTCTACAGAATAAATACATTTCAGAGAGCAGTGATTCAACATCAGCTATACGAGCTATAACAACATATAACTCTCCAATCTCCAGAAAAGTGTTGGAAATAAAAAAGATCATAAGATTACTGACCAAACAAAATAAAATTATCCAGCTCGAATGGATCCCCTCTCATTGCGGGGTACATGGAAATGAAATGGATCTTTAGCAAAAAAAGGGCACCAAAATTTTACAGAAAACAAATCAATCCCTGCCCTACCATTCTGCAAAAATTATAATTAAAAGAAACTTCCAGAAAGAACTGATGGAGCACTTCAAATCACAAAGTAATGAGAAACCATGGGCAGCTATGAACTTAATATCTGAACAACCAAGACAAGAAGCAGTAGCAACATTCAGACTGTTAACCTCCATAAAATTGGAATCTTCAACTCTCCAAATTGTATCCTGTGCCAAGACAATAACACTACCTCATCTTGCTAGCTGTGAGGCTCTGAAGATGTCACCTACAAGAACTCTGGCAGGACTCTATTGGGAAGCAAATGGAACACATCCAAGCTAATGGGCATTAGACTACTACTACTACCTCAATTTATTGTGATGTTGATTAAAAGAACCTCAAAATATTACTTCCTAAAATAAACCATTAAATAAAAAGAAATTTGAAAACCAGAATGAAGGAACATCTTAGGAATGTCAAAATTGGGAAAATAGAAAAATCGGTAACAGCCACTCATGCTTGGTCAGAAAAGAGATCTAATCAAAAGAAAGGCTAAATTAATAACATAAAAATAGAAAAGCCTAAAGGGCTTATGGTTTTGGGAAGGGGGGATTAAAGAAAACAAAAGGGAGAAATTAACAAATTTTGAAATTTAAGTAAAATTTTATCAAATTTGAAGAGAAAAATTTTCACCCAGACTAGGACCTGAACCTGGGACCTTTGATTTACCGTACCTGCTCTTACCAACTGAGCTACCAGGGCGAGTTCCAATCTAGATGCAAATTCTTCTCTTATATACGTTGTAATTCCTGTGCACCAAATGCTTGAAGCTGTGGCTTCATCTTTGCAAATGGCGGCTTCTTGATTAAGAAGACTTTATTGGGAATTTAAACAACTACTTTTAAAAGCCAGTAGGGCTTCTATTGATGTTTTTATTACTAATTTAACACTTCTCATTGAAGGCTTCAAGCATTTGGTGTGTGGGAATTACAACGTATATAAGATAAAAATTTGCATCTAGATTGCAACTCACCCCGGTAGCTCAGTTAGTAAGAGCATTGGTACGGTAAACCAAAGGTCCCGGGCTGGGCGAAAATTTTTGTCTTCAAATATAATTTATCCTTCAATGAGATGTGTTAAATTAATAATAAAAACATCAAAATTTTATCACTTCACCTCATAATCTTCTTCATCCTCCTCTTAGACTAGTTCTGGATCATCCTTTGGTTTCATCATCAGTATTTTCATGACCATTGTTATGTCTTCTTGAAGAGCCGACTCTTGCTCCCTCTGTTGGTAGACTGAAGAACCTCAAAAACAAATTGTTTTCCCTAGGAATTTCAAAGATCATTAATTTCTCATTTCCATTTTTTTGAATATAGATTTTTTTTCCTAAACACTGAGTTCTTTGTGTTTTTCTATTTGTTTTATTAATTTTGCTTTCTTTCGATTTGACATTTTTCTGACCATGTATGGGCGACTACTGCAGATTTTTCTACTTCCCATTCTTGACATTCCTGAGATGTTCTTTCACTCTGGTTTTTAAATCTGTTTTTATTTTCCTATGTATACATTCTCACATTCCCGACATTCCTGAGGAAGTAGAAAAATCTGCAGTGGCTGCCCATGCATGGTCTGAAAAACATCTTATCGAGAAAGAAGCTAAATTATTAAAACAAATAGAAAAACCAAAAGAACTTACTGTTTGGGAAAAGATCTACATTCAAAAGAGCGAAAAGAAGAAATTGATGAACTTTGAAATTCCCGGTGAGAATGACCTGGTTTCGAGGATTTTCAGTCAGCCAATGGAAGGAGAGAAGGACAGCTCTTCAAGACGACAGAACAACGGTCGTGACGATAGTGAGGATGGAACAGAAACTATGTTCCGAAACTAGTTTATAATCAAATAAGAAGAACAATATGAGGTGAGTGATAAAAAATTCTACCTTAATGAATATACCTCATAGTGAGAATTCCTAAAATAAGTAATACAACTATTGGTACTCATGAGACAAAAATCATGTTGACCAGTGTAATTTATCAGTCTTTACTGCTGCAAAACTTTTAAAATTACATGTGTTTTAGAAGATTGAGATCACTTCCAACATCTCCTACAACAAGGTTACTGTAGATAAATCATTGTGTCAAGCTTTTAATATAGAAAACTGAAGCTAATGGATAGAAGATTCATGCAAGTGACACCGTAGACATTCAGATGGATTCATGCGCTTTCCTGGCTCTACCTGTAGGCAAACATTCTGCATTTTAGTATTTCACATAACTACAACTACAAAGGCAATAGAAGTAGTGCTGAAGACACTGTTATTTTCCTTCTAGGTGTCGACTAATGTTATTGGATTCATGGTTCTTTGTGTATTCTTTTCTCAGAGCTTCACCTGGCAGAGACTCATTGTCTGCAGAACAGTCTCAGCGCAGTTTATCGTACACTGGAGCTCGACCCATCAGCCCTGATACAGAACCTCGCTCTCGTAGCTTCGACCACCAACGCGATGATTCAGGGGTAGACAAAGGTATTCATGTGTTCACATTAACACCAAACTTGTTACAAGAGATAATTGCGTGTATATTTTACAATTAAAAATGTTTATATTATGTTTTACTTCATTGCTATACCTCACTTTTAAATGTAGAAATAAAATAAACCCTTGCCATGACAGCTTACAACATCTGAGTGACTAGCAAATGACAGTACAAAAAAAATCATGTGATTATTGTGATGCATTTCTTCAACTTTAGTTTCACTTTTCTTAGCCGGATTTTGATAGTTTTTAATTCAAGTAGCTACTCTATTATCCACACAAGGCTGAGTGATTATGTTGCTGCCAGGTTGCAATTTTTAATGTCAATTTTAACTCTCAACTAATTTTATTCTGTTTTCCCTAAATTAATTTAGTCTTTTAATGAAAATGTTTGAATCAAATATTAATAATTTTTTTACGAAAAATAATTATTTTTAAAATTAATTCTAATTGAAACACCTAATATGAAAAGACTCAATTCCAAATTGAGGGAGCATTAGGACTGATTAAAATGAAGCGAGTTCAATTTCAGTTGCTACTAGCAGTAGTTAAAAGCTACTATTTTAATTAATTTTATTTGATTACATTTTTAGATATGTCACAGATCACTTATATGCAATGTTTATTATCTCTTGTAACAGCCATGTATGTACTGTTATGATGATGATGTGTACATGCACTGCCATCTAGTAGCTCATGATATTTTGAAAAAAATCCAGAATTTAGGTTGAGATAAAATGTATCATTAGATTAAAAACAAATGTGTAAAGTTAATATATTTTTAGTATTTTATAAAGAGAAAAAAAATTGAATCCATATATGTGTGTTGAATAAATTTTGCCTGAATATTATGAATAATTTAGGATTCAGTGAAATTCCACTTATGTATAACTTGGAAGAGAAGTGCAAAAAGTTCTATAATCTTTATTCTCAATATAGGGATAGGATTTCTATGACCTAAAACCACCCAAATATGCACCGAAAAAAAAAATGCAGTTATAGATTTAAATTAAAATTCTTTATACCTCACTTCATATCAGTCTTCTCGTTAAACCGGTTTCAAAACCTAGTTGGTTTCATCTTCAGTAATATGTTGTTTTCAAATGCTGGGCCTTGGCAATGAAGCCATTAGCGTTCTTGCTCTCTAATATTTCTCTATGGTGGATGCAACAGGTAATACTTCACAGGTTTGTAGGTGTTCTTCGTTCATTTCTTCGTCTTTGTTGCATAGAGGACAATTTGGTTTCGTGTAGATTCCTATTTTATGTAAATGTTTGGCCAAATAGTCATGTTCTGTAAGCAGTCTAAATTTTGCTACTGTGGTTTTACATGGAATTTCTGGAATAATATCTGACTTCTTTACTAAAATATTCCATTTTTTGTCTTTGGCTTTATTACATAGGTCTTGGTTTTGTTTGATTTTATATTTGTTTTTAATTATTCTTTTTATGGATGCGAAAGGTAAGCTTTTAGTAGTATTCTGAATTAAATTGGAGCCTTTTTTGGCAAGAAAATCAGCAGTGTCATTTCCAGCAATTCCACAATGTGCAGGTATCCATTGCAATTGAATTCTTTTTTGTAGTTTTTGGAGTTGTTGAATCATTTTGTAGCACTCTTTAATTCGTATTGACTTCATTTTGTGTGAATTTATTGCATATATTGCTGCCTTAGAATCAGAGAGTATGACAGCATTTTGAAATTTATTTATTCTGTATAGTAATTGTTGGAGTGAAATATGAATAGCCGTTACTTCTGCATCAAAATTTGTTGTGTGGTATCCTGCTGGTTGATAAAATGAAAATAATGCACATGTAATTCCTGATCCTGAGTTGTTACTCGGTCTAGACGAAAATTTTTCTCTTCAAATATAATTTATCCTTCAATGAGAAGTGTTAAATTAATAATAAAATCGTCAATCTCAACTGATGTTATGTCGTTTAAAACTCCTTCTTACTCTTAAACAACATAATATCAAAGAAATTAAAACATACTCTCAAAAAATAAGACATTTACAAACTAAAAGTTCCTATATTAAATTTGGGAATTTTTAACATTATGAGGTTCAATTCATAAGAATTAATTAATCGTGATTATTTCTTACCTCATACTTCTATATTTCTTTAAATACAGCACTGCAGTATCGGCAACTTCTTGTCACCTTCGTCAGCTGTTTTCAATTGACAATCGTGAAAACAGCTGACGATGGTAACAAGATACTGCAGTGCTGTATTTAAAGAAATATAGAAGTATGAGGTAAGAAATAATCACGATTAATTTAATTCTTATAAAAGTTCCTAACCCACAAAATCCAAAATTATATGGTCTCCCTAAAATTCACAAAGATGGAGAGAAGAGGAGACCTATTGTTAATAATATTGGCTCTCCATGTTATCACTTATCAAAATGGCTCGCAAAGAAATTTAACGACTTCAAACAATTTGACCACAAAGTGTTGAAAATTCTTTAAAATTGGTGAAAGAATTAAGTCACATATCAGTAGAGCCAAACAATAGATTAGTTTCCTTCGACATTATTTCTTTATTCCCAAGTATTCCAACAGAAAAAAAAGTTAAATATTTTGAAAAAATGGCTAATTTCCCTAAAATTGAAAACTGAAGAAATAGAAGAATACATAAGTTTAACAAAACTTTGTATTGACAACTCATTTTTCACATTCAATGGAAAATTTTATAAACAGATTTCTGGTTTAGCAATGGACAATCCACTGTCATCATTTTTGGCTAATTTGTTTATGGGGTATCTAGAATGTCACATATCCATGGATATTTAAATGTTGGTACAGACATGTGGATGATGTTTTCTCAATAATAAATTCAAAATATACAGAAGATGCATTAAAATTACTTAACCTTCAGGACGAATCTGTTAAATTTACTATGGAATTAGAGAAAGATAATCAAATCCTATTTTTGGACTTAAAGATAATTAGGAATGAACATCGTCAAAATGTTGAATTCGATATACACAGGAAAGATACACATATAGATAATTACATTAAATGCTCATAAACATGCAATATTCAACAGTTTAGCATACAGATTAACCAACATCCCTTTAAGTGAAGACAATTTTAAGAAGGAATTCAATCACATTTTAAACATTGCTATCTCAAATGGTTTTGGAAAGGAGATAATAATAAATAAGTTAAAGAGATTCCAACAACAAAAAAAGACTTAAAGAATACACCACCTTATAACCTGATTCAAAAGAAAATAAACATTTCAAGTAAATTACTTACCATCCTGGAACACACAGAAAATTAAAAAAAATATTTAACAAATTTGATATTACATTAGCACCGATTAACAAATTTAGCCTGGATAATCTACTAGTAGGGGTACGCCGTAGCGTAGTGGTTAAGGCACTGAGCTACAAGCCAGAGGGTCGAGGGTTCAAGTCCCGTTGGGGTCAGGAATTTTAAACTGACCCAAACCTCTCTGGCGGCACTATGGCCCTGGGGTCGACTCAGCCTCTAACGGAAATGAGTACCAGACACTTGTTCTGGGGGTAAAGGCGGCCGTCACGCAGGGCTGACAACCCGGCTGACATAAAGTGCCGATTGTCTAGGAAAAAGTGGGAGCCTTAACCTCCTACTACCCCAAGGGCCTCCGGGCCTGTTGTGGGATCACTTTACTTATTAATCTACTAGTAACCAATAAGAAAGTTAATATCCCAGATAGTAAAAAATCTGGAATTTACGAAATCAGTTGCAATGACTGCAATAAAGTATATATAGGAAAAACTAAAAGGAATTTAGAAATTCGTACAAAAGAACACCTTAGAAATATTAAAAATGGTGAAATTGAAAAATCGGCAATTGCAGCTCATAGTTTGCTAGAAAATCATAAAATTGGAAAAGACACCAAACTTTTGAAACATTTGAAAAAACCTTAGAATTAACTATTTGGAAAAAGATATACATTCAGAAGAATAAATGTAAAGCAATGAATTTCGATTTCCCCGATGAGAATAATTTGATCTCCAAGTTCATAAAATTACACCAGATGGCAGTTCAGAAGATGATGTTAACGACGAAATTTCAACAGTTGGAATTTGACTGAAGATGGAAGTAATACTATACTTTTGAAACCGGTATCATGAAGACACGCAACTTTGTGAGATGAGATATTAAAACATTTTCTCCAAATCATTTATTAATATAATATCGGTTGAGAAATACTGAAGACGATACTGCCTAGGCTTTGAAACTGGTATAATAAGAAGACTGAATATGAGGTGACGTATAAAGAATTTTAATTTAAATTTTAAATTAAACGTCATAGTGATTTTTCCAATAAAAGTTCAATATGTAGTTATAGCTTAAAATTTACAAAAATGCAAGTCAATAATTTTGAAACAGATACCTCAACAGGAATTTTCATTGATAGATGGCACTGTATGTTTAGAAATAGTGCTGGATAGAAATAGTGCACATGAACAATGAATTTATTATCAGTGTGCGTTGTTTCTCTCTAGTTTGTGCATTGTGATGTTTTGTCAGTCTCTCATGGTTATGTTACATTGTAAACGTGCTCGTATTGTCTCTCCGAGATGTCATAATATAGTGGAGTCCCACAAACATATGTCATTACGTGCTGGTATATTATTTATTTTGCTGTATTTTTATTTTATTTTGCATCGGCAGATAAAACAGTAACTAATGCTAATTGCATGTTTTCATTCACTTTTTGAGAAACCATTTCTAGGATTAGGATAGTATGGTTTCCAGGAGAGCATTTCAAACTTCTTACTTATTTCTTTGTGTAAATTCAACCCATTTCGACGAGGACTAGAGATTGCAATGTCTGTTCTAAAGCATTTATTGTACTATTTTTAACAATAATTACAAACAGGAATGAGGTATAGAAACATACGAGTATTAAACATAGGCTCAATTCTGGAAATGCATGGCCATTGCACATTACAGAGAATTTTGTTATCTTAACTTCTCTCAAAAACATTAAGCTGAAAATAGATAGATCATCGGTTGATTAATGTCTTTAATATTGTCCGATTCCCAATAGCCAATTTTGTCGGTCCATCCAATCTCCTGGTTGTAGATGTTTCTCCTTCATGTATAAACATATTCCCTGACTCCAGGAGGTTTTAGGTCTTCCTCTGCCTCGTCTTCCCTCAGGTTTCCATTCCAAAACAGATTTTGGTAGTCGATCCTCTTCCATTCACTGGACATGTCCGTACCATCTTAATTGCTGAATTTTAATATAATCTAAAATAGTGTCTTCAATCTTTATTTTTTCCCTTATAACTGAGGTTCTAAATATAATCTTCTTCTTCTTCTTCTTCCTCCTTCCAAGTATTAGGCCAAGGCCTGTTACGATCCTATAGAAAATTTTCCCTCCAGCGTTCTAAATATAATAAAGAAAATAAATAAAACTGTTATGCTCCCTGTTATATTATTTGGATGCAAAACATGGACTGTTACTTTAACGGAGGAGAAAAGATTATGAATATGTGAGATTGAAGTTCTTAGGAAAATTTTTGGACCAGAGAGAGACAGGTAAATGGAGAAGAGTGTATAACAGTGAGCTACATGATTTTTTTATAGGAAACCAGATGTAATAATAACAGTTAAGTCTCATTGACTGCAATTGGCAGGACATGTAGCACAAATGGGGAAAGAAAGATGGGGGTTGGAAACTCATAGGAATGAGACCAGTAAGTAGACCTAAATGAGGTGGGAGAATAACATTAACAATGATTTGAAGGAGGTAAATTATACAGGAGATGATTGGAAGACATTGGCTCTGGATAGGGATGTATGGAGAGCTTATGTCCATGTGGAAATTAATTCTCGATTTATCAGTTCTGCAGTGTGATAAACATGTTCATCCACCAAACAACCCCTAGCAGTGAGAGAAAGTTTATTGCACCGTGCCATATGACCAAGACAAGGTTAAGGAAATGACTTCTTCCTCCCTCCTTCACTGTGTTTGTGTTTCCAAATAGTCACATTGAATAGTTTTGCTGCTTGTAAAATAATTATACATTTTTTTCTTTCTTAAGTAGTAACTAAAATATATTTATTGATTGCAATTTTTGTAGGAGAGTCTCTGGTCCTCCACCTGATTAGAAAACATATTTGTGGCCCCTGGATTCATTATAATTGGACACGACTGATTATTAACCCATTCACCTCAAAAGATGAGTTGTACCCATGTCTACTTTGTGTTTCTATTCAGAATATAGTGATTATTGTGCTTGCTTCTGGATTTAAAGTCCGCTGGTTCAAAGACAGCCACTGTCAACATATTTCAAAGTTAAGGTAGAATTTTTTATCACTCACCTCATATTGTTCTTCATATTGTTTATTTTTTATTATTTCACTCACCTCATACTTCATAATTCATAGCAGACCCTGAGTTTCTTCACATAATTTGTGACATTGTCAATGCTGCGTCACGTTCACAACTGACGTCCAACGGCCTTCTATCCTGCAGACTGACGTATCTGCAGGATAGAAGGCCGTTGGACGTCAGTTGTGAACGTGACGCAGCATTGACAATGTCACAAATTATGTGAAGAAACCCAGGGTCTGCTATGAATTATGAAGTATGAGGTGAGTGAAATAATAAAAAATAAACAATATTAAAGAACCTCATAGTGTTATTTCCTATCTACATAACTTAATTGTTCTTCATATTTGACTATAAACTAGTTTCGGAACATAGTTTCTGTTCCATCCTCATTTCTGTTCCATCCTCAGTATCATCATGACCATTGTTATGTCGTCTTGAAGAGCTGTACTTCTCTCCTTCCATTGGCTGACTGAAAAACCTTGAAACCAGGTCATTCTCACCGGGAATTTCAAAGTTCATCAATTTCCCGGTGAGAATGACCTGATTTCGAGGTTTTTCAGTCAGCCAATGGAAGGAGAGAAGGACAGCTCTTCAAGACAACAGGACAACGGTCGTGACGATACTGAGGATGGAACAGAAACTATGTTCCGAAACTAGTTTATAGTTAAGTAAGAAGAACAATATGAGGTGAGTGATAAAAAATTCTACCTTAATGAATAACCTCATAGTGAGAATTTGTAAAATAAGTAATATTTCAAAGTCCTGAACCTGTTATATTATTTTTAGTCTGGACATCTTACCTCAATATTAATGTTGATTTGTTCTTGGACATGTTTCAAAACAATTCTGTTTTTTCGTCAGCTTTCCCAGAGTCTGGGAAACATGTCCAAGAACAAATCAACATTAATATTGAGGTAAGATGTCCAGACTAAAAATAATATAATTAAAATAACCTCAAAATATAACTTCCTAAAATTAAATATTCCTGAACCTGTCTTCATTAAGATGTTAAATAGAATTGTGGGTCTTGTCTCTTAGATTTATGGAATGTAAAATAACCTCTGAGGAAGATGTATTAACTCTTTTACAGCTAAATTTGGATTGTGGCGTAATGATTGAATTGTTAAAGAGCTTTGTTAAATGTAAATACTATTGAAAAATTGAGCAAGACTCAATAAATCATCATTTAATACTTTTCTGCAAATATTTTGCATATTAATAAGAATTAAATGAATCGTGATTCCTTCTTACCTCATACTTCTATGTTTTTTTAAACACAGCACTGCAGTATCAGCGACCATCGTCATCATCCTCAGCTGTTTTCACGACTGTCAATTTTTTATTTTGTCGGTAATTATCTAAACTGCCATCTGGTGTTCTTTTGAAGGAATTATTTTCTAAACTGCCATCTGGTGTTCTTTTGAAGGAATCATTTTCTAAAAAGAACACCAGATGGTAGTTTAGAAAATAATTCCTTCAAAAGAACACCAGATGGCAGTTTGGATAATTACCGGCATAAGAAAAAATTGACAGTCATGAAAACAGCTGAGGATGGTGACGATGGTCGCTGATACTGCAGTGCTGTGTTTAAAAAACTTAGAAGTATGAGGTAAGAAGAATTCACGGTTCATCTAATTCTAATTAATAAAACCTCATAATGTTAAAAATTTCCAAATTTATTATATTAAATTTTGCGTATTGCTAAAAAAAAGTTGTTTAGTTAAGTTTTATAACTTGTATAAAAATATGGTTTGGTTTTTACCCTCATAATTTGAACTGTTTTTTGATAGTTAAGAAAATTTCAACTAGCTTGTATTTCCAGTTTAACAAATATTTTTGGACATTTAAATATGAAGTGAATGGGTTAATAACAATTTTAGGTCATTCGTGATTCTTTTTCTTTTAAAAGTTATTATTTTAGTTTAAGAGTTTAAAAAAAAAGCTAAGTTTTACCAACAACCCTAATTGAATCCATCCATCCATCCAATGGCTGATTGGCTCAAATTCGAGCTTTGGCCTCCCTTAACTTCTGGCTCCAATCATTTCTATTTTGCGCAGCAAGCCTCCAGTTGCGACACTTAAGTAGATTTGCAGCATCTTCCTTAATACCATCCTCCCATCTTCAAACTCGTCATTCTTCATAAAACTTGCTGTAAGCACTTTTTTTGGTGCTCGGTCTGTTAAGAGCCTTTGTACATGGCCAGCCCATTCTAATTTCTTTAACTTAATAAAATTGACAAGGTGAGGTTCATTGTATTTGTCATACAATTCTTTGTTGTATCGTATTCTCCACTGACCATTAATATTTATTGGTCCAAATATTTTCCTGAGTACTTTTTTTTTTCAAAATTATTTAGGATTACCTCTGATCTTTTAGGGTCGAATCTTTGAACGCATTAGACCGTAAAAGGCGTTCTCTGCTGAGAAAGTTTTATCCTAATACGATTTTGCTTACTCAGAAATCTATTCATGCGATAATAATTGTTGAAATTTGTAAGCTACCTGACGAGGTAACTTAAGATCATAGCTTAAGATAGAAACTTATCATGAGAATCCCAAAGGGAACCGATGTAGTTTTAAAACTTGCCGCTCTATCCAAGATGTCGGACCTTGAAGACTTTGATCATGTTTTCGGTATACGCGGAGAAGAGGAATTTGATAGAGTCTACCAAAGAATTCAACTGGAAGAACAGGAGAATCAGCGTAATATTGCACGATGCAGATGTCGTATACGGTATTATTTGTGGGACGCAAGCGTAAATGCGTTCCTCTGTAGCAGACGAAAATAACGGAAGTGGTTTTATCGCTGAAAATTCTGGGTAATTTCTTGCCAATATTACAAAAACGACGACTTTCTTGCATGACCAGTTTGTGGGTAGCTAATTTGATCTTTGCACTTGCTCACGATGAGTCAGCTCACCAGCGATTGGAAGTAATTTGAGTAGAGACTAATGTATTTGCATGCGGTCCTTAGTGAGGCTCCATGTCTTACTACTATAGGACAACAACCCAATTGAAACCGAAATAAATTTTTTCTTAAAGTTTAAAATGTTTTGTTCTTTAACTTTATTTAATTTTGTATATTAATGTGACATATTTTAATAATGAAGTTGATATTAAGTTAAGTTTTTGGGACTCTGCTAAAAACGAAGCAGTAAGACATCTGTAAAAGACTTGCATAACCTGAGTTTGGTGTTCAGTGTATGGCTTGTTTATAACATAACCATGAGAGACACATGGAGGGGGGGTATTACTGCTCGTCTGGTTCGAGGTGACCGTGGCGTGTAGTTACCTGCACAGCCCACCCCTAGCCACCCCTTCTTCCTCATCCTTAACATCTTTACTTCTTATTTTTTTCTTTTTCTTATTTACAATTAGCAGCACTTGGCACTCTTGTATCTTATGTAATGGAATGATACTTTCTAGAACTAACAGCCAGTTTATGATACTGTAAAACAACATTTTCAGGGAATATTTAAGATAAGTTATGTAGGTAGGAAAGATCACTGTGAGGTTTATGGTGAAATTAAATGTTTCTTACCTTACCTCTCATTTTAGGAGAGGTAAGAAACATTTAATTTCACCATAAATTAAACCTTCTCTTCTTCTTCCTTCCAAGTATTAGGCCAAGGCCTGTTACGATCCTATAGAAAATTTTCCCTCCAGCGTTTTGATCCTTCTGGGAAATTCTCGTATAAGACTTGAAAGCATAATAATAGTCCCTTCGATTGGTTGCTGGTCAAAGGAAG
This sequence comes from Diploptera punctata, assembly GCA_030220185.1. NCBI lineage: Eukaryota > Metazoa > Arthropoda > Insecta > Blattodea > Blaberidae > Diploptera > Diploptera punctata. Next base: position 156,586 of record JASPKZ010006854.1, read on the forward strand.
GCAAGACCAGTGATGGGGCTGCCATCTTATAGCCTCTGGTCAGGCTTTTCTGGAGAAGAAAAGAAAATAAAGGAAAGAAGAAATGGAAGAAAGGAAAGACTCCCTAGCCCTCGGATGCCCTAATAACGTCGGAGTCGAAAAAAAACAAGAGTTAACTAAGAGAGGTTAGATAGTAAAGTTAAAAGAGTGCAAAACACAAGTAAGTGGAAGAAATGTTTTGCTCAGCTTGGGCACCTTGTGGTCGCCATCCACATATCCCCTAGATGAGGACCCCTGAGGGGATAAATTAAACCTCATAGTGATTAATTCCTACAAAAGTTAAACTATGAGGTTTATTTTAATTTTGTTTAGTTGTTTCTTGACTCACCTCATACTTCTTAACTTGTATTGTATATCCTTTAGAACTTGGATTTTTCTTTAAAATTATTTAGATGAGATTTGAAACAATTCCTTGAAATGGTGTTTTACTGTACATAAACTGCACTTTCTATGAATCTCTTGGGACTAACAACGATAGTTCTTCATAGTGATCTTAGCCCTTATAAACATTTATTGCAACCAACCATTCCACAATCAAACAACTCAAATAGTTAACAAAATATTATTACATTAAATAAAATAAAAATAAAACTTAGTTTTATTTGATTTTCATATTTATTAAGATATAATTCAGTAACAGCTGTTTCGGTACACTGTACCTTCTTCAGACATGTTAACAAATTATGAATTGTGTTATTATAGTACATATCAACTGATCTAAGCAACAATACAACAATAAGGTAGAATATTGTTTATTTTTTATCATTTCACTCCTCATACTTCATAATTTATAGCAGACCCAGGGGTTTCTTCACGTAATTCGTGACATTGTCAATGCTGCGTCATGTTCACAACTGACGTCCAACGGCCTTCTATCCTGCAGACTGACCTCCGCGCCATCTGGTGGCCGACCGAAGAATTTCCAAATCAGGCCTCTTTCTTTATAACCAACATTAATATTGAGGTAAGATGTCCAGACCAAAAATAATATAACTGTAAATTTAACTTCTTCTTCCTTCCAAGTATCAGGCCAAGGCCTGTTACGATCCTATAGAAAATTTTCCCTCCAGCGTTTCATAGGACGGCCCAGTGATCTTCGTCCTCTTGGTATATAATTATAAACAGCTTTGGGGATCCGATTTCAACTCATTCTTTCAAGATGGTGTTTCCAATTTAGTTGGTACTGTTTAATAAATTCCAAAATTGGCGTAGTCTTCAATTCTTTAAAGATATCGGTGTTCCTTTTCCGATCCCATCTGGTGTAACCCGCTGTTCTGCGCATGAATCTTTTACAGGAATTAATCACTATGAGGTTTAATTTATGGTAAAATTAAATGTTTCCTACCTCTCCTCATATAAATCTTCTAAGTAGATCGCGATTTCGAAACCATAACGATCTCATCTTCAGTACTTTTTTTTTCACTGTACTGAAGATGAGACTGTTATGGTCTCGAAATTGCGATCTACTTAGAAGATTTATACGAGGAGAGGTAAGAAACATTTAATAATTAAATTAATGTTTTTATTACCTCACCTCATATCCTTTTTCTTCTCTACTGCAGTTTCGGAGCTTATCTCCATCGTCAGTAGCCTCTGGTCGACCAGAGGCTACTGACGATGGAGATAAGCTCCGAAACTGCAGTATAGAAGAAAAAGGATATGACCAGAGGCTACTGACGATGGAGATAAGCTCCGAAACTGCAGTCTAGAAGAAAAAGGATATGAGGTGAGGTAATAAAAACATTAATTTAATAATTAAATTAAACCACATAGTGTTCTTTCCCTGTGAAAGTTAAATAAAGAAACATTTAATTTTACCATAAATAATGTAAATTCTTATTTTCAATCAGTTTGCATTTTATCACAGCCTCCAGATCTCCCTTTTTATTCATAAATTACTTGTGCAATCAAGTTTATTTTACAGGATGCAAGTAATATAACTGTGTAACCATTACTTATGGCAAAGCGTAAAGTAAAGCCTTGCAATTCCTGGCCATCTAACTTCCTGCAAAGGAGATATAATAATTCTCGTGTTAATACTTCTAACCCCCAGTAATATATAATGTTCTAACATTCCATGTTTCTAGGAATATATCCCTACATTTAAGCTTTTGGCATTGACCCTCTGAAGTAGCCCCTTAGTCCCTGCCTGGAGTATCCAAATGAAGGACTATTTTTCCCCAAAAAATGTTACTCCAGTGGAACCCATGTCCACAATTCTTCTTCCTTCCAAGTATTAGGCCAAGGCCTGTTACGATTCTATAGAAAAGTTTCCCTCCAGCGTTTAAAAGATTGTATTTTTACATGAAAGATTGTCAAAATGAAGAAGAAATAAATTGATTAACAATAAAGATCAATTTTATTCCTTACAAGCAAAATCCTACTGAGCATTTATATATGAAATTACAGTATTGTCTATGTTGTATTTCTTATTAACGACAATTTTTTTCTTTTAAGTTAAGGGTAATGAATGTATGGGAAATGTAATTTACTGTCATAGCATGTTATGGTGTGGATTTCTGCATGATATTCTTTATTTCTTTTCACTTTTTTCTATTTAAGTTGCAGCTGTAAACTCTTGGAAATAACCCATTCTTGTTTGCATAATTCTGTGTTGTTATTTCTTATTTTCACGTATTTTAGAGAATTTCACTGTCCCATAAGCATTTAAAATTATTATATTGCAATACTTAGATTTTTTGTTATATTTTAAATATGTTTCTAGAATTAAAAACAAAAAGTAACTTACATGAGTTAAAAAAATCATCTTTGAAGAACTAGACTAACAGTAGAAGGGAATTTTATTTTAAAATTTATAAAATCTGCAATATTAAAGGAGTTATTATTTTCAGACACCTTATTGAGAGCTGTTATTTATAGAGGGGATGTTAATTCTATCAGACAAACTTTCAGAGGATATTCATGGATGTTGACAGAGTGTTTTAATGTAAGGAAACCAGGTCTCAGATCACTGCAGACTTGTAAACACAAGAAAGAGGTGTTTGGACAAGTAGGACTGTGTGTCTACTTTTTTAGGAAAACAAAAAGGAATTTAGACACTCGCACAAAGGAACACTTCAGAAATATTAAAAATGTTGAAATTGAAAAATCAGCTATTGCAGCACATAGTTTGTTGGAGAGTCATAAAATTGAAAAAGAGGCTAAACTTCTAAAACATTTGGAAAAACCTTTACAATTGACAGTTTGGGAAAAGATATATATTCAGAAGAACAAATTTAGATCCATGAATTTTGAAATTCCCGATGAACAGGACCTGATCTCAAAGTTCATCAAATCAACACCAGATGGCAATGCTATAGATGAGATTCCAATGAAAATCCGGTAATCATAATGTCGGTTACTCTAAGGGAGGAAAGGAGATTACAAGTATTTGAGAATAAAGTACTTAGGAAAATTTTTGGACCAAAGAGAGATGAACAGACAGGTGAATGGAGAAGACTGCATAACAATGAACTACATGGTCTTTATAGGAAGCCAGATATAATAAGAGCAGTTAAGTCTCGTAGACTGCGATGGGCAGGACATGTTGCACGTATGGGGAATGAAAGACGTGCATGGAAGTTTCTTATAGGAAATCCAGAGGGAAAACGCTCAGTTGGTAGACCAAGAATGAGGTGGGAGAATAACATTAACTATGATTTGAGGAAGTAGATTATACAGGGAATGATTGGAAAGCTTTAGCTCAGGATAGGGGTGTATGGAGAGCTTATGTCCGCGCGGCCATGAACCTATGGGTTCGATAGTGCCAGTGAGTAAATAAGTAAGAATAATAGAAATGTTGGTCACTCACTCAGAAGATGGTCTGAACAATTTTAACAATTCTAGCTTTCATGAAACCGGAACGAGCCAAAAGGCTTAATCCCTGGATGATGATGATGATGATGATGATGATGATGATGATGAATATATTACTGAAACATAATTGTAGGCAAATATGGTGTATAAGATGTTATAGAATCCTTAATTTTGTCCTCTGGTTCTTATGTTAAAGCACACATGCAGCATTTTTTGAACCACCTCTGGAAGTGACTGTGCTAGTGGTTATAGTTTAGTGTGGCAGTGGAATCTGGCAGTTTATAATTGAGTTTTTTCTCTGTCCTTTCCGCTCCTTGTATTGTGGCTTAAATGTTTGCTTAATAGTGGATCATGCTCACTTGTGTGTCCCGTCGCCTTGCTATTTGTGCCGTTCACATTCCACACCGAGTCTGCCTTCCCCATGTCCTTCCCCCCCACGCTCCATGAGCCTCACCCCTCCACCTCTCGCTACAGACCAGGGTCCAGCAGGTGGCCCCGGGATGGCCTTGGGTGGGCGCAGACATCGCCACAGTATCTCGGGCCAGATGAGTTACTTCAAGATGCTGGGCTTCGGAGTTGGAGGCAAGAAGCTATCGGCAGGAGGATCTACCAACAGTTTGTTCAGCACGGCTGTCATCAGCGGCTCATCCAGTGCACCCAACCTCAGAGACATGATTCCCAACTCTGCGTCAGGCTCGGGTGAGTAAACATACTATTATCATACTTAAATTAATATTGGGAAGTAAACATTATGAGGTTATATCATTAATAGTGAGTGCAGAACATATTTTTATCGACTCACCTCTTATGATTTCAAATTTCTTTGATACCATCGGTTTCAGACAATACTCTTGTCCCTCTTCAGTCATGGCTTCCACTGATGAAATTCTGTGATTGTTGATTTCTCTAATGACATCACCTCTTGTGCTGCCATCTTTCGTTGGGATTACAAACTTTGTAGTTAATTTTTTATCCACCGGAATATCGCAATTCGTAAATAATCGATATTTATTGTTCTGAATGAATATCTCTTTCCTAATTTCCTTCCCAATTGTCAATTCTAACATGCAATATTTAATAGCCTCTTGTATAGATTAATAAAGGTCCCATTAAAAGGAGAAAATTTTAAGAAAGAATACGAGAATATCCTAAATATAGCCAGATTAAATGGTTTTAATAAGAGTATCGACCGCGGTGGACTAGTGGTTATGCTCCTTGCCTCTGGTCCCGAGGGTCGCGGGTTCAAATCCAGCCGGGGTCGATGGATTTTTTAGGACGGAAACATCCAAGGAGCAAGTCCTCCGGGAGGGATTTTTTTTCTTTAAAAGAGCCGTGTGTCCCGAGTCCGGAAGATTTTCATCAGGCTCGTAAAAAGTCCTTAAGTGCCTGAATGAAAATGCCTCTAAAGCAAATTTAAACCCCTACCGAATTTTCCCATCCTAGTACTACCTTGGTTTCCTAGATGTCAGTATGAGGCGGTACGCTGACCACGGACCACTCAAAAATGACATTATACGAAAACAAGTGTAACTAAATTAGTATGGTTCAAATTCTTTCCTGTAGGGGGAGAGCGCCTAAATCTCTGTAAAGGGAAACATAGGCGTACAATACAATAAAAATATCTAACAAATTAAAGAAATTCAGAAAGATAAAACAACTTAAAGAATGCTCTACCCTACAAACTGTTAGTAAAGAAAAGAAGAATTTCAAGAAAATTACTTACCATCCAATAGTACATAGGAAATTTTAAAAAATATTTGACAAATACAACTTTTAAAGATCCATAGCCTAAATACAGAGAAATTACCTCAAATAACAAATATAGAGAAATTTTTTATTTTGGAAGGCACTGGCCACTTCTAATTGGTAAGCTTCCTGATGTTGCTATAGTGACGAATGTTGATTATTGCCTTGTTTATTGAAGTCTCTGACAAAATGAGGCATTTAAATGAGTTTGAAGTGTATCATGCTCTACATCTTTTACGACAAGGTCAATCTCTGCGACAAGTGGCTAGAGAGCTTGGGGTTTCTCCTTCCGTGGTGTCCAGGTTACGCAACAGGCACAGAGAGACAGGTCAGTATTGTAGAAGACGTGGCCAGGGCCGTAAATTTAAAACAAGCCCCCAGGATGACAGATACGTTGTTCTTTCTGTTCTTCGACAGTGTACAAAAACTGCAAAAGACCTGCAGAATGACCTTCATATGGCTTCCAGAATCCGAGTTTCAGACCAAACCATAAGGAACAGATTAAGGAAAGAGAATATTCGTCCAAAAAGGCCCCTTAAAAACCACACTTAACAAATGGGCATAAGGCAGCAAGACGTACGTATGCTGAAAACCATGGTGATTGGAACCTGAACCAGTGGGAGTCTGTGCTCTTCTCGGACAAATCCAGGTATCATCTTACACATTGTGATGGTCAATTGAGGGTGTGGGGACGGCCAGGAGAAAGATTTTCTGCAGAGGCTGTACAGGAAATTGATAGATTCGGAGGAGGTCAATAATGGTGTGGGCCGGAGTTATGTACAACAATCGTACGGACCTTGTACTTGTTCCCCAGCGACTGAATGCTGTCCGGTATATCGAGCACGTTCTGGAAGAGCATGTAGTACTTGCTGCCATTGGAGTAGGCCCTGGATTTCTGTTTATGCAGGATAATGCCAGGGCAAATTCTGCGGCTGTCACCAGGGATTTCCTGAGGAGGAATGAAATTGAGGTAATGGAGTGGCCAGCGGTCAGCCCAGACCTCAACCCTATTGAACACTTGTGGGATCTTCTAGACAGGAAGGTCAGGAACCGACATCAAGCTCCACAAACTCTGCAGCAACTTGGAGATGCTCTGAAGGAGGAATGGGAGAATATCCCGCAAGAGGAAATCCAGAATCTTATTGGGAGCATGCCACGAAGGTGCCAAACTGTCATCGAATGTCGTGGAGGCCATACACGATACTAACTCTATATAACGAGTGTTTAACTTTGAAAAATAAGCACAAGATTGAATTGCTCACATAGCGGAATTATTTGAAAAGTTAATTGTCAGTGTTATTCATTTGTTTTTACTGACATGAGCAATAAATAAATAACCACAAATAATGTACTTTATTAATTTCATGTTTGTACCTTTATCCAATGAAAAAATATTTGCATATTTCATAGTGTTCCTCTAATTGTTTTGAGCAGTGTATTTGTAAAGAATTGTTAGTGAGATAAAAATGTATATTTATTTGAATGAATGTAGAGTTAAACAACACGAATATAATAAATTAATGCAGGCTAAAACATATCACAGGACAAATATGTATTAATTCCAACACAAAATGAGAATATGTGCAAATATGTTGATCTCTGGATTTTCTTAAGGGGATACATGAAATCATTGGTGTATGAAACCCAGTAGAAACTGAAGAGGAACAAATATGACTAATAAAAACCACTAAATTTTCATGAGAAGACCTGTATATGCATGTTATGTACTTACTCAAAACTCAAAGTAAAAATTAAAAAAAAATATGACATGTCTGAATTTGTCCACTACTTATCATTAACTTTATTACTATTGTTGAAGGAAAATCTATTAAGAAGATTATCCCCATTTTTATAAAACTTAAAAAAAAACTAGGTATAGAAAACAAAAATGAAAGAAAAGTTTTAAATTAAAAAATAATTTTCCATGAAACTACATACTCTTTCATATCATATATTATTTCGATACAAATAATTAATATTTTTAAAACAGTAAATTAAATTTTGGAACAAGATAGTTTTTTTATATCTAGAATCTATTTATAATTATTAAAAGTGGGAGCAATTGCACATTTTTACTAAAACGTCAGGACTATAATGAAATAAGAAAAAAACAGTAATGTCCTGTTCAGTGGTTCATACAATAAGACAGTAATGTCCTGTTCAGTGGTTCATACAATAAGACAGTAATGTCCTGTTCAGTGGTTCATACAATAAGACAGTAATGTCCTGTTCAGTGGTTCATACAATAAGACAGTAATGTCCTGTTCAGTGGTTCATACAATAAGACAGTAATGTCCTGTTCAGTGGTTCATACAATAAGACAGTAATGTCCTGTTCAGTGGTTCATACAATAAGACAGTAATGTCCTGTTCAGTGGTTCATACAATAAGACAGTAATGTCCTGTTCAGTGGTTCATACAATAAGATGAATACAATTGTCATTAATTTAAGTAAAATTTTAGTTCCTTACATCATAATCTTCTTCTTCTTCTTACACTAGTTTTGGGACCTTTGGTTCCGTCATCAATATTTTCACAACCATTGTTTTGTCGCCCTGAAGAGCTGCACCTTGCTCCCTCTGTTGATAGACTGAAGAATGATTTAATTCCGAGGTTCTTCAGTCTACCAACAGAGGGAACAAGAGGTGGCTCTCCAGGATGACAAAACAACGGTCGTGAAAATATTGACAATGGAACCGAAGAAGGTCCTGAAACTAGTCTAAGAAGGAGAAGATTATGAGGTGAGGTAAAAAAAAATTTACTTAAAAAACAATACCTTATTGTTAGATTTTTTATTATTCATTTCATACATCTCAATGATGGATAAATTATATTCGAAGAGAAAAATTATACGCTAAGACTGGGGTTCGAACCGTGGACCTTTAGCACTCTAGGAGAATGCTCTACCAGGTGAGCTATCTGAGAAACTCCAATCTAAATGCAAGTTTTTCTCTTATATCATCATCATCACTCCAGGGATTAGGCAATTGCCCGTTCCGACTTCATAATGCATCAGCCCAACGTCTTCTAGGTCTTCCAACTTCTTGCTTGGGTCGGTTCCTTTTATGACAATCCGGCTGATTTCCATGAAGCTTCTCAGTAAGATAAATGTCTCCTGGAAGCGTTACGAGCACTTCGCAGGACAAGGATGGTGGAAGGGCTGCTTCCTCTGAGCCTCCAAACATGCTCCTCTGGGTATCCACTCCCCAAGAGAGGGCTGCTTCTTCCGCTCTTCAAGTCCTACAAGTTTAGCTGTGCTATTCCTTGTCGCACTGTTGACCGTTGAAGACTTGACGAAGATGTGGCCGCCCAATATGGATACAGACGCCATTCCCTCGTTGTGAGCTATACTTAGTTCCCCTCGCCTCTTACCCACCAGCAAGATTAACCTAAGTCAATCTTCCCCAGTAGGGTTGTCTGGTTCATCGGGTACTAAGCCCCCCCACCACGTCAAGGTGATAGCTCCTGGGGGGGGTTCTCTTATATATGCTGTTAATTACATACATAGAAAAACTGGATGAATCATTTGCAACAAATGAGTTCAGATAGAGTTCCCAAGGCCATGTTTCGTTATTGTCCAACAGGGAAGAGATCTCTGGGCTGTCCAAGTAAACACTGGATACTTTGGCGCAGATATGTTGATGATATAATAGCTATTGTAAACCATAAACAAATAGAAGATGCCTTAAAACTCCTGAACCTTCAGAGCAAAACTGTAAAATTCACAATGGAAACTGAAACTGACAGACAAATTTCATTTTTGGATCTAACCCTAACTAGAAACGAAAAAAACAAAATAGAATTTGGAATATACAGAAAGAACACACATAAAGATAACTACATTAAGGCATCAGGATTCAACCATTTCACTCACAAAGAAGCTGTATTCAATAATCTAACACACAGATTGGTGAATGTACCCCTGAACCGTGAAAAATATGAAGAAGAAAAAGAATACATAATTAAGGTAGCAATAGAAAATGGTCATGGTACACAAGAAAATAAATAAGTTTAAAAGGCAAAAACTAATCAATGAAAGCACACTTAAAAAACAAACAGAAGAGAACATAAGATTAAAAAAATTCACTTACCATCCTTTAAAACACCACAAGTTCCAGAAAATTTTCAGTAAGTTTAACATTCGATTGGCCCCAAAGAATGAATACAGCCTAAACAAGATAATTAAAACCAACAACAATGAACAAATTGGAGAAGAATATAAATCAGGAACATATCAGATCAAATGTCAGGATTGCGACAAAATCTATATAGGAAAAACAAAAAGAAATTTAAAAACTAGATTGAAGGAACACCTTAGAAATGTAAAAAAGGGTGAAGTGGACAAGTCAGCTGTAGCAGCCCATGCTTGGTCTGAAAAGCATTTAATTGATACAGAAGCTAACCTAATCAAATACATAGATAAACAAAAAGAACTCACAGTCTGGGAAAAAATCCACATTCAAAAAAGCAAGATAGATAAACTCATGAATTTCGAAACTCCTGCAAATTTTGACCTGATCCAGAGGTTCATCGGTCCACCAATAGAAGGAAGAAGAAAACCGCCAAGAAACGACATAACACCGGTCGACCAGAGGCTACTGATGATGGAGCTAAGATCCGAAACTGCAGTATAGAAGAAAAAGGATATGAGGTGAGGTAATAAAAACATTAATTTAATTCTTAAATTAAACCTCATAGTGTTCTTTCCTTGTGAAAGTGAAATAAACTGGATAGAAAATTCATCAGTGAGATTGTAACAGGCCTATAGGCCTTAGACTTGGTTGAATGAAGTAGAAGATATGCATCATTATCATCATCATAGTACATTCACGAATTTAGGCCATTTGTTGACCTGTTTCGGCCTCAAGAGAAACACCATCCAGAAGTCTTTTGAGTGGACGTCCTGGTCTTCTTCTTCCTGCAGGTTGATTCCAATTCCTTCTGGATTTTTTCGTGTTGAGACTTGAAAGTAGTTTTGAAGTTCCTTAGGACAGGTTACTGGCCCGACGCTAAGTAGTCCAGTGGTAGGGCTGCTACCTTTTAGTCTCTGGACAGACATTAGGATACCACATTTACTCAGTACCTGATGGAACGGTTATACCGCCGTGACTCAGTCCTCAGAGCCTCGTTTGTGAAAACGGGTTGTACCACGAGAAGGTGAGGATGAGAATTGGGTAGGAGAGGTTATACACACGTCACTTCCCCTTACAATCCTAGAAGATATGCTGTTAATTAAAAAAAAAAAATTGCATTTAGATTGGAGTTTCTCAGATAGGTCACTTGGTAGAGCATTTACCTAGAGTGTGAAAGGTCCTGGGTTCAAACCCCAGTCTGAGTGTATAATTTTTCTCTTCAAATATAACATCTCATAATGTTAATTCCTAAAAAAAAGTAATTATAATTAATATTTCTAGTGCAGTTGTTAAATTATTGTGTTGGTTTGTGTTTGACAGCTATTGAAGGATGTGGAGGTGTTCCTCCAATCAGACCCCTGGAAACTCTACACAACGCTCTGTCATTGCGTCAGCTGGATTCATTTCTGGAGGTGATGACGTCAGCTCCACTCTTCAGAACACCAGCATCATCACCTCCTAAGAACCCATCCACCCCACTCCCAGCAACTGCCCAATCACATCATCCACCTCTGCGACTACAGTCTCCGAGCAGCAGTGAGTATAGTGTTATTTTTATATAATACATTTGGGAATTTTTAACATTATGAGGTTTAATTCACAAGAATTAAATGAATCGTGAATTCTTCTTGCCTCATACTTCTATGTTTTTTTAAACACAGCACTGCAGTATCAGCGACCATCGTCACCACCTCAGCTGTTTTCATGACTGTCAATTTTTTCTTTTGCCGGTAATTATCCAAACTGCCATCTGGTGTTCTTTCGAAGCAATTATTTTCTAAACTGCCATCTGGTGTTCTTTTGAAGGAATCATTTTCTAAAACTGCCATCTGTTGTATTTTTAAAGAAGTTTGTAATCAAGCTCGGTTTGTCTGGAATCTCGAATTCATGGTTCTAGTATGGTTTTTTTGAATGTATATCTTTTCCCAAACTGTTAATTCCAAAGATTTTGATAGATGTTTCAAAAGTTTGGCTTCTTTTTCAATTCTATTATTCTCTAGTAAACTATGTGCTGCTATAGCTGATTTTTCAATTTCACCATTTTTTATATTTCTATAGTGTTCTTTTTTGCCAGTATCTAAATTCCATTTTGTTTTCCCTTTATATACTTTATTGCAATCTTTGCAATTAATTTGATAAATTCCAAATTTTTTTATTGTGTGGGGTGTTAACTTTTTTCACTTAGTTATATTATAAAATTTAGTTCCACTCTGCATTTTATGTGTGATTTTCTTGGATTTCACCTATACTAGAAATTTTGCTATCTAAATTATTTACTTGGCAACCTCTTTCAAAATGTAATTTTAAATTTTAATATTGCTGATATGTTTATTTCATACTACGTCTCATTTCGTAAATTAATGAGTCATTTTTTAACATCTTACCTCATACTTTATGTTTCTTCAAACACGGGAACTAGTTTTCGAGAGAAGGATCTCCCTCATTTTCAACCGACATTATGACTACTGGATTTTTGTTGGAATCTCCATCAATAACGTTGCCATCTGGTGTTGATTTGATGAACTTTGATGAGGTCACATTCATCAGGAATCATGAAATTCGTGGATCTAAATTTGTTCTTCTGAATACATATCTTCTCCAAAATTGTCAATTCTAAAGGTTTTTCCAAATGTTTGAAAAGTTGGGCTCCTTTTTCAATTTTATGATTCTCCAATAAACTATGTGCTGCAATAGCTGATTTTTCAATTTGAACATTTTTAATATTTCTGAAGTGTTCCTTAGTGCGAGTGTCCAAATTTATTTTATTTTTCCTATGTACACTTTATTGCAGTCCTTACAATTAATTTGACTATTTAACTCATGCCCCAAATGGGAGTCAATGACCAATCACGTTTCAATGATTCCTGTTTTACAACCAATCAGAGTCGTGTTTCACCAAATATTTATCAGTGTTATAATTACCATATTAAAGAAAGCTCCTCCTTACAATATTGCGTTCCTTTGGCAATAAATAGTATGATCTGGTTGCAGTGATAAACAAAAGAAGCAGTAGAAGCGTACCTATCGTTTCTCATTTGTTTTCAAACATCGCCGTTTACATTAAATATATAAATATTTTAAAATAACTATAGTTAAATAATGATTTGTGAGTAAACAGCTTAATTTTATTCGTTAAATAGTCCTAACAAATGCCACTCTTGATTTCCAAATTCTCTAGATAAATTCACTCCTCACTTCGTGAGTCGTGAATTTATCGATAATTTGGAAATCACTCGTGGCATTACTTATGATAAATTCCAATTTTTTTTAATCAAATTAATTGTAAGGACTGCAATAAAGTGTACATAGGAAAAACAAAAGAAATTTGGACACTCGCACTAAGGAACACTTCAGAAATATTAAAAATGGTGAAATTGAAAAATCAACTATTGCAGCACATAGTTTATTGGAGAATCATAAAATTGAAAATGAATCCCTACTTTTAAAGCATTTGGAAAAACCTTTAGAATTGACAATTTGGGAGAAGATATATATTCAGAAGAACAAATTTAGATCCATGAATTTTGAGATTCCTGATGAACGTGACCTCATCTCAAATTTCATCAAATCAACACCAGATGGCAACGTTATTGATGGAGATTCCAACAATTCCAACGAAAATCCAGTAATAAATTAATGAGTCATTTTAACATCTTACCTCATATTTCATGTTTTTCAAACACGGTAACTATAGTTTTCAAATGATCTTGTCATTCATTTTCAACCGCCATTATGACTACCGGATATTCGTTGGAATCTCCCTCTATAACGTTGCCATCTGGTGTTGATTTGACAAACTTCGAGATATGTTGCCATCTGGTGTTGTTTCGATGAACTTCGAGATGAGGTCACGTTCATCCGGAATGTCAAAATTCATAGATTTAAATTTGTTCTTCTGTATAAATATTTTCTCCCAAACTGTCAAATCCAAAGGTTTTTCCAAATTTTTAGAAGTTTAGCTTCTTTTTCAATTCTATGACCTTCCAACAAACTATGTGCTGCAATAGCTGATTTTTAAGAACCTCATAATGTGTTTCCCAATTTTAACTTTGAAAATCCAGTAGTCATAATTTCGGTTGAAAATGAGAGACGTGTTTGAAGAAACATAAAATATGAGGTAAGATGTTAAAAATTGACTCATTAATTTACGAATTAAGAACCTCATAATGTTACTTCGCATATTTAACTATGAATGTGTCTCATTTTATTGCTTTACAACTTATAAACAGAAAATGGAATATTACTATACCATGTACTGTAATATTCAATGCAACATATGCATGAACTGTGACAGATGTAATTAATATTTTGCAAGTAAACAAGCAACAGTGATCAATAAAAATTATATGTACATAAATAATAAGTTTATGTTGGCAGCAGTGGATTGGTGGTCATGTTCCTTGCATCTTGCCCCAAGGGTCATGGGTTCAAACCCAGCTGGGGTAGATGGAAAAATCCATGAAGAAAGTCCTCTGGGAGGTACTTTAAGCCGTGGGTTCCAAGTCTGAAGATTCTCGAGCTCGTAAAATAACCTTAAGCCTAAATAAAGAGACCTCTAAGCAAAATTCATCATCCTAGAAATACCTTAGCTGTGTACTAGATATCTCATCTGTAGGGAAATAAGCATAACTAATTATTATGAGTTAGGGTTTTAGACTAACCTCATATTTTTTTATATTTCTTGCAGACTAGTTTCTTCACACTTGTGTGACATTACCAATGCCTCCCAACTGCCGAATTTGTGGTTGTCGATCTTGTATGTTGATTTCCGCTCCCTCTATTGGCTGACCAATGAAACTTCCAAATCAATTTTTTTTTTCTTTTTCCCTGGGAATTTCAGAACTCATGGTTTTCTTTTTTATTCTTGCAGATGTAAATTTTCCCCCAAATTGTGAGTTCCTTACATTTTTCTAACTGTTTTAGTAATTTGGCCGTAGTTTGGATTCTGTGTTTTTCTGACCATGAATGTGCAGCTATAGCAGATTTTTCTATTTCTCCATTTTTAACATTTCTAAAGTGTTCTTTCGATCTTGTATTCGAATTCCTTTTTTTTTCCTTTTTGTTTTTTCTATGTATATTTTTTCACTATCTTTACAATTAATTTGGTAAATCCTTGATTTGTTGCAGTCTTCAATCTTTTTTTTTATTTTTGTTGGTTTTGATTAATTTATTCAAACTGTAATAATTTTTCAGTGCTAATTTAATATTAAATTTGCTGAAATTTTTTTACCAATTTCTTTATCTGTCTGAAGAGTATTTTCAGTGATCACTTTTTGTTTCTTGAATATTTTTAAACTGACCCAAACCCTCTGGCAGCACTATTGCCCTGGGGTCGACTCAGCCTCTAACTGAAATGAGTACCAGACGCTTGTTCTGGGGGTAAAGGCGGCCGTCACGCAGGGCTGACAACCCGGCTGACATAAAGGGCCGATTGTGTAGAGAAAGTGGGAGCCTTAACCTCCTATTACCCCAAGGGCCTCCGGGCCTGTTGTGGGATCACTTTACTCTTATGAATCATCTTTTCCTAAAAACCATTCTCTTTTGCTATTTTTATAATGTGTTTTTACTCTTTTTTAAAATTCTCTATGCTCATGGGAATGTTGACAAGTCTGTATGTTAAACTATTAAATACTTAATTATATTATTTTCAGTCTGATCATCTTACCTCAATATTAATGTTGATTTCTTCTTGGACATGTTTCTCTGAACAAGCTGATGATAAAACAGAATTGTTTTGAAACATGTCCAAGAACAAATCAACATTAATATTGAGGTAAGATGATCAGACTAAAAATAATATAATTAAAATAACCTCAAAATATCACTTCCTAAAGTTAAATATTAAATACTGCCTATTTATGTGCAATATCATTAAAATCTGTTGTTTTAATATAATTATCAATGTGAGTTTCTTTCCTGTAGATCCCAAATTCAATTTTCTTTTTTCTTCATTTCTGATCAATTTCTTCTTCTTCTTCTTCTTCCTTCCAAGTATTAGGCCAAGGCCTGTTACGATCCTATAGAAAATTTTCCCTCCCCGGGAAATTCTCGTATAAGACTTGAAAGCATAATAATAGTCCCTTCGATTGGTTGCTGGCCAAAGGAAGGCAAGACCAGTGATGGGGCTGCCATCTTATAGCCTCTGGTCAGGCTTTTCTGGAGAAGAAAAGAAAATAAAGGAAAGAAGAAATGGAAGAAAGGAAAGACTCCCTAGCCCTCGGATGCCCTAATAGCGTCGGGGTCGAAAAAAACAAGAGTTAACCAAGAGAGGTTAGATAGTAAAGTTAAAAGAGTGCAAAACACAAGTAAGTGGAAGAAATGTTTTGCTCAGCTTGGGCACCTTGTGGTCGCCATCCACATATCCCATAGATGAGGACCCCTGAGGGTTCTGATCAATTTTAAGGTCTAAAAATGGTATTTCTTGGTTATTTTCCACTTCCATAGTAAATTTAATTGTTTTATTATGAGTATTTAAATCTTTGATGACATCTTCTAATTGTTTTTTGTTTGACTATTGCTATGATATCATCCACATATCTACTCCAACATTTAAAAATCTAAAGTATGCTTTGGTTATCTAACATTCAAAGTTTCCCATAAACATATTTGCCAAAAATGGTGATAATTGATTTCCCATTGCAAGTACCGTTCTTTGCTTGTAGTATTTTCCTCTGAGAGTGAATAACTAAATTAACTTGGTCTTGTAACTCCTAAGAAAGGAGAGGCTAAGGTCCAATATTACGCTGTTATACCTTTGTAGATAGAGAGAGATATATAGGTAGACTCTGTTGACAGCCATCTGTCCTAAAGCCGCAATATGAACAGTTGTGATATTTTCAGGTCTTGTGTGGAGTGGACCTCCATCATTTGTATCCAGCAGCGGTCCATCGTCTCCCAATGGTATGTCAGATATTTTCTCATCACGTGCTGCCGGTACATCTGAGAGCAGCGAACTGTCTCTATCTGCGAGTCTCATCAGTAACGATGGATATGGAGAATTGACAGCTACTCTTGCCAACATATTCCCTGCGGTACTTGACCAGGATCTCAGTAATGTGGGAATACTGCTGGAAGGTGGCACTGACTTCTATCCTAATGTTCTGGATAATGTGAGTAAAACAAGATCACAACCAGACAATAATTGCATCACTTGCTACAAAAAAAAGAACCAACCTCAATTTTGAAATATATGAATTAAGGATGTAGAGTTTTTCTTGCAGACTAGTTTGTTCACTTATATTTAATTAATATTGGGAAGTAAACATTATGAGGTTATATCATTAATAGTGAGTGGAGAACATATTTTTAATGACTCACCTCATATAATTTCAAAGCCATGACTGATGAGGGACAAGATATTGTCTGAAACCACCGGTATCGAAGAAATTTGAAATTATATGAGGTGAGTCGTTAAAAATATGTTCTCCACTCACAATTAATTGTTAATAGTTTCTTCACACTTGTGTGACATTGTCAACGCATCTTAACTGTTGTATTTGTGGTTGTCAATCCTGTAGGTTGATTTCTACTTCCTGTGTTGACTGGCTGATGAATTTCCAAATCAAAATTTTTTCTTTTTTCCTGGAAATTTCAAAATTCATAGTTTTCTCCTTATTCTTGTGTATGTAAATTTTCTCCCAAACTGTGAGTTCCTTAGATTTATCTAACTGTTTCAGTAATTTGGCATTTGTTTCGATTCTGTGTTTTTCTGACCATGCATGTACAGCAATTGCAGATTTTTCTATTTCTCCATTTTTAACATTTCAAAGGTGTTTTTTCAATCTTCTCTTCAAGTTCATGAGTTGGAGTTTGACTGAAGATGAAAGTAATATTATGCTTTTGGAACCAGTATTGTGAAGACACACAACTTTATGAGGTGAGATGTTAAAGCATTTTCTCCAACTCATTCATTAATGTAAATACCTGTTTGCTCCCACTTTGATTTTGATTATATTTAATGATAATTTATTATTATTTAAGGGCATTTTCATGGATATGTGTGAAGATCTTTTGTTGACTACAATAGTGCATTTATATAGTGAGAAGGAATTTTGTGATTTAAATTCATCGGAGAACATTTTTGAAAACTCACCTCATAAATTTCGTGCTTTTCACGAAACCATGGTTTCAAGTGAAATCTCGCCCATCTTCACTCAAAACTCTGCCTGATGAACTTTGAATATGGGACCAAGAGACTGAGGTAAAGGAAGGATTTCTGCTTGGATGGAAATGAAGCCTGGATTAGCTTAGTGAACAGAGCATTAGCACGGAAACCTAAAGGTTCGGGGTTCGATTCCCAGTTCAGGCAAAAAAATTTTCTCTTTACCATTGATTTACAATAATTTAATTGTGTTCATTAATTTACTTATTTCTATCATAGTAATAGCTTTAGCTTCTCAATATTAATTTAATAAATAATGCTATAGCTGTGTGGAGTCCCTTCATGTCTTCTTCAGGTAGAAGCCATTCATTGTGTATTTGTGAATGATAATTCATTGCAATTGAATGTGGGACCAGTAGAGTAAGGTAAAGGAAGGATTTCTGCTTGGATGGGAATGAAACCTGAAATAGCTCAGTGGACAGAGCATTAGCACGGAAAGCTAAAGGTTCGGGGTTCGATTCCCAGTTCAGGCAAAAATTTTTCTCTTTACCATTGATTTACAATAATTTAATTGTGTTCATTGATTTACTTATTTCTATCATAGTAATAGCTTTAGCTTCTCAATATTAATTTAATAAAACATAGTATGATTATTACCTGATAATTTTACTTCCCAACATTAATTTGAATATAATTTTATGATTGTTGTGCAGTCGTGTGAAGCTCCAGCAGCAGAGCAAGCGACGAGCGGGGACAGCGGAGATGTGACACCAGTATCTGTGTCAGCGAGTTCAGAGTTTGATTTTGAAGGAGCACCACAATACAGCGGAGAGACGGAGCCTTCAGACATGGATGTGACTGTAATAGAAGCTAAACAAGAGGAAGCACCAGTACGCAGGAAAGAACCAGTAGGTCTAGGGAACAAGCTTGTGGGACAGTGGGTGCTGGAGAGTTCAGCTGCACTTTGTGGTGTAATGTTGGAGCCTGCAGAAGAAGAGGAAAGAACCATAACATCTTCTATGACAGCTACATCACCTGCTCGCAATACCATCTTCCAGGTAACGTCATATTAATAAATTACTAATTTTACCATCAAAAGCGTGGGGTGCTCTATATCAATTAATATATTTGATAATAAACAGATATTGGTAAAAGTAAAGTCCCTAAGAAGAAAATGTAAAAATCATAAAAAGCACCCCACACTTTTGATGGTAAAATTATTTTCTTTTTGTTGACTATTTAACTCATGCCCCAAATGGGAGTCAATGACCAATCACGTTTCAATGATTTCTGTTTTACAACCAATCAGAGTCGTGTTTCACGAAATATTTATCAGTGTTATATTTACCATATTAAAGAAAGCTCCTCCTTTTTAATAATTCTTACAATATTGCATTCCTTTGGCAATAAATAGTATGATCTGGTTGCAGTGATAAACAAAAGAAGCAGATGAAGCGTACCTATCGTTTCTCATTTGTTTTCAAACATCGCCGTTTACATTAAATATATACATATTTTAAAATAACTATAGTTAAATAATGATTTGTGAGTAAACAGCTTAATTTTATACCCTCAAGGGTCCTCATCTAGGGGATATGTGGATGGCGACCACAAGGTGCCCAAGCTGAGCAAAACATTTCTTCCACTTACTTGTGTTTTGCACTCTTTTAACTTTACTATCTAACCTCTCTTGGTTAACTCTTGTTTTTTTCGACCCCAACGCTATTAGGGCATCCGAGGGCTAGGGAGTCTTTCCTTTCTTCCATTTCTTCTTTCCTTTATTTTCTTTTCTTCTCCAGAAAAGCCTGACCAGAGGCTATAAGATGGCAGCCCCATCACTGGTCTTGCCTTCCTTTGGCCGGCAACCAATCGAAGGGACTATTATTATGCTTTCAAGTCTTATACGAGAATTTCCCGCAAACGCTGGAGGGAAAATTTTCTATAGGATCGTAACAGGCCTTGGCCTAATACTTGGAAGGAAGAAGAAGAAGACAATAGGAAGGAACAGTGGCCTGTTATGATTCTATAGAAAATTTTCCCTCCAGTGTTTCATAGGACGGCTCAGAGATCTTCGTCCTCTTGGTATATAATTATAAACAGCTTTGGGGATCCGATTTGAACTCATTCTTTCAAGATGGTGTTTCCAATTTAGTTGGTACTGTTTAATATATTCTAAAATTGGCGTAGTCTTCAATTCTTTTAAGATATCGGTGTTCCTTTTCCGATCCCATCTGGTGTAACCCGCTGTTCTGCGCATGAATCTCATTTCACAAGCCGTTATTCTGCTTTCATGTTGTCTTTTTAGTGTCCATGCTTCACTACCTTAGGTCAACACTGGTCTAGCCAAAGTGTTATATAAACGTAATCTGGTGTTTTTTTGTACAAGGGATGGTTTCGTAACTTGATTAATAATTCCCAAACTACTATTATAACTAGTAATTTTTTCAGGGATATCCTTTTCATCCCAGATAGAGAGATAATATCCAAGATATTTAAATTGATTAGATCTCTCTAAATTTTATTCTGGAGACAGATTTTACTTTGTATGGGGTCCTTCCCATGAAATGCCATAATTTTAGTTTTGTTAATTGATATTTCCATATTAAATTTAGCAGCTATTTTTTGGAAATTATAAATTGGTCGTTGCAAATCATTTTTGGAAAGTGCCAGAAGAGCTAAATCGTCTGCAAAAAGAATAGCATCGAGTTTGAGGTTCCTATTGATGGGTATATATCCTCGTTGTGTTTTCCTCCATTGAGGTTCTTTTTAAATTACCTTTTTTAGGAATTCACGCTATGAGTATCATTTATTTATGTAAACTTTTATCACACACCTCATCATCTTCTTCTTTAGACTAGTTTCAAAACTTTAATCTGTTCCATCATCAGTATTTTGATGACTGTTGAGCCGTCGTCTTGAGGAGCTGTCTCTTGCTCCTCGAAATTAAATCATTTTCTGTGGGAATTTCAAAGTTCATCAATTTCTCTTTTTCGTTTTTTTGAATGTAGATTTTTTTCCAATCAGTGAGTTGTTTGGGTTTTTCTATTTGTTTTAATAATTTAGCCTTCCTTTCGATAAGATCTTTTGCCTACCATGGATGGGCAGATACTTCAGATTTTTCTACTTCCCCATTCCTGACATTATATTTGAAGAGAAAAATTTTCACATAGACTGAGACTCGAACCCAGGACCCTTGGCTTTCCGAGCCAAGTGCTCTACCAACTGAGCTACCGAGGCGAGTTGCGATCTATAAGCAAATTTTTCTCTTATATACATTGTAATTCCCTCGCACCAAATGCTTGAAAGCGTAGCTTCTTACTTACTTACTTACTCACTGGCACTATCGAACCCGTAGGTTCATGGCCACACGGACATAAGCTCTCCATACATCCCTATCCTGAGCTAATGCTTTCCAATCATTTCCTGTATAATCTACTTCCCTCAAATCATAGTTAATGTTATTCTCCCACCTCCTTCTTGGTCTACCAACTGGGCGTTTTCCCTCTGGCTTTCCGAAACCGTAGCTTCTATCTTTGCAAATGGCAGCTTCTTAGTTAAGAAGACATTTATTGGGAATTTAACATTACTTTATAAAGCCAGTAGGACTTCTTTTCATGGTTTTATTATTCATTTAACACTTCTCACCGAAGGAGAAATTATATTTGAAGAGAAAAAATGGCAAATACACTCAAAATGGTCAGAATTTGCTAATTTTTTGGATAATATCTTTCACTCTATAATTGAATTGGATAAAATGTTTTATGTCTGACCTCATAAAGTTCTTTTATTTTAACGGTACCAGTTTCAAAGGGTTGCTTCCCATGTGTAATTTTGATTGAATATGTTTCTCGTTTTGATGTTTTTATTATTAATTTCATACATCTCAATGATGGATAAATCATATTTGAAGAGAAAAATTATACGCTCAGACCGGGACTTGAACCCGGGACCCTTGTTCTCTAGACCCAAGTGCTCTACCATCTGAGCTACCTATGATTTATCCATCATTGAGATGTATGAAATTAATAATAAAAACATCGAAAAAAGCCGTACTGGCATTTATAATGTAATGTATAATTCCCAAATATGTCTTCTTAATAAAGGAGCCGCCATTTGCAAAGATAGAAGCAAAGGCTTCATAGCATTTGGTGGGCGGGAATTACAACGTATGTAGAGAAAAATTTGCATTTAGATCGGTACTTGCTCAGGTAGGTCAGATGGTAGAGCACTTGGTCTAGAGAACCAAGGGTCCCGGGTTCAAGTCCCGATCTGAGCGTATAATTTTTCTCTTCAAATATGTTTCTTGTTTTATTTCAATGAATTTCATTTTATGTGATCATTTTTGGTGTCTTCTATGTACGTAAGAATGATGAAGATTGTAAAACTTTTCAAAAATCTTTTCATGAGATATGTTGATAATGATTTGGTGTTTTGTAGGTGTTTGGGAGCCCTGTATCGAGGCAGAGCCTGGTGATGCCCATCAAGGAGGACAGTCTGGAAGTTTCCGAGGCAGATCGGTTGAGCACGACACCGAGTCCTTCTAAGAAACCAGCTGTATCAAGTTTCACTCGACTGTACACGTCACGTTCCCCACAATCCGATTCAAGCACTGAGAGCTCTTATAAGTCTCTCAAAGACCCAGAATCCGTTGGCAGAACTCCAGCCAGCTTCACCTGCTTTGTAGAAGACACATCGTCTAAATTGTCTGCTGGACTTGAGGAAGAAGGATTTGGTTCTTTAAGTCGTCAGCGGTTCTACAACGAACAAAATCCTGACAGCATATTCGAGGAAGACTATCCTGTACTTACCGTAGCAAGTAGTGTCACTGACAATTCCAGCATCTCCAGAGGTTTTGACATTAATAACGAGAATGACAAGTAATGTAGTTCCTATAAACAGTGGTCTCAACCTTGTTATAGATTGTGAAGTAATTTTAAAAGACAAAAATGGGGAAAAAAGTGTTAATTATAAATTTATGAATTTTTTTAAGAAGTGATTTAGATATATTAAATTAATGTTGGCAAATCATTGAAATTCGTCGGAGAATATTTTTCGTGTTTTTCACGAAGCCGCAGTTTCAAGCATAATCACATGCATCTACACTTACAATTCCGACTGATGAAATTCTTTGGCCGTCAACTCTTCTGTTGTCACCATCTTCAGTGCTGCCATCTATGGTTCAATTTATAAACTTTAAAATCAGATTTTGTTTGTTGGAATATCAAAATTCATTGATAAATAAATAAATATATGTAGCTAAATGAATTTTGATATTTCTAACGAAGAAAATTTGATTTTGAAGTTTATAAATTCAACCATAGATGGCAGCGCTGAAGATGGTGACAGTAGAAGAGTTGACGGCCGAAGAATTTCATCAGTTGGAGTTGTGGCTGAAGATGGATGTGATTACATTTGAAACTGCAGTTTTGTGAAAAAAAATGAAATTTATAAGATGAGTTTTCAAAAAAATTTTCTCCAACGAATTTCAGTGATTTAGATGTTGACTATTTTCAGGCAAATTACAAATGAATGTGTGTATATATATATATATATATGGAAAAAAGAGCACTTGGCAGGTTTTAGTTTCCGTAATAACTGCAAAAAACTAGGGGAAAATGCAAACTGGGGATTTTTTTTATGTGTTTGTTATCTTCATACTCTAAACTATCATAAGTGTAAATATTAAAAGTCCTGAGTCAAGTGGTTCCTTTGATATCTTACTTTAAACAAGAATAATTATTTTGTGTTTAAGAAAACATAAACTGTGAAGTAAGATATAAAAAAAATGACTCGTTCTTCACGATTAAGAACCTCATAATATTATTTCCCATATTTAACTATCAGGCAATGAAATAGCCTATTTTCTGGCCAAGAAGGGTAGCAAAATTGTTTCAAACCCAACTTCTACTCCAGTTTCCTTTCACTCTATCAAAAGAATTATCTCAAATAAATACATCAATAAATTATATTATTTTTGGTCTGGACATCTTTCAATATTAATGTTGATTTGTTCTTGGACAGGTTTCAAAACAATTCTGTTTTATCATCAGCTTTCCCACCACCAAAACATCTGGAAAGAAATGGGAAAATCTACAAGCTTATGACATTACTACATTACAAAGAAAATCTGCAGTAGCAACATTCAGACTGCTACGGGACATGACTGCTTGAATAAACACCTACACAGAATTGGCATAACAGATTCACCTAAATGGCCCTTTTTGCAATTTAAATGAAGATATGTCCTGCGCCGTAGCCGAGCGGTTAAGGTAGGAAGGCTTGGCGCAGAGCTACGGGACTTGCGCTGGTTCGAGTCTCCATGGGGGAAGAAATTTTCTCATGGTATTTCGGCCAGTATGGGACCGGTGCCCACCCAGCATCGTGAGGCAATTGGGTAGCTACAATAAGTAGCGGCTCCGGTTGAGGAACCAGCTATAACGGCTGGGGGACTCGACATGCTAACCACATGCCACCCCTACACTGGCTGTTGATCATCTACCTCTGTGATTGACACATGTGGATGTGAAGGGCCAGCAGCCGGCTGGTAAAAGGGCAACCACTGAAAAGTGGAAAGACCCTCAATCGGAAATGAAGATATGGAAAGAAACCATCTCCTCCGTTGTCCAGCTTTTGTAGAAGAGATCAGCCTTTCTACTAAATATTGGAGTGCAAGAAAGCGAATGATTTCATTATCAAGTGCTCGACATTAGATACCAACCAACCAACCATATTTAACTATAAACTGGAACCATGTCCAGTAGGTAGGCCTTCAGGTTTGATAGTGACACTAATGAGTTGGTTTTATTCTGCAAAAAAGTAAATATGAGTCTTTTTAATCCTAGTTTAGTATATTAAACCCAATAAGAATGATATACCCACTAGTTTAAGGGATATAAAATTGATAATTATGTCTGCAAACATTTAAGGGGAAAACCTTATCTTACCGTTAATATAATTTGTATTTCTTGGAATTCATACTGGCCATAGAACTTAAAAATCTATGGAGAGACCATATTTGAGCATGATGAGGACAGAAAATATTACCTCTATGTTGTGAACTGTTAGGTTGCAACCACTTCCCTTTGCAAGAATGCATGGAGGAAGCAGGAAGCCATCAGATATGGCACTTAAAAAGAAGATGGAATCCAAAAACAGTGTTTAAAAACACATTATGAAAATTTCGCGAATAGAAAAAAAAATCTCCAGAATTTGTTGAAAATTTTAAATTTCAGTGTTATTTCACGTTATTTTGCGGTTCATAAATAATTTTTTTGAGGTTATGGGAAGTGGAGTTAAGAAATTGTACAAGAAAATTACGAATTAGAGCATTTTGCATTATCGCGACTCGCAAATTTCATGGGTCTCTATAGATAGCAAATCTTTAAAGGGCTGTACTGTAAACTTGGGATTTTATATAAATCAATGTTGATTGTTACTTTTGGACCTTTAAAGTGTTTTGAAATCAGTTCTTTTCACTTTTATTATTTAAAATACATTACTGTATCTCAAATGGTGTAATTGACTGCACACCAATGTACAGAGTTGGAGATCCAGGGTTCAATTCCTGATTCACATGTTAATTTTTCTTTTCAAAAAATAATTTTGTCCAAGACTGGAACATGTTAAACTAAATATAACATCAAAATATTAAACTTTACTGCTTAAATTAATGAAATTCTTATTAAAAATGTTTCAAATAAAATTTAGAGAGATCTAATCAATTTAAATATCTTAGATATTATCTCTATCTGGATGAAAAGGATATCCTGAAAAAAATTACTAGTTATAATAAAAGTTTGGGAATTATTAATCAAGTTATGAAACCATCCCTTGTAAAAAAAAACACCAGATTACGTTTATATAACACTTTGGCTAGACCAGTGTTGACCTATGGTAGTGAAGCATGGACACTAAAAAAAGACAACATGAAAGCAGAATAACGGCTTGTGAAATGATATTCATGCGCAGAACAGCGGGTTACACCAGATGGGATCGGAAAAGGAACACCGATATCTTAAAAGAATTGAAGACTACACCAATTTTGGAATATATTAAACAGTACCAACTAAATTGGAAACACCATCTTGAAAGAATGAGTTCAAATCGGATCCCCAAAGCTGTTTATAGTTATATACCAAGAGGACGAAGATCACTGGGCCGTCCTATGAAACGCTGGAGGGAAAATTTTTTATAGGATCGTAACATGCCTTGGCCTAATACTTGGAAGGAAGAAGAAGAAGAAGAAGAAGAAGAAGAAAATGTTTCAAATAGAACTTGTCTGATGATGTCGTTAACATCTCTAGCTATCTGCCTTCGGATGTAAGAGAATTGTGTAAGTGGAAAGAAATATTGGTGTTTGTACAGTGTCTCAAATGGTGTAGTGGACTGCACACCGATGTACAGAGTTGGAGATCTGGGGTTTGATTCCCAGTTCAGATATTAATTTTTCTTTTAAAAAAATACATATCAAGGTTTACAAAAATGTCATTAACTCAAAACCTGCCAAATGCTCCGTTTTCATGAGCACATACCGAAATATATTTTTTTATAGTGCTGCAGATATCTTTACTCATTCTCTCTAGGTTATAGCTGGACCGTTTACAAGAAGCAATTATAGCGGAAAACTTGAGTAATTTCCTTCTCCCACACTGACTGTCCCTTCTTGTCTATGCAGTCACATCCATCAACCACCAATCAGAGTCATTCTGTGAACTCTTATCAGAACACTAGAACCTCTATTTTCATTCTCATTGGATAAGGAGATGATGACGTTCATTTCCCCCTCCGCTACACACTCCCGGTCACAATAATTGTGTTCTTTTAAAAAACTGATGCACATTGTAGAAGATTTTGTGGGTTTAGCCTCTAAGTGGCCAACCAGACTTAGATGACAAAGAAAACAGGCAAATAAACTTTTAAGAATCATCGGAGAACATATTGTTTAAATAACTCACCTCATAGGATTCATGCTTCCATGATATCGCGATTTCAAACATAATCATGTTCATCGTCAGCCATAACTCCGACTGTGAAATTCTTCGGCCGTCAACTATTCTATTGTCGCCATCTTCAGTGCTGCTATCTATGGTTGAATTTATGAACTTCGAAATCAATGTAATTTCATTAGGGATATCAAAATTCATTGATCTATTTTTGTTTTTCTGAATGTATATTTTTTCCCAAACTGTCAATTCCAAAGGTTTCTCTACTTGTTTTAAAAGTTTAGCTTCTCTTCCAATTTTATGATGTTCTAATAAACTATGTGCAGCAATTGCAGATTTTTCAATTTCACAATTTTTAATATTTCTGAAATGTTCTTTTGTCCGAATTTCCAAATTCCTTTTTGTTTTTCCTATATAAACTTTATTGCAATCTTCACAATTTATTTGATAAATTCCAGATTTCTTACTGTCTGGAACTTTGACTTTTTTATTGGTACTTAGAAGATTACCCAGACTAAATTTATTTATTGGTGCCAAAAAAATGTTGTATTTGTCAAAAATGTTTTGAAATTTCCTATGCATTTCAGGATGGTAAGTAATTTTCTTGTATTTTTTCTTTTCTTTGCAATTTTGTAAAGTAGTATATTCATTAAGTCTTTTATTGTGTTTGAATTTCTTCAACTTATTTATAATTAATCTTTATCAAAACCATTTAATCTAGCAATGTTTAAGATATGTTTAAACTCTTTATTGAAATTTTCTTCGTTTAATGGTACATTTGTCAATCTGTAAATTAAGCTATTGAATATTGCATGCTTATGAGCAATGTGATTGAAGCCTGATGATTTAATGTAATTATCTGTATGAGTTCCTTTTCTAAATAATCAAATTCAATTTTCAGTGTTTGATCATTCCTAATTATACATAAATCCAAAAAAGGAATTTTGTATTCTTTTTCTAATTCGACGGTAAACTTTACTGATTCATCCTGAAGGTTTAATAATTTAAGAGCATCTTCAATATCTTTAGAATTTATTATTGCAAAAATATCATCCACATATCTGTACCAAGTCTTAAACATCCATGGGTATGCTTTAGTGATTTGACATTCCAAGTAACTCATGAACAAATCAGCTAAAAATGGTGAAAGCGGATTACCCATTGACAAACCCGAAACCTGTTGGTAAAATTTTTCATTATAGGTAAAATAAGAATTACTGACACCATTTTTAGCTGATTTGTTCATGAGTTACTTGGAGTGTCAAATCACTAAATGCATACCAATGGATGTTTTAAGACTTGGTACAGATATGGGGATGGATATTTTTGCAATAATAAATTCTAAAGATATTGAAGTATGCTCTCTAAATTATTAAAACCCCGTCAGGGCATGCAAGACACGTAAAGTTTACCGTCGAATGAGAAAAAAAAAAAGATACAAAAGCCGTTTTTGGGATTTTAGTAGAATTAGGAATGATCAAACACTGAAAATTGAATTTGATATATTTAGAAAAGGAACTCATACAGATAATTACATTAAATCATCAGGCTTCAATCACATTGCTCATAAGCATGCAATATTCAATAGCTTAATTTACAGATTGACAAATGTACCATTAAACGAAGAAAATTTCAATAAAGAGTTTAAACATATCTTAAACACTGCTAGATTAAATGGTTTTGATAAAGAATTAATTATAAATAAGTTGAAGAAATTCAAACACAATAAAAGACTTAATGAATATACTACTTTACAAAATTGCAAAGAAAAGAAAAAATACAAGAAAATTACTTACCATCCTGAAATGCATAGGAAATTTCAAAACATTTTTGACAAATACAACATTTTTTTTGGCACCAATAAATAAATTTAGTCTGGGTAATCTTCTAAGTACCAATAAAAAAGTCAAAGTTCCAGACAGTAAGAAATCTGGAATTTATCAAATAAATTGTGAAGATTGCAATAAAGTTTATATAGGAAAAACAAAAAGGAATTTGGAAATTCGGACAAAAGAACATTTCAGAAATATTAAAAATTGTGAAATTGAAAAATCTGCAATTGCTGCACATAGTTTATTAGAACATCATAAAATTGGAAGAGAAGCTAAACTTTTAAAACAAGTAGAGAAACCTTTGGAATTGACAGTTTGGGAAAAAATATACATTCAGAAAAACAAAAATAGATCAATGAATTTTGATATCCCTAACGAAATTACATTGATTTCGAAGTTCATAAATTCAACCATAGATAGCAGCACTGAAGATGGCGACAATAGAATAGTTGACGGCCGAAGAATTTCAACAGTCGGAGTTATGGCTGACGATGAACATGATTATGTTTGAAATCGCGATATCATGGAAGCATGAATCCTATGCGGTGAGTTATTTAAACAATATGTTCTCCGATGATTTTTAATGATTATACCTCATAATGTTTACTTCCCAACATTAATTAAATATAAACTTTTAAGAATTAAATTAATATTTTTATTACCTCACCTCATATCCTTTTTCTTCTAGACTGCAGTTTCGGAGCTTATCTCCATCATCAGTAGCCTCTGGTCGACCGGTGTTATGTCGTTTCTTGGAGGTTTTCTTCTTACTTCTATCGGTAGACCGATGAACCTCTGGATCAAATCAAAATTTGCAGGAGTTTCGAAATTCATGAGTTTTTCTCTCTTGTTTTTTGGATGTGGATTTTTTCCAGACCGCGAGTTTTTTCTGTTTCTCTGTGTGTTTAATTAGGCTAGCAGATAAACAGAAAGAACTCACGGTCTGGGAAAAAATCCACATCCAAAAAAAACAAGAAAGATAAACTTATGAATTTCGAAACTCCCGCAAATTTTTATTTGATCCACCGATAGAAGGAAAAAGAAAACCGCCAAGAAAGGACATAACACCAGTCGACGAGAGGCTACTGATGATGGAGATTTAGCTCCGAAACTGCAGTCTAGAAGAAAAAGGATGTGAGATGAGGTAATAAAGATATTAAGTTATGTAGGTAGGGAATAACACTATGAGGTTTATTTTAATGTTGTGTAGTTGTTTCTTTACCTCATTTGTGACATTCTCAGTGCTGTATTTTGTTCACAACTCAAGAAATATGAGGTGAGTGAAGAAACAACTAAACAATATTAATAAAGATATTAATTTAATTCTTAAATTAAACCTCATAGTATTTTTTCCCTCTGAAAGCTAAATAAACAAACTTTTATTGAACTTTTATATGAAAAAATCACTGGGGTTTAATTTAAGAATAAATTGAAATGTTTTATACCTCACCTCATATCCATTCTTCTAATTATACTGGTTTCAAGGCTTAGGTAGCTTCATCTTCAGTAATTTCTTGTTGACTGATGTTATGTCAATCAGCAGAATTGCTTCTTTTTTTCTCTCTCTGTTGGTGGACCAATGAACCTCTGGAATTTTGAAGTTCATAATTTTTTCTTTCTTGTTTTTTTTTTTTTAATGTGGATGTTTTTCCCAATTGAACAAATAGAAAAACAAAAAGGACTCACGGTTTGGGAAAAAAATCCACATTAAAAAAAACAAGAAAGAAAACTTTGAAATTCCCAGGGATTGTGATTTGATCCGGAGGTTCATCAGTCCACCAACAGAGGGTGGAAGAAGCAGTTCTCCTGATCAACATAACATCAGTTGACAAGAAATTACTGATGATGAAGCTGTCTAAGCTTTGAAACAGGTATAATTAAAAGACTGGATGTGAGGTGAGGTATAAAACATTTAAATTTTAAATCTTAAATAAACTTTTACCTAGTTGCTTAAAATAATTCATCAAACTAAATTTGGAAAAAATTTCATGTTCTAGATTTTTCTAATGAATTAAATCTTAATGTTTAATTGAAAATTTTAGACATGTTATCATTATTAGACTTTTCTAAAACTTACTCTATATATGTATGCTGCACTTGGGTGCTAGGGTGGGCCGAAAGAACTCATTTTTTTATTTCGAAGTTGTAATACCACGAAAAAGTTGCAAATTATATCGCTAAAAAAAAGGAAAAAATTATCAAAATCGGTTGACATCTTCTGGTTGCACAAAGGCTCTGAAGTTTGGCGAAATATGAAAAAAAATTCATTTCTGCAATTATTATTATTATTTTTTTTTAATATCAAGTAGGTATTGCTGATCTTTGCTAAGCACGTTTATGTCTGTCTGTGGGATCTGACAATCAATACCCTGGAAGCTATTTATCAAATACTAAAAATGCGTAAAAATATAACTTGTTCATTATTCTGGCAAATTTTGGGGCTTATGCACGACCGGAAGATATCAACTGATCTAAACCAAATTAAAACACAATGTTTTTAGGCTCTATTTGAAGACGTTACAAACTGTTACATTACGAAAACATCTAATTAAAAACTTAAAGAAATAATCTCAAAAATTAAGTTTTTTTTTTTCATATTTTGTCAAACTTTAGAGCCTTTGCGCGACCGGAAGTTGTCAACCGATTTTGATATATTTTTTCTTTTCTTTTGTCTATATAATTTGCAACTTTTCCGTGCTATACAACTTCGAAATAAAAAAATGAGTTTTTTTCAGCCCACCCTATTGGGCGCAGCTATACTCAGTATAAGTAAGTGGGAATTGACCACATTCTGACTATGACGCCACAGTGAAAGTTGATGGTAGGGGAGACCAGTGTGCATCTGCATTTACAGACTTGCTGGTTTTGTGAGCGGTCGAGCTATCGCAGCTCTAGATGATGAGTGAGTTGTTTGATAGTAATTCTCTCGTCTTATTATTTTTAACTTTGTTGTACTATATTTTTATATCACATACAGTGTGTCTGACTTAAAACCTATAAAAAGAATATTGTGCAGAAACTGCTTAAAACTAAGAGAATTCCTCTTTAAGTTAAATTTATGGTCCAATTTTGCTGGTTTATGGATCTTTGTTTTGACTATTTAACTCATGCCCCAAATGGGATTCAATGACCAATCACATTTCAATGATTTTTTATTTACAACCAATTACAGTCGTGTTTCGCCTAAAATTTACCAACTAAAGTTTATCATAATAAAGAAAGCACCTCCTTTTTAACATTCTGAATAGGTCACAGCATTATTTTGCAGTGACTGACTCCCCAAGAAATACAGCTACCAGATTGTATATATAGTGCATGACTGTCAACATTATATAAAAACATTTGTAACAATTGATTATACCACAAAAAAAAAATAAACCACTGTTTGCACTTTCTTAAACAAATTATTTTCCAGGAAATGATGCAGAAAAATATAATTGACATATTTACATCATAGGACATCAGGAATTAATTAATACTTATAACGTTAAAATTCATCGGAGAACATATTGTTTAAACAACTCACCTCATAGGATTCATGCTTCCATGATATCGCGATTTCAAACATAGTCATGTTCATCGTCAGCCATAACTCCGACTGACGAAATTCTTCGGCCGTCAACTATTCTATTGTCCATTGAATAGTTGACTTCAATAGACAATAGTATAGTTGACGGCCGAAGAATTTCGTCAGTCGGAGTTATGGCTGACGATGAACATGACTATGTTTGAAATCGCGATATCATGGAAGCATGAATCCTATGAGGTGAGTTGTTTAAACAATATGTTCTCCGATGAATTTTAATGATTATACCTCATAATGTTTACTTCCCAACATTAATTAAATATACTTATAACGTTGGTTATGAATTTCTCCACTAGGGTGCATTCTTACAACATTGCGATCCTTTGGCAATAAATAATATGATCTGGTTGCAGTGATGAACAAATGAAGCATACCAATAGTTTCTCATTTGTTTTCAAACATCGCCGTTTACATTAAATATATAAATATTTAAAAATAACTAAATTTAAATAATGATTTGTGAGTAAACCGTTTAATTTTATTCGTTAAATAGTCCTAACAAATGCCACTCTTGATTTCCAAATTCTCTAGATAAATTCAGTTCTCACTTCATGAGTTATGAATTTATCGATAATTTAGAAATCACTCGTGGCATTACTCATGATAATTAAATTGTATGGTATACAGTTACACTGCATGAAAGCATATATGATGGCTGTTATAGGGATATTTTAATTTTGGGTTTCAGGTAGACCCCACTTCAAATGGTCAGATTTCCCTGATATTTTAGAATGCTTTCCTTGTTTTATTTCAATAACATATACTAAGAGAGAGACAATTTTCGATTTGAATTGAGACGCCTAAATATAAATAGCTCAGTGGTAGAGTGCTAGTGTATAAAACCAGAGCACTTGCAAAATCAGCCCAGTTGTTTAGGCAGTTTTTAATTTTGGATTTGAAGTAAACCTCCATTTCTAATTGTTGGATTTCACTCATTTTTGGACAATACCTACATCAGTTTATTTTAATAGGATATTCTGAGTTTCGTTGTGAAACATTGAAAAATGTAACCGCTAGAGCATTTTTTTCAATTCTCACTTCAGGTGAACTCCTACACCTAATGGTTTTAGAGGATCCAATTGTAAATGTAAACCATCGAGGAGCCCAATCAGACACACACAAGAAATTTCATCAAAATCGGTGTAGTTGTTTAGGAGGAGTAAAGTAAAGTAAAGTGATCCCACAACAGGCCCAGAGGCCCTTGGGGTAGTAGGAGGTTAAGGCTCCCACTTTTTCTAGACAATCGGCACTTTATGTCAGCCGGGTTGTCAGCCCTGCGTGACGGCCGCCTTTACCCCCAGAACAAGCGTCTGGTACTCATTTCAGTTAGAGGCTGAGTCGACCCCAGGGCCATGGTGCTGCCAGAGTGTTTGGGTCAGTTTAAAAATCCTGACCCCAACGGGACTTGAACCCTCGACCCTCTGGCTTGTAGCTCAGTGCCTTAACCACTATGCTACAGCGTGCCCCCAAAGTAAAGTGATCCCACAACAGGCCCGGAGGCCCTTGGGGTAGTAGGAGGTTAAGGCTCCCACTTTTTCTAGACAATCGGCACTTTATGTCAGCCGGGTTGTCAGCCCTGCGTAACGGCCGCCTTTACCCCCAGAACAAGCGTCTGGTACTCATTTCCGTTAGAGGCTGAGTCGACCCCAGGGCCATAGTGCCGCCAGAGGGTTTGGGTCAGTTTAAAAATCCTGACCCCAACGGGACTTGTAGAGTGACAAACACATGTACAGAGGAATTATATATAAAGATGAGTATTTCTGTAGACACACTGTATTTTATATAAAACATGCTTAAAACCAGGTTGCTGTAACTTCTCTTCTGAACCAGTTTGACACAGAAATTTGTACATTTTGTGGTTAGAAAAGTTTTAACCTGTTTCTTCAATTCAGTCCTGTGTGAATTGGTCAGTATTCAAAACTTAATATAAAATAATTAAATTATTTTTAGTCTGATCATCTTACCTCAATATTAACGTTGATTTGTTCTTGAACAGTAGACTGGATCACCAAAGGAACACTATTATCAGAGGAAAACTTGGAGTAACAAGTTTAAATGAAGATATACAAAGATACCAACAGGAATGGAAAAATCATCTGAGGAGAATGGCAAGAAATAGACTTCCAAAATTGGCATTCCAATATACCCCAACTGGACATAGGGACCAAGGAAGACCAAAACATCGGTGGAAAGATCAAGACCATCTTCGCTAGGTTTACCGTACAGGCCACATGGCCTAAAACGAATTTGTCCATGATGATGATGATGATGATGATGATGATGTGTTCTTGAACATGTTTCGATTATATCATAATCATCATCCGCATCTTGCCCAGACTGGTTAAATTTATGTTGCACACCCTGGATGTCGATGTCAGCTCTATCCTGTGGTTGGCCAAAGAACCTCCAAACAAGGTCACACTCTGTTGGTATTTTAAAATTCATAACTCTGTTTTTGTTCTTCTGAATATAGATTTTTTCCCAAATAGTCAGCTCTTTTGTATTTTCTAACTGTTTTAATAATTTAGTGTCTGAATTTATATTATGTTTTTCAGACCAAACATGAGCAGCAACTGCAGATTTTTCTATTTCCCCATTTCTTATGTGTTCTTTGGTTCTAATTTTTAGGTTTCTTTTTGTTTTTCATATATATATCTTTTCACAACCTAAAAATTAGAACCAAAGAACACATAAGAAATGTTAAAAATCACGATTCATTTAATTATCATTAATTGAACCTCATAATGTTAAAAATTCCCAAATTTAATATATAAAAATAAATCTAACCAGTCTGGAAAAGGTGACGATAAAACAGAATTGTTTTGAAACATGTCCAAGAACAAATCAACATTAATATTGAGGTAAGATGATCAGACTAAAAATAATTTAATTAAAATAACCTCAAAATATCACTTCCTAAAATTAAATATTAATATAATAATTTTGGGAATTTTTACATTATGAGGTTTTCTTAATAAGAATGAAATGAATTGTGAATTCTTCACCAGACGTGAAAACAGCTGAGGATGGGAATGGTGGTTCTCCGATACCGCGGTGCTGTGTTTAAAGAAATGTAAATATATGAGGTAAGAAGAATTCACAATTCATTTAATTCTTATCAAAACTTAATTGACCTCCCGTGAAAATTGAAAAAAATTGGAGTTAGAACAACCTGGTTGTAAGCAGAAAAAGTATTACAGTTTAGAATGGCTAAGTACTTGGCAAATTGAGCTGGGAATAATAGATATTGTCTGCAATGTGCTGACTTGTTTTAGCAATAGTTCTAAAGTTTGTATATAGACAGTTCTGTGATATTTTGTTCCACTAGACATTGCATTACAGTATTCACATACGTATAATATTAGTATTAAAAAAATTAAGTTAAACTGGGTAAAAATGTTGTAATTAAATGTTATTTTTTAAAATTGAATATCACAATTTTTACCTAAGATAGGTATCCATCCATCCATAGTAATTCTGCCTGAGGGCAGGTCCTTCACTGCAATGATACCATTTTCATGCTATGCTTGCAGCTTTACTAGGGAATTGTAGGTGTGGTAGCATCCTGTTGCTTTCCACACCGGTGAAGGATGATGATGATGATGGCCATATGATTTCGGGGACCGTTTGGGCCTTAAAGTTTTCCTGACATTTGTCTTACAGGTGAGGAAAAACCCAGATAAAAACCTCACCCAGAAAAACTGCCCCGACTGGGATCGAACCCGGGCCCCCTGCGTGACAAGGCAGCATGCTACCTCGAGATTACAGCAGTGGACAAGATATGTATATGAAACTAAAAACTCCAAGGCCCTTGGACTTTGCATCCGTCTGCTGGCCTCACATCCACATGTGTTAATCACAGAGGTACAATGATAAGCCAGTGTAGGGGTGACGTATGGTCAGCTGTCGGGTCCCCCAGCCATTATAGCTGGTTTTCTCAACCTGGAGTCAGTACTTATTGTAGCTACACAAATGCATCACGATGCTGGGTGGGCATCGGTCCCATACTGGCCGAAATACCATGTGAAAATTTCTTCCCCCATGGAGACTGGAACCAGCGCAAGTCCCGTAGCTCTGCGCCAAGGCATCTTGTCTTAACCACTTGGCTGCGGTGCAGGACGGGTATATGAATCTAGTATCATAAATAAAACATTTATATATGAAGAATGAATAATTTTTTATCTTAGCTCATAGTTTGTTTTCTTAAACATGGGAACTGCAGTTTTCAAATGGAAAACATCCCTATATATATAAATATATTCATATATAATTAAATTTGCGTCTGTCTCTACTATGATCCATATCTGCTATAAAGTAAAAATATTCTCTTTAATTTGCTTACTTGTTATAGTCAGCTACTAGATGGCAGTGAAGACCGAACTCTCGCGACATCTAGTAATAATGGAGAATATAATACATATATAAGAAAAATAAGTGTTTGAATTGGATTCGCCTGGTAGTGTAATGGATATCACACTGAGGTACAGACTCAGAGTTCTGGGTTCGAATCCCATCCATGCATTTATTTTTCTTATCATTCCATATATATATATATGTTATATTGCAGATTTTTGCGGATGTAAGTATGAATATGAAAGTTTTCTTGGGTTTTCCGCGTCTTGGATTCAAGTCTGGCCTCTGGCCACTGATTCAGTGGCTAGACTTGAATCCAAGACGCGGAAAACTCAAGAAAAGTTTCATATTCATATATATGTATATATAATTTTTTTAAGCAGTTCACCATATTGATGTTTGCAGTGTTTCTTAACCTTTTTTGTGCCATGCCCAACTAAACAGGTAAAAATTAATGTGCCCTCTATGTAATATCCAACCATAGTAATTCTTTTTTGGACGTCCCAGCTATCTTTTGCCTTGGGGACAGTAACGAAGCATGGCTTTTGGAATTCTATGAGACGGCATTCGTTGAAGATGGGTTTTCCAGTTGTTCTGGTAGTTTTGTATATGGTGAAGAATGGGTTCTACATCCAACTCTTCCATAATTTTATCATTTCTTTTATGAGTTACCAATATAGGAGAGTAAAAAATAAAGATTATAGACCAAACAGTGCATCGTGGTCATACAACTGGCACTTTCTAACGTTCATATTTATAATTACATAATAAATAACAAAACGAAAGTCGCCATTCATAAATACATTGACTAAGCATCATCCCAAAAGCAGGACATTTGAGTGTCCCCAAGAAAACTTTTGGGACAGCGGGACATTTTCCAAAAAAACAGGACTGTCCTGCGAAAAATGGACACCGTAATATATATATATATATGCACACATAGCAAAAAAAGGAATTGCATTCTTTCACAGGTTAGAGTGCTTAAATTGCGTTAGTCAGCTTTTAGGTTGGTCTTTCACAGGTCAGAGTATTTGAATTGCATTAGGTTAGCTTTTAGGTTTGTTAAATATTGTTGATATGTTGGCTGCATCCCATGATTCCATAGTGTAAACCCCTTCGCGTTTTTTGGCTTGTACATGGTGTATGATTGGAATTTAGAAAAAAATTTGGCATCACACATTGTAAAGTATTTCCATAGTATTTTTACTGTGATCAAATTAATTGGATTTGGACTAAGAACAATAGCAAGAATTGAATGGAAGTATGTAACAATCACATTAGAAAATTAAGACTAACAGCTGTAGCAACATTTTCCTGTTTCAGTGCTACATGGCCTGTAGCTGGTCTATTTTTTTATATCTGCATGATAACATATACAAATATACATAACAAAATTGATTTTTAAAAGAAAAATGGATAATTTGTAAATCACCGAGAAACTTGAGGTGTACTGTAACGCTGTCTGGTGGAACACTAGAGTAACGTGTATATATTTATTTTATTTTAGCAATGCAAATAAATGATGTTGCCAAAATTCTTTTTCTCATCCTCCT
The DNA here is from genome assembly GCA_030220185.1 of Diploptera punctata. NCBI lineage: Eukaryota > Metazoa > Arthropoda > Insecta > Blattodea > Blaberidae > Diploptera > Diploptera punctata. The sequence continues at coordinate 194,686 of JASPKZ010006854.1, forward strand.
TTTTTCTTCTCTTTCTATTTTGTCATCCTTGAAATGAATATGTGTCATAATGGATTACATCCATTCTCCGGGTGGGGACTACTTCAGGGAATCCATGCCAAAAGCTCAACATGCACATTCTATTGAGTAACACTAAGAAATTGGGACTGGAAGTAAACTTCAATAAATCTCAATATATGTTCACAAGTGCTTTATATAATAAAAATGGACAACTAATGACAAATGAGGGAAATTTTGAAGAAATGGCTGAATTTAAATACCTAGGAACAATAATCACAAATAGGAATGAGATTAAACATAGGATCAATTCTGGAAATTCATGCTATTATGCATTGCAGAGACTCTTTACATCCCAACTTTTCTCAAAAAAGTTAAACTGAAAAATATATAAAACTGTTATTCTACCAGTTATATTATATGGATGCAAAACATGGGCTCTTACTTTAAGGGAGGAAAGGAGATTACAAGTATTTGAGAATAAAGTTCTTAGGAAAATTTTTGAACCAAAGAGAGATGAACAGGCAGGTGAATGGAGAAGACTACATAACAGTGAGCTACATGATCTTATAGGAAACCAGATGTAATAAGAACAATTAAGTCTTGTAGACCACAATGGCCAGGACATGTGGTACAAATAGGGAATGAAAGAGGGGCATGGAAGCTTGTTGTAGTGGTTAGGGCAATATGTTACAAACCAGAAGGCCAAGGGTTTGACTCCTGGTGGGGTCAGGATTTTTATATTAACCCAAACATGGTAGTGCCATGGTCCTGGAGTCGATTCAGCCACTAACGGAAATGAGTACCAGACGCTTCTTCTGCGGGTAAAAGCGGCCGTCATGCAGGGCTGACATCAAATGCCGATTGTTTATGAAATGTGGGAGCCTTGACCTCCTACTACCCCGAGGGTCTCCTATGCCCTGTAGTGGGATCACTTCACATTTATATAATCACGTTTCTATTGCACATTTATACATGTTCCCCCCTCTATATATATTATAAAACACAGGAATAAATTATTAGTCACAGAAATGGAATTTTTAAGAAAATTGGCAAGAATATCAAAATAAGATAAAATAAATAATAATACTATCCATCCATAGTAATTCTGCCCGAAGGCAGGTCCTTCACTGCAATCATAGCATTTTCATGCTATGCTTGCAGCTTTACTAGGGAATTGTAGGTGTGGTAGCTTCCCGTTGCTTTCCACACCGGTGAAGGATGATGATGGCCATATGATTTTGGGTACCTTTTGGGCCTTAAAGTTTTCCTGACATTTGTCTTACAAGTGAGGAAAAACTGCCCCGACCGGGGATCGAACCCGGGCCTACTGCGTGACAAGGCAGCACGCTACCTCGAGACCACAGCGGTGGACTTAATGGATATAGTATTGTGTATATTATTATATTATTTCTAATAAGTAAATGAACTTCTAAAAAGAACGACATGCAATGTTAGGAGTATCGAATATTATAAACTACTATGGGTATAGGGTTTGGGAAATGGAAGCAGGTAACTGGACATATATAAATGCATGATTTTAAAACACAGATATTCGTCTCCACGACCAGCTGGTTTCTAGGGCTTGTAAAGTGAGCTCTATCGTCGGTAGCCCCGCAGAGATACTTTTGAATAAAGTAGAGGATATAGAACGTATTAAGTTTTCAACATCGTGTGATGTGACAATGAACACAGTAGAAACTTCCAAATTGTTTCTTAATTTATCATCTGTGGTGCAATAATTCCCTCCATGGTATCTTCACCTTGTGGTGGAGTGCTTAAATGATCCTTACAGCTATGCCTGCTGTAGCATTGCTGCCGATAGGGTTATCCATGCCGGACTGGTCGAAGGTGATAAGCCAAACGAAAAAAGTACCTTGGTCGAAAGAGTGACGATCTTTCACCGTAAAAATACAACCGTCAAATGCGGACATGGGTTCAAGTGGGGTAACGTTTTCCGGAACTTTATAGGAAGCCAGATATAATAAGAACAGTTAAGTCTCGTAGACTGCTATGGGCAGGACATGTTGCACGTATGGGGAATGAAAGACTTGCATCGAAGCTTCTTGTAGGGAAGGCGCCCAGTTGGTAGACCAAGAATGAGGTGGGAGAATAACATTAACAATTATTTGAGGAAAGTAGATTATACAGGGAATGATTTGAAAGCATTAGCTCAGGATAGGGATGTATGGAGAGCTTATGTCCGCTCGGGCATGAACCTGCTGGTTCGATAGTGCCAGTAAGTAAGTATGGTGCAATAATTCAATATAATTAGGCCCTATCTCTTTTGTTAGATTCAGAGTTTTCTAAATGGCAGCTCTTGTTCACAGCTATTAGGCTGCTAACAATGTACTTGTTTGCTTTAACGCTTTCATTATGCTTATCCGCATTAACTTAATTTTGATAGCCCGGCTTCGGGACCCTTCAATTCTAGTGTTTCCAAAATTATGTAGCGCCATTTCTCAGTTAACATGGGTTTCAACTAGTTTATGACGTTTTTCAGCGCATTAAAACTATTTACATCAGAAACCCCCTTTGTTGTCCAAACATTTTTCTCCGTTGAAAATAGAAGGCAGTGCCAACATGGACGCTCCGCCAATGGATGGTTCTACGATCATGTATACGAAGCCATGACAATTGTTCCAGGGATGGTGTGACGTGATCAAATCTGCGAATACCACAAATAAAACATGCAAGAATTATGAACACGCTGAAGTCTTTGGGTAAGAACAGTATTTAGGTCAGTAAAAAGAGTATCACAATAATCAAAATGGGGCATTGCAAGTGTTTCTACTAACATTTTCCTTAGATTAAACGGTAAACAATTTATTATACGATTTAATGAGTGTATTATTGAGAAGATTGTTTTGCAAATGTTTATTCCAATTTAAATTTTTATCCATAAATACTCCTAGATTTTTTACTGTCCCACCATAAGGGTTTTTGAATCCCATTGACACATTTAATACTGTATTTGTGTTAATTGAGGATAATAGTCTCTGATGACCCATAATGATTGCTTGTGACTTTCTAGGATTTAATTGAAGTCCAAAAATTCTCTCTCTGTCCACGCCGTTAGCGAGTCAAGGTCCTCATTAAGTTTGTTTACCGCGTCATTTAAAGAATATTTGTCTGCGCGATTGTAGATCTGCATATCGTCTGCGAATAAATGACGTTTGCAATGTTTTAGAGAGTCAGATATGTCATTTATATAGATTGAAACAAAAAGTACGTTTATAGATTTTTTACTCCCTATATAGACATGTTTAATCTCCACATTTATGCAGGTTTCTTCCTCTATATAGACATGTTCCCTCATATTTATACATGTAAAAATCATTATCCTTGTGCACAGGCAACCAATCTGACATGAGTGTCATATTGGATGCCTATTAGGAAAGGAGTTTTTATTTACGAGTAAATGTAAAATTCTGTCATGTTACTATAATGACAGGTAGTAAATATTATCTGAAGGTAATAAATATATAAACAGACCACAGAAATGACGTGATATATTTATTAATTATCATGCCAAAAGTTCTAATTAACTTGAATATTAAATAATCATTCATGTTGTGGCTATTCTGTCAAATGTCTACAATGCTACCAACACTTTGGTACCCCAACAAAAAATGGTTGAAAACTTCACTTTTTAACAACCTTTTTTATAATAATTTGATATTGAAATAATTAATGTATATTTTTACCTATAGTTATTTAATCTAAGCTATGTAATGTAGTATTATTTAGGTATAATTATTGTTTACATATTAAATTCCTATTTTTAATTCAGTATGTTATGTTTTTTAAGTGCTCCCAATATCGCCAATACACTTTTATTATGATTACCTAAAAAATAATAAATTCTCTATAATTGGTCGTAAAGGAAAATTTCATTTTATATAGTTATTTATTAATTTTAAACGTATTGAGTCGTGGATAAATTAATACAGTCACTTGATATTACATTTATTGTTAAGTCTTTTTCCCCCTTAAATAATAATGCATTAATATATGTTGTGATTATTCCTGTACGCGTCCGTTATGGAACCAATACCAAAGTAATTAACAATAAAAATGTTTATTTCAGTTTTTAATTTTGTTTTTAATCATAATTCGATGGCGAATCTTTCATATATCTATTCAACGTGTAGAAATATAATCTAAAAGTCTATTTTCGTAGCATTTGGTTGTATTACAGATTAAGTAATGATTCACTTTATTGAATAAAAGTTTTTTGTTTTCTGAACGTTCCCAATGTTACCAATACAATTTTATTATTATTACCGTAAAGAATTCTCCATAATCGGATGCAAAGGAAAGTTTTATTAAATTAACATTTTATAATGTTACTTGAATGAAAGGCAGTAAATATTATTTAAGGGTAGTAAGTATATAAATATAAACGGACCACAAAAGTATTATATATTTATTAATTACCATCCCAAATATACAATTTAACTTACATATTAAAATAATATTTCATATTGTGGCTCTTCTGGCAACTGTCTACAATGCTACCAACACTTCGGTACACCAACAAAAAACTGTTGAAAACTTCATTTTTTAACAACATTTTTAAGAATAATTTGATATTGAAATAATAAACGTATATTTTTACCTATAGTTATTTAATCTAAACTATGTATTGTAGTGCTATTTAGGTATAATTATTGTTTAAATATTAAATTCCTATTTTAAATTTAGAATGTTATGTTTTTCAAGTTCTCCCATTATCGCCAATACACCTTTATTATGATTACCATAAAAATAATAATTTCTCTATAATTGGACGCAAAAGAAATTTTCATTTCAATAATCAATTAATTTTAAAAGAATAAGTCTGTAGATACATTTTTTTCTGTTATCTAATATTAATGAACTGATTAGAGCCATAATATCAATTAACACACTGCAAAAATAGTAATCAAAGTAAAAGAAACAGCAAACTGACTGGAGCAAATTTCCCATTAACGATCACAAAGGGCCATAAGGCAAGGTGGACCTCTTTAAGTCCATTCTTATTTAATATTACGTATAATGGATAAAATTATTGAAAACACCACCACGTTTGGGTTATAAAATGGGAAACACTAGATTTCACTTAATATGTTACGCAGATGATGTTGTTCTCCTTTCAGAATCTGAAATAATTTACAAACATCTTTACATCAATTTGATATAAATGCCAGAAAATACAATATGGAAATTAACACGAATAAGACAAAATGCTTAACAATATCAAAAGAACCAGTAAGATGCAAATTAGAAGTGGAAAGAAAAATTGTAGAACAAGTATCAAAATTTAATTATTTACGTGTATTAATAACAAAAGGCTGCACTAGAATGGACCTGATAAGAAACGAGGATATCCGTGAAGAACTGCAGACCTATTCCATAAAAGAAAAGATATTTAACAACAAGATACAGTGGAAAGAACATGTAGAAAGAATGGAAGAAAGTAGATTACCAAATAAAATCTTCCATTATTTTCAGAGAGGAAGAAGAGATGTCGGACGTCCTCGGAAGAGATGGTCTTAGATCTATTAGTGAAGACGGAACAGGCAACTTTTGCCTAAACCAGGAAGTGAAGAAGAAGAATAACAAACACTAAAAATTAATAAAAGAAGTAAATAAACAAGCTGATAAAGCAGCACAAATATCAGGATATATGAAATATTTAATTTGGCGCAACAAACATAGGCTATGTCAATAGAAAGCAAAATCCGCATATACAAAACGATAGTTCTACCAGTTATCGTATATGGAGCAGAAACAAGGGCTCTTACAACAAAAACTAAACAAATAATAAGCACATGTGAAATGAAAATCTTAACAACTATTCAGGGCAAAGCATTATTTGATAAAATACACATCATAGAAATTAGGGATAAATGTCATATTCAGGACATAACCAAATTTATTATAGACAGACGAAAATATTGGAAGGGTCATACAGAAAGGATGGAAGAAAACCGACTTGCAAAAAGAGCTAAAGAAGATAGACGGGAGGAAGACCAGCTGAGAGATGGCTAGACAGTAAATGCACATCCAATACGTCTTCCTCCAGGGAGTGATTTTGGAAATAAACAGGATGAAAATCCTACAAATTATGACTAAGAAGAAGAAGAAGAAGACCTAATATCAAATGTATTGTAAAATTTTCGTTTTTCTTAAAAATATATCATTTGTTTTCTGATTATTCTGACATAAGTGTACCAATATCTAGTTAATGAACAATTAATTATTTCTGTTTGTTACCCAAATTGTTAAACTCATAATTTGAAAATAAATAATGAAATATCTGTTGTATATGTGTTTATATAATCTAAGAATTTCGACCACAAGGTGCCCAAGCTGAGCAAAACATTTCTTCCACTTACTTGTGTTTTGCACTCTTTTAACTTTACTATCTAACCTCTCTTGGTTAACTCTTGTTTTTTCGACCCCGATGCTATTAGGGCATCCGAGGACTAGGGAGTCTTTCCTTTCATCCATTTCTTCTTTCCTTTATTTCCTTTTCTTCTCCAGAAAAGCCTGACCAGAGGCTATTAGATGGCAGCCCCATCACTGGTCTTGCCTTCCTTTGGCCAGCAACCAATTGAAGGGACTATTATTATGCTTTGAAGTCTTATACGAGAATTTCCCGGAAATGCTGGAAGGAAAATCTTCTATAGGATCGTAACAGGCCTTGGCCTAATACTTGGAAGGCAGAAGAAGAAGAATTATATTTTAATAATATTTAGGCATAATTATTGTTTAACTATTAAATAAGTAATTTTAACTTAAAATATTTTATTTTTTTAGAATCCCTAATGTTTTCAATATAATTTTATTTTTATTGCCGTAAAAATATGAATTTCCGCATAATCCGATGTAAAGAAAAAAAATTATTAGAATCAATAATTATGTAATTAATTTAAAAAGTGGCTATGTGTAGATATATTGCATTTTCTTAATGTAATTTAGTGTGAAACAAAATCTCCAATGTTTTTTTTATATTTTTTATCATGTAATAATTATTATCTTGAATGAAGTGCTAATAAAACGAGAAAAAAAATTCTCTTTCGCTCTGAATGATTATGATGCAATAGGATATCATCTTAATATCTATGCTTTTAATCGTTTCTCTATGTTGTGCAGGTGGAACATTGCATCACAGATTAGAGGAATATAATCCCTGGATTGCATAATCTTATTCTATGTAAAACTATGATGTTTCTCTATAATGTTTAATGAACGTTCTTCTATGACGTTTAATTCATGTTTAACATTTGTGTTTAATGCATCTTTTCGCCATTTTAAGTTTTGGTCATGTGAAGTTACACTGGAAGTAAGTTTGCTCGATATGTTTTTTTCTTTTTTAATTTATATTTGTCAATTATTAGCATATTATTTTAAATTTAATTTGGTTTCTTTTTTAAAACATGAGAACAGTATAAGGGGTAAAATTTGACAGAAATTGTGTGAGGTATTTGTCGCAAAATATCTTGGACCTTATACGCAATGGTGTACAGGTTGGGGCTAGGAAAATTGTTTGCGTCGCATGTTGGAAACTTTTTCCTTTCCTTAGTTTTTTTATCAGTGGCGGCTTTCTTTTCGGCCCCGTAATTTGATTAAGAAATTATCGTTAATTTTGCGTTTTTATTTTCAAGCTGTAATATGTGATTCGTGTCTGACACATGCACTGGGATGGAAAGAAAAATAACTGAGCATGTGATTTATTCTTATTGGTTGGAAAAATGGGCGTTGGTCGTTTCGTCTAAGCTATATAGTAATTTCGTATATTCAAGCATCAAAATACGACTCAAGTTTCCAATACGCACGAGGATTTTAAAATACCTTACGCATATTCTATTTATTTTATTGTGTTAATTTTGACGTCTGTTGGAAATTTTATCCCCAAAATAATATGTACATACGCTTTAACAATTAACGATCAGACTACTACATCATTCATTTGACTTTAGACTAGTTAGGTCCATAGGTAAGCTTCCAAAATTGTTAGTAGCGCTGAAGTACGAAATTCCTACTTTAACATATAAGGAAGTTATAACGCGTATTTTTGTGTGTCCGGTAGTGTAAATAGCAGTCTATGAATATGTAATTAAACAATAATTGCTGTGCAAAATGGACAAGTGTAAGGTTAGGATGAGTTATTTTAGTTAGCTTCTTTGGAAAAAGTTTAGATTACCTCGACCAATGCATTTTTCAATGTTGTACAGAATCATAATGCACATGCGCGAACGCTTACATAAACTTCCGCTAGATGGCTGACATTGGTATGACTAACCTTTGCAATAAATTCCCAAACATGTTTGAAAGACATGGGCTCAAGTTTAGTATATGTCTCTCACAATTTTTCATACATTTTTATGCCACTGTTGCATTAACATACTTTTAGCATTTATAATAATGTTTCATGCTATTTTAAACATTTTGCTATTATTCTTTAAACATTTCTTATGATTTTTAAATATTTATATAATACGTGAATATTGTGAATGAAGTTCTACAGAATTGCAGCGTTCTTGCACAAGGCATGCAAATGCTTTATGCAACTTCTGCTAGATGGCTCTGAAATCGATGTTACCAACATCCATAATTAATTCAAAATCATGTCTCAACTGCACTTCTACTAGTGCTTGATTTTTCAGTTATATTGTTGTAAACTATAGCTCTTCTTCGTTATTTACTAACATTATTTAATATTTTAAACTTTTTCAAACAATTTTTATAACATTATTAGACAGTTTTGAAGTATTTATTTAAATATGCAAATCACAATATTATCACACTGTTAGACAATATTGTGATGCTAACTGCTATTTTCTCCACAGAGTATATTACTTAGTCTATGATTTTTCTATCGCTGTTTTGGGTTATCGCTGGTTGGATCAGCATTAGGGAGTGATAAGTAAGTGTACACCCATTTTTAATAAACGTTTGGTAATTTTAATACTGTTAATATATTTTTTTGACACAGATTTGGGGATTTATCGCAAATATTGGTCATTTAAATTTCATAGCGACAGATAGTAATCGAGGATGATAATCGATATGTGGTTCAATTGTGGGTCATCGCTGGCTCTATAAACTCTGGCACATGAGCACTGTTGTTCTATAGGACTGAAAATATTTCATGCTAGTTTAAGTGCAGTTTTTCCCCCAAATCATATTTTAAGAAATTAACTTTATATTTTTAAGTTCTGATGGGACAAGTTAGTATACACAAGATTAGTTTATAGCTTATTAAATAATAGACTATGCATGTAATTTATTTGTTAGGTTAGGAAGAGGGAAGTTGATATACATCAATTTATTATAAACGTTTGGAAATTTACTGTGAAAGTTTGTTGACACTGATTTCAGAGAAATCTAGTGGAAGCTACGTTAAGCATCTCATGCATGCGCACTGTGATTCTGTAGAACTTAGAAAAATTCATGAGCGACAAATACTAGACTTTTTCTAAGAAATGGATATTTACCAGTTTCCCCCTTCCTAACCTAATAAAATAAATTGCATGCATATTATTTGATGAAGTGTAAACTAATCTGATGTACACTAACTTGTCCCATTGGAACCTAACAAAATAAAATGAGTGAACATCCATTTCTTAAAATATATTTTTGATTGTTGGTCATTCTGATTTCACTGATATCTCCACCATCTAGCAGAAGTTACTTTAAGCATTTGTGCATGCACACGACAATTCCATGGAATTTTGAAAAAAGAAAAAGAATTTAAATAAATGCGAAAATTTGGATACGTAGCCTAGATAAATAATTTAATAATTGTAATAAAATATGAGTAAATTTGCAAGACATTTAAATTAATACAAAATGTTAGTTAAGACTGAAAAAAGTATGTAAAGCAACAGTATGACAAGAATGTTGGAGAATCATAGGTCGAGGTACTCTAATCTTGAGCCAACTTTTTTATAATTTTTTTAAAATGAGGATGTTCTATAGGATTACTCTTTCTATAATGTATTTTATTTCTTAATTAAATAAAAATAAAACTTAGTTTTATTTGATTTTCATATTTATTAAGATATAATTCAGTGACAGCTGTTTCGGTACACTGTACCTTCTTCAGACATGTTAACAAATTATGAATTGTGTTATTATAGCACATATCAACTGATCTAAGCAACAATACAACAATAATTTATTTAACAAAGGCGATTCATTTAAATCAAGTTGAGAATTTAACAGTTTTAATATTATTGTCCACCGCTGTGGTCTCGAGGTAGCATGCTGCCTTGTCACGCAGCAGGCCCAGGTTCGATCCCCGCTTGGGACAAGTTTCCTGGGTGATGTTGTTTTTCGGGGTTTTTCCTCACCTGTAAGATAAATGTCAGGAAACTTTAAGGCCCAAACGGTCCCTGAACATCATCTGGCCATCATTATCATCAATATCACATTTACCTCATTAGATTAAGTTTAGGTTTAAGGTCTCTCCTGGCGCATCATTACCCATTGTCATCACCCATCATATCATTGGGGCAGCGTAACCCCACCTTCCAGGCGCCCCAACCGCAGAAGTGGGTTATAATACACCAATGCCAGAAGAGAATACCTGAAATGTCGAATGACTAAATAGATGGCATTGAACAAAAAAAAATATTATCTTTTTTTAACATAGATTTAGGGATTTATTGCAAATATTGGTCATTTAAATTTCATAGCGACGGATAGTAATCGAGGATGATAATCGATATGTGGTTCGATTGTGGGTTATGGCTGGCTCTATGAACTGTGGCGCATGCGCACTGTTGTTCTATAGGACTTTGAAAATAATTCACGCTAGTTTAATGAGATGCACAAAGAAATTAAACATAGGCTCAATTCTGGAAATGCATGCTATTATGCATTGCAGAGACTTTTGATGTCCCAACTCCTTTCAAAAAACGTTAAGCTGAAAATATATGAAACTATTGTTCTACCAGTTATATTATATGGGTGCGAAACATGGACTCTTACTTTAAGGGAGGAAAGGAGATTACGAGTATTTGAGAATAAAGTTCTTAGGAAAATTTTTGGACCAAAGAGAGATGAACAGACAGGTGAATGGAGAAGACTACATAACAATGAACTACATGGTCTTTATAGGAAGCCAGATATAATAAGAACAGTTAAGTCCCGTAGACTGCGATGGGCAGGACATGTTGCGCATATGGGGAATGAAAGACGTGCATGGAAACTTCTTGTAGGAAAGCCAGAGGGAAAACGCCCAGTTGGTAGACCAAGAATGAGGTGGGAGAACAACATTAACTTTGATTTGAGGGAAGTAGATTATACAGGGAATGATTGGAAAGCATTAGCTCGGGATAGGGATGTATGGAGAGCTTATGTCCGTGCGGCCATGAACCTACGGGTTTGATAGTGCCAGTGAGTAAGTAAGTAAGTAAGTTTTAAGTGTAGTTTTTCCATTTTTCCCGTGTTCTTAATTTGTTAAAATGTATAAATATTTGATAATGTTGTTTGTTTATCCTGTTTTTGTTAACAGACAACTATTAATAGATTACTTAGGCCAATTAATTAGTCTTAAACCTTAAAATTTAAACATCTTTCGGAGAAACAGCAGTTTACCTCACCCAATATATATTCCAAGTCCTATAGAACAACAGTGTGGAGATACAGCACTTTTACTTATCCAGTATATTTTCAAAGTCGTATAGAACAAGAGTGCGCATGCGCCAGAGTTTATAGAGCCAGCAATAACCCATCATTGAAGCACATATCGATTATAATCCTTGCCTAGTGGGTTATCGCTTCTCACCACATATCAATAATTATCATTATTGTACTAAAGTTTATACAGCCTACACTAGGTGGCAGCACATTGTTGTGAGATTTGAATGCCCAATCTTTGCAATAAATCCCCAAATCTATGTTAATGTTAATAATTTTAAAACTAGCAAACGTTTATTAAAATGGGTGTACACTTACTTATTACTAGATGGCAGATTTCTACTTATTTGCATGTTTTATTCCTTCAAAGATAAACATATGCACGGAAGAGGAAAATGCATTTCATGTCATTAGGAATCAATTGGCAAAATTTTATAGTGCATATAAATGCATATTCAAGGGTTCAAGGGATTAGCGCATATTTCACCAATATGTGCATATGGGTGCATATATTATACTTTTTTCTCTATCTAATATTGAAATATCAGTTTGTAACCCCATAAAACAAGTTTCTGCTTTATTGTCATGTTTTTGCAAATAAAGACAATTTTAAATTTGAAGAGAAAAATTTTCGCCTAGACCGGGACTCGAACCCGGGACCCTTGGCTTTCCGGGCCAAGTGCTCTACCAACTGAGCTACCGAGGCTAGTTACGATCTAGACGCAAATTTTTCTCTTATATACGTTGTAATTCCCTATCGCCAAATGCTTTTGAAACCATTGTTTCTATCTTTGCAAAAAAAAAAAAATTTTCTCTTCAAATTTAATTTATCTTTCATTGAGAAATGTTAAATTAATAATAAAAACATCATTAGAGGCCTTACTGGCTTTTAAAGTAATGTTAAATTTCCAATAAATGTCTTCTTAACTAAGAAGCCACCATTTGCAAAGATAGAAACAATGGTTTCAAAAGCATTTGGCGATAGGGAATTACAACGTATATAAGAGAAAAATTTGCGTCTAGATCGTAACTAGCCTCGGTAGCTCAGTTGGTAGAGCACTTGGCCCGGAAAGCCAAGGGTCCCGGGTTCGAGTCCCGGTCTAGGCGAAAATTTTTCTCTTCAAATTTAATTTATCTTTCATTGAGAAATGTTAAATTAATAATAAAAACATCAAAGACAATTTTGTTTTCATAGAAAGTAAGAATCCCTATTTTGCATTTTTGCACAACAGTTACAATGTCGAGCAGGAGGTCTGCAGTTTTAAATCTCAACAGGTCAATATTGCAATATGGACTAAACCATTTCCTGAAAGGAAGATTTCGAAAGAGATGAACGTGCTTGCCAACAATGGACAGTTTATTGGTGGTAATTTCCTTGTTTTCGTTTTCAACCAGCGCGGTGATATTCTTTAAAGTTTGAACATCAGTTTTATTGAGACTGTCAGCATACACAACAAAGACTCAAAAATGATTCCTGAAATATACTTTCATGTGTACAAAATATACTTCATTTCACACAAAGGAAGCCTGTTGTACATTATTGACCACGGTGACAAAACAAATGGGGAATCAAAATTATTTTTTCAAATACCATTTTGTGAGTGTTAGTGGACCAAGACAAGTGTTTTCAGTGCCAAAGGAAAAATCCAGTAAAATATCTTTGTTTCATCAATGGATTGGTGGGAATCCTACATTAACAAATGGAAAAATTGTCCTACACCAAGTCTGCGACAAACATGCGAGTATTTTAAATAACTTATTATCCAGATTCATGCGCAGAACAGCGGGTTACACCAGATGGGATCGGAAAAGGAATATTGATATCTTAAAAGAATTGAAGACTACGCCAATTTTGGAATATATTAAACAGTACCAACTAAATTGGAAACACCATCTTGAAAGAATGAGTTCAAATTGGATCCCCAAAGCTGTTTATAATTATATACCAAGAGGACGAAGATCTCTGGGCCATTCTATGAAACGCTGGAGGGAAAATTTTCTATAGGATCGTAACAGGCCTTGGCCTAATACTTGGAAGGAAGAAGAAGGAGATTATCAGTTTTATCACATTATTAAATCAATATAATTCTTATTCTGTGAGTGACAGCCTCTTTGCAATATTACCCTGTGACCTCATGTGAAGTGGAGAGATCATTGTCTTTGTACAAACACATTTTAAGTGACAGAAGGAACGGCTTTCTACCAGAAAATTTAGAATAATGTTTGATTATTTATTGTAACAAAAATTGATAAGTGATCGTTGAATGATTGTTGACTTACATTTCAAGATTAATGAGAATGATGCTATAAAATTATAAAATACAATTATTAATTAAGGTAGAATATTTTTATCACTCACCTCATATTGTTATTCTTATTTGATTATAAACTAGTTTCGGAACATAGTTTCTGTTCCATCCTCAGTATCGTCACGACCGTTGTTCTGTCGTCTTGAAGAGCTGTCCTTCTCTCCTTCCATTGGCTGACTGAAAAACCTCGAAACCAGGTCATTCTCACCGGGAATTTCAAAGTTCATTAATTTCTTCTTTTCGCTCTTTTGAATGTAGATCTTTTCCCAAACAGTAAGTTCTTTAGGTTTTTTATTTGTTTTAATAATTTTGCTTCTTTCTCGATAAGATGTTTTTCAGACCATGCATGGGCAGCCACTGCAGATTTTTCTACTTCCCCTTTCTTGACATTCCTGAGATGTTCTTTCACTCTAGTTTTCAAATTTCTTTTAGTTTTTCCTATGTAGAATTTCTCACATTCTTCACATTTAATTTGATAAATCCCTGATTTGTTTTCTTCTTTAATTTTCTCATTCTTATTAGGTCTAATCAGTCTACTGATGCTGTAGTCATTTTTGGGTGCTAACCTTATGTTGAAATCTTTAAAAATTTTTTGAAACTTGTGGTGTTTTAATGGATGATATGTGAATTTTCTAAATTTTACATTATCTTCTTTTACTTTTAGAAGAGTGCTTTGATTAATAAATTTTTGTCTTTTGAACTTGTTTATTTTTTGAGTATCATTTTTATTGCAAAACCATTTTTCGTGGCTACATTGATTATGTGTTTTTTCTTTTTCATAATTTTCTTTGTTCATTGGTATGTTCACTAATCTATGTGTCAAACTATTGAAAACTGCTTCTTTGTGAGCTATGTGATTGAAACCTAAAGCTTTTATGTAGTTATCTATATGTGTCTTCTTTCTGTAAATTCCAAATTCTATCTTATTTTCTTCGTTCCTTTTTAAGTTGAGATCTAAAAATGGTTAACTTATTAACTTCAATTAGGAGCAAAAAAGTAAAAAAAAAATTACAATGTTTGCTTCATAAAATAAATAAATAAAATGATGAAAGAAAATGGTGTATTTTACTATAAGAAGAAGAAATCACAAAGTAATGAGAAACCATGGGCAGCTGTCTCGCAGAATAAAAACTTAATACCTGAACAACCAAGACGTGAAGCAGTAGCAACATTCAGACTGTTAACCTCCATAAAATAGGAATCTTCAACTCTCCAAATTGTATCCTGTGCCAAGACAATAACACTACCATGAACTTGCTAGCTGTGAGGCTCTGAAGATGTCACCTACAAGAACTCTGGCAGGACTCTATTGGGAAGCAAATGGAACACATCCAAGCTAATGGGCATTACACTACTACTACTACTACTACTACTACTACTACTATAAGAACATTCATTTTTGTGCATATTTTTTAATTTTAAGAGCATATTTTCAACTTTTTTGCTGCATAGTTGCATATATTTATGGTTTTTAGTGCATATAAATTTGCCCTCTACTTATCACTTCCTAACACTGTTCCAACCAGCGATAGAAAAATCATAGACTAAGTAATATACTCTGTGGAGAAAATAGCAGTTAGCATCACAATATTGTCTAACAGTGTCATAATATTGTGATTTGCATATTTAAATAAATACTTAAAAATTGTCAAATGTTATAAAAAATGTTTGAAAAAGTTTAAAATATTTAAAAAAATTAAAATATAAAATTATGGAATATTCACCTGAAAGGTCCGTCTCCTCAACTTAATTAGTTATTTAACTGTAGCGCTTTCGGGACTTGTCCCATCATCGGCAGGATTGAAAACTAGTGTTTCACTGAAGATCTGGTAGAGGGGGTTACATGTATTGGGTTCGTTTTTATCAGATTGTCATTGTGAGCAAATAGATGGAAATCATGAAAGCAGCTCACAACAACGACAGCCTGATAAACGAAAACGAACCTAGTACATGCAACCCCCTCTACCAGATCTTCAGTGAAACACCAGTTTTGAATCCTGCTGATGATGGGACAAGTCCCAAAAGCGCTACAGTTAAATAATTAATTAAGTTGAGGAGACGGACCTTTCAGGTGAATATTCCATAATTTTATATTTTAATTTTGAATAATACCTCAACGGAACACATCATGAATCTTATAAAAGTCTATTAAAAAAAATGTTAGTAAATACAGAAGAAGAGCTATAGTTTACAGCAATAAACTGAAAAATCAAGGATAACTAGAACTGCTGTTGAGCCCATCAGTGCTCATGTGCCAGAGTTTATAGAGCCAGTGATAACCCACCATTGAACCACATATTGATTATGATCCTTGCCAAGTGGGTTTTCACTGTTTGAAGCCGTACTAAAGTTTATACAACTTTTGTTAGATGGCAGCACGTCACTGTGACATTTGAATGACCAATCTTTGCAATAAATCCCCAAATCTATTTTTAAGAAATATATTAATAACTTATTTTAGGAATTCTCACTATGAGGTATATTCATTAAGGTAGAATTTTTTTTATCACTCACCTCATATTGTTGTTCTTATTTGACTATAAACTAGTTTCAGAACAGAGTTTCTGTTATATTATTATTTTTAGTCTGGACATCTTACCTCAATATTAATGTTGACTTGTTCTTGAACATGTTTCAAAACAATTGTGTTTTATCGTCAGCTTTCCCAGACTGGTTTTATTTATGTTGCATTATGTTGCACAACCTGGATGTCGATGTCAGCTCCATCCTGTGGTTGGCCAAAGAACCTCCAAACAAGGTCACGCTCCATCGGTATATCAAAATTCATAACTCTGTTTTTGTTCTTCTGAATATAAATTTTTTCCCAAATAGTCAACTCTTTTGTATTTTCTAACTGTTTTAATAATTTAGTATTTGAATTTATTTTATATTTTTCAGACCAAACATGAGCAGCAACTGCAGATTTTTCCGATTCCGATTGAGGGTCTTTCCACTTTTCAGCGGTTGTCCTTTTACCAGCCAGCTGCTGGCCCTTCACATCCACATGTGTCAATCACAGAGGTAGATGATCAACAGCCAGTGTAGGGGTGACATGTGGTTAGCATGTCGAGTCCCCCAGCCGTTATAGCTGGTTCCTCAACCTGGAGCCGCCACTTATTGTAGCTACCCAATTGCCTCACGATGTTGGGTGGGCACCGGTCCCATACTGGCCGAAATACCATGAGAAAATTTCTTCCCCCATGGAGACTCAAACCAGTGCAAGTCCCGTAGCTCTGCGCCAAGGCTTCCTACCTTAACCGCTCGGCTACGGCACAGGACGCAGATTTTTCAATTTCCCCATTTTTAATATTTCTTATGTGATCTTTGGTTCTGATTTTTAGGTTTCTTTTTGTTTTTCCTATATATATCTTTTCACAACCCATGCATTCAATTTGATATATTCCTGACTTTTTATTTTTATCAGTTTTTTTCATTTTTGTTGGTTTTTATTAGTTTCTGTTCAATCCTCAGTATTGTCACAACTGTTGTTCTGAGAACAATGGTCATGACGATACTGAGGATTGAACAGAAACTATGTTCCGAAACTAGTTTATAGTTAAATAAGAAGAACAATATGAGGTGAGTGATAAAAATAAAATAATTCTACCTTAATATTAATAATACTCAAATTTTCAAATGTTTATGAAAAAATGGATGTACACTCATTTATCTTTGTAACGTAACAAAAGTCCTTGATCGTTGCGACCAGTGATAACCCCCCAGAGGGTTAGTAGGTTATTGCTGGGTGCAACATTGGAAGAAGAGACAAAAATAATAGACTAACATAATATCCCTTATTTATTACATAAAACTTTCCTCATTAGAGGATTGCCACAAGGACAAAGTGATAGACAATTAATTTTCATAATTGATTAAATGCATTTTGTAGAGAAAATAGCAGTCAGCATCACAATATTGTCTAACAGTGTCATAATGTTAGTGTTTTGCGATTTAAATAAATACTTAAAAATTGTCAAATAATGTTATAAAATTGTTTGAAAACATTCAACGTATTAAAAAATGTTAGTAAATGCAATAAACTGAAAAATCAAGGGTGAGGTAAACTACTGTTAACCCATCTTTCATTATTTGATTCTCAGCAGATACAAAACAAATCACTGCATTTTAAGGGGACCTGGGACGTCCTATACTTATAATGTTAAATATAGGGAACGTTTTCTCCTGAACTATTAATCCTATCAAGTTGAAATTTTTACAGTGGAAACGTTCATATATTTATAGAGTCTTTTATCATAAGGATTTATATAGATATGCATTTATATAAAAAATATTTTTTTTTACAAATATTTTGTTTCAGTTTTTTACACTGTATTTTGGAACCTAAATTCTTTAATTACTGAGCTATCACAACATCAATATGGTAACAATTATATATGAGCGCTATATTGAAGCCCTGGTCTCTAGCTTTAATAGTTTAAAAATGTTGTTTATATATTGAAAAAATCAATAAATGAAGTGAATAACATAGAGTTAACCCTGTAGAAAAATAAAATAAAAAACCAAAAATATTTAAATATCTTAATAAAACCATTTCCAAAATTAGGTCTTTAGAATAAAATTCATGTTAACTATGGGAGAGAGTTGACGGTTCACGCCCGCATTTTAAAGGGACGGGGAACATTTAAAACAAATAATAAACACACTTAGAAACAAGATAATTATACCATATTAAAGAGGAATCTTTCTAGTATTTTAATTGATAAAAACATAAAAATGCATTTTTTCATCACATCTGGCCTTCCGGCTCCCCTTAAATGAATTGAACTTTATTTGAAACAATATTGAAAGTTGACTTAACAAAAATCTACTGAAAACTGTTAGACTTTTTATCTTTATGTCCAATATTCTTGTTTTTGAAGAAGCTAACTAGTGTAACAAAATCTCCAATATTGATTGATACCTTCTTTTAAATTTAACGTCATCAGCATTGAATATTCTGACCACAGACTCGCTGGAGACTTTAATGTTTCATTCCTAAGCATGATATAAGCAACCATACTTTTTTCACTTACATTACAATTCTTCTCCTCCAGCTACTTTTTGAATGAAATGCATGTTTCTTTCATATATTTAGCTTGAAGAAAAAAATACCAAAACTAAATCTACAGTTCAAGAAAACACACCTTAGACAAACAAATAAAACAAAATATCTAGGGACAATTTTTGATTCAAAATTATCTTAGAGAAAACATATTGAAGCAGTAGTAAACAAAGCAACGAAAAGATTTTCAATCTTAAAAAGATTAGCCGGAGCAAAGTGGGGTAGTAATCGCCAGACTCTGAACACCATGTATAAAACATTCATCAAGCCAATACTACTATACAATGGGGAGGTAATAATCACAGCAAATAACTCAAACCTAAATCGCCTAGAAGTATGCCAAAATCAGGCTTTACGGCTTATAACCGGTGCAGCTAAATCAACTCCAATCACAGCAATGCAAGCACTAACTCAGAACCCTCCAATATGTCTAACTTTAGAGGAACAGGCAATAACACAACATGAAAAAATGTTACGATTAACAACAACAAAATGGGAAAAAAGCCAGTTGCAACCAACCAAGTTAAAAACACAAACAAGTTTCTTGTCCAAAGTAATGGAAATAAAAACAGATTTGAATCTTCCTAAATCTAAAGAAAATATTTTGATCAGAGATAACCCTCTTACTTTTGAACCAATTAACATTCAGCTAAATCTAGAAGAACCAGTTACAAAATCTGAAACTCCCACGCTTGTACTAAAAGCTCTAGCATTAGAAGCTGTGAATAAGAGATATCCACCAGAAGAATGGTTACATGTCTACACAGATGGATCTACTATTGATAACAACTCAGGATTAGAAATTACATGTGCATTATTTTCATTTTATCAACCAGCAGGATACCACACAACAAATTTTGATGCAGAAGTAACGGCTATTCATATTTCACTCCAACAATTACTATACAGAATAAATAAATTTCAAAATGCTGTCATACACTCTGATTCTAAGGCAGCAATATATGCAATAAATTCACACAAAATGAAGTCAATACAAATTAAAGAGTGCTACAAAACGATTCAACAACTCCAAAAACTACAGAAAAGAATTCAATTGCAATGGATACCTGCACATTGTGGAATTGCTGGAAATGACACTGCTGATTTTCTTGCCAAAAAAGGCTCCAATTTAATTCAGAATACTACTAAAAGCTTACCTTTCACATCCATAAAAAGAATAATTAAAAACAAATATAAATAAAAAAAACCCAAGACCTATGTAATAAAGCCAAAGACAAGAAATGGAATATTTTAGTAAAGAAGCCAGATATTATTCCAGAAATTCCACGTAAAACTACAGTAGCAAAATTTAGACAGAACATGACTATTTGGCCAAACATTTATATAAAATAGGAATCTACATGAACCCAAATTGCCCTCTATGCAACAAAGATGAAGAAATGAACGAAGAACATCTACAAACATGTGAAGTATTACCTGTTGGATCCACCATAGAGAAATATTGGAGAGCAAGAACGCTAATGGCTTCGGTGCCAAGGCCCAGCATTTGAAAACATGTTTTTTTTCATATCTTAATTTAGATCTGTCACTAAAGAAACACACCCAACTTCCCACGCTTCTTCAATTTCGTCGTTTTGATTACATTTGTTCATACTTGCAGCCATTTTCATGTGAGATTTATATCAAGGTCTGCTGTTATCTCAACAATTATTTTCGGTATTTAGCATATACACATTAGCCAGACTGCTAACGTCAGTCAGTTGTTTATAATTAACACAAATATTTCCAACAAAAATGTTATTATTTTACTATTTATTATTTTGAAAACACCATTGTGCAAAAAAAATAATGTACAATGCACGTTTGTGAAGTGTTTTACAGAATCTCGGAAATTAAAAACCTTGCTATTGCTTGGTTTTTAAACATTTTCCTCAATTCTGTAAAAACCACTTCCCAACCTTGTATTGTAATATACTATTTTCTCATCATTTTCTTGTAATTAATGTTAACTGATTTATATAGAGACATTGGAAATTTCACAGTGAGGGTCTCTATAAAATATACGGTTATATAACAGTGCCAGCATTTAAATCATTTTTTTGAGAAGAAACATTTTTGTCTGAATCAGGATTTGAACCCAAGCTCTCCAATTTTATGAATTTATGCTCTTATGCAATAAGGCCTCTGTTTTGAGACACATTTGCCTGATTAGCACAAGTTTTTGGTGCACCAGTGTGTAAAACTGGAGGTCTACTATATAAATCCTGGTTCAGGCAAAAAAAACAAATGTTTTTAAAAAAAAATTAGATGGTCAAGCTGATCATATAAATTAACACTTTAGAATCATCACCATAGTAAATTCACGAATTTAGGCCATTTGTTGAGCTGTTTTGGCCTCAAGAGAAACATCATCCAAAAGTCTTTTGAGTGGACGTCCTGGTCTTCTTCTTCCTGCAGGTTGATATCTTAACATTTGTTTGGGTATTCTGTGATCTTCCATTCGATGAACATGTTGTATCCATCTTGACTTATAATCAGAAATTTTGTTTTCTAAAGGTTCCATGTGTTAATTCTTCTAAGATGTCTTCATTTTTTTAATTATCTAGTAGTGTGTATCCTGCAGTCCTTTCAAGGTATCTCATTTCAGCAGATCTAAGTTTCTGTATATCCTTCTGTTTCAACGTCCCTACTTCGCTACCCTACAAAAGAGTTGGTAGAGCCAGTGTTTAATACAGTTTCAGTCTTTAATATTTTTGGACTAACTGTGGTTTCAAGATAGAATTTATTAAACTTAAAATCCATAAAAATTGAAACAAAGAAAGACTTAAATATACTACTTTACAAAATTGCAAAGAAAAGAAAAAGAAATACAAGAAAATTACTTACCATCCTGAAATGCATAGAAAATTTAAAAGAAAAAATCCGATAAATATATATACGAAAAACTAAAGGAATTTGGAAGCTTGTACAAAAGAACATTTTAGAAATATTAAAAATTGTGAAATTGAAAAATCTGCAATTGCTGCACACAGTTTATTAGAACATCATAAAATTGGAAGAGAAGCTAAACTTTTAAAACAAGTGGATAAAGTACTGAAGAAGGACATGATATTGTCTGAAACCGTTGGTATCAAAGAAGTTTGAAAATGTACGAGGTCAGTTGATTAAAATGTTCTCCTCTTACTATTAAATGGATAAAACTTTAAAATTTTAGAAAATTGCTAAATTCCTTAAAACTAAAAAGAGAAATAACAGAAGAATATTTGATTCTCACAAAACTTTGCATTGACTATTTAACTCATGCCCCAAATGGGAGTCAATGACCAATCACGTTTCAATGATTTCTGTATTACAACCAATCAGAGACGTGTTTCACGAAATAATTATCAACGTTAGGATTATCATATATTAAGCAAAGCTCCTCCTTTTTAATATTCTGAACAGGTCTGACCGTTATTTTGCAGTGACTGAGCCTATAACAAATACGGCTACCAGATTGTATATAATAGTGCTTACATGTCAACATTTGTAGCAATTGATTATACCACCAAAAAAAGAAACCACTGTTTGCACTTTCTTAAATGTATACGACATCAAAAATGAATTAATATACAGATTGATGTGTTTCATTTTTCTCCACTAGAGAGCATTCTTACAATATTGCGTTCCTTTGGCAATAAATAGTATGATCTGGTTGCAGTGATAAACAAAAGAAGCAGTAGAAGCGTAGGCTACCTATCGTTTCTCATTAGTTTTCAAACATCACCGTTTACTTTAAATATAAAAATATTTTTAAATAACTGTAGTTAAATAATGATTTGTGAGTAAACAGCTTTATTTTATTCGTTAAATAGTCCTAACAAATGCCACTCTTGATTTCCAAATTCTCTAGATAAATTCACTCCTCACTTCGTGAGTCGTGAATTTATCGATAATTTGGAAATCACTCGTGGCATTACTTATGATAATAATGTTTTCACCTTCAATGAAAAATTTTACAAACAAATCTCAGGTATGGCTATGGGTAACCCACTTTCACCATTTTTGGCAAATTTATTTATGGGTTATTTAGATTCTCATATCACCAATGTTCATCCCTGAATATTCAAATGTTGGTATAGATATGTAGATGATATTTTCTCTGTGATAAATTCTAAATATAT
Source organism: Diploptera punctata (assembly GCA_030220185.1). Classification (NCBI taxonomy): domain Eukaryota; kingdom Metazoa; phylum Arthropoda; class Insecta; order Blattodea; family Blaberidae; genus Diploptera; species Diploptera punctata. Next base: position 217,815 of record JASPKZ010006854.1, read on the forward strand.
TGAAGATGCATTGAAATTACTCAACCTTCAAGATGTAACTGTAAAAATCTACTATGGAATTGGAAAAGGATAAACAAATCCCATTTTTGGACCTTTACTTAATAAGGAATGAACTACAAGGAAAAAATTGAATTCAATATATATAGGAAGGATACTCATACAGACAATTATATAAAATCTTCAGGTTTCAATCATATTGCGCATAAACATGCAATTTTCAACAGTTTGATATATAGATTATTAAATGTTCCATTAAAAGAAGAAGAATTTAAGAAAGAATACAATCACATTTTGAACATAGCCAATTTAAATGGTTTTGGAAAAGAAATAATTGTAAATACATTAAAGAAATTCAGACAAAAAAAAAAGATCAAAAGAATACACTACCCTGCAATCTGATTCAAAGAAAGGAAAACAATTTAAGAAAATTACGTATCATCCTGAAATACATAACAAATTTCAAAAAAAAAATCAAGAAATTCAATATTACATTGGCACCGATAAATAAATTTAGCCTTGGTAATCTATTAGTAACTAGTAAGAAATTGAACACCCCAGATAGCAAAAAATCTGGAATTTATCAAATTAATTGTAAAGACTGCAATAAAGTATACATAGGAAAAACAAAAAGAAATTTGGACACTTGCACTAAGGAACACTTCAGAAATATTAAAAATGGTGAAATTGAAAAATCAGCTATTGCAGCACATAGTTTATTGGAGAATCATAAAATTGAAAAAGAAGCCCTACTTTTAAAACATTTGGAAAAAGTTTAGAATTGACAATTTGGGAGAAGATATATATTCAGAAGAACAAATTTAGATCCATGAATTTCGAGTTTCCTGATAAACGTGACCTCATCTCAAAGTTCATCAAATGAATACCAGATGGCAACGTTATTGATGGAGATTCCAACAAAAATCCGGTAGTCGTAATGTCGGTTGAAAATGAGAGAGATCCTTCTCTCGAAAACTAGTTCCCGTGTTTGAAGAAACATAAAATATGAGGTAAGATGTTAAAAAATGACTCATTAATTTACGAAAATTGATGGTGTTTATTAAGATTATAAAGTTCCCACCAAAGTATCAGAATTCAATATTAAAAGGAATTTAGATATTGAAACATAAAGGAATCAGTAAATGAAAATGTGCAAAATTTTGATTAAAAGGAAAAAAAAAAAAGTAATTTAAATTGTGTACAAATATTTGCCAATTTATTATTATTCTACCAGTTATATTATATGGATGTGAAACATGGACTCTTACTTTAAGGCAGGAAAGGAGATTACGAGTATTTGAGAATAAAGTTCTTAGGAAAATGTTTTGACCAAAGAGAGACGAACAGACAGATGAATAGAGAAGACTACATAACAATGAACTACATGGTCTTTATAGGAAGCCAGATATAATAAGAACAGTTAAGTCTTGTAGACTGCGATGGACAGGACATGTTGCACATATGGGGAATGAAAGACGTGCATGGAAGCTTCTTGTAGGAAAACCAGAGGAAAAACGTCCTGTCGGTAGACCAAGAATGATAAGGGAGAATGACATTAACCATGATTTGGGGGATAGATTATACAGGGAATGATTGGGAAACTTTAGCTCAGGATAGGGATGTATGGAGAGCGTATGTGCACATGGCCATTAACCTGTGGGTTTGATAGTGCCAGTGAGTTAGTTATTACTCACATGTGTGGTATAACTGGGTCCCGTGTCGTAGCCGAGTGGTTAAGGCAGGAAGCCTTGGCGCAGAGCTACAGGACTTGTGCTGGTTCGAGTCTCCATGGGGGAAGAAATTTTCTCATGGAATTTCAGCCAGTTTGGGACCAGTGCCCACTCTGTATTATGAGCCATTTGGGTAGGTACAATAATTAATGGCTTCAGATTGAGAAAACCAGCTATAATGGCTGGGGGACTCGACATGCCGACCACAGGCCACCCCTACACTGGCTTGGACAATCATCTACCTCTGTGATTAACACATGTGGATGTGACACCAGCAGCTGGTTGCTAGGCCTCTTGCACCATGGAGTTTTTGGTGTGGTATCTTAAAATTTGGGTAGATGAGAGACCAGTTCTGTACGAAGTTTGTGACTGAAATGAAATTGTGTGAAAAAATCTAAAAAGTGCTTGGTGAGTGTACCCCGAATACGAAGGAAAAGTTCCAAAATTTTTCTTTTTTCGATTGATTTCTTTGTTGACTACATGAGGTTGATTTAATCATCATCATCCATGCAAGTATCAGGGCGTGTGGCCTGTTACGGTCTCAATGAGGAATTTTCCATCCAGCGCTTTTTTGGACGTCCCAGCATTGAGACTTGAAAGCAAATGTAAATTTTTTTGCTCAATGGGTTGTTGGCCCAGAGGAGTTCCCACTAATGTAGCATTTCCTCTACATTAAGGTGATGTGGTTATACTCGGTCCTCAGAGCCTCATTTGTAACGGCAGGTTGCACCACAAGCAGGTTGAGGATGAGATTTGGATAGGAGAGTTGATGAAATACATGTCACTATTCCTTGCAAACCTTGTTTTAGTGAGTTGTCAAATTGTGTTGTTGGGCCCACAATATAGCCAATTGAATATTTTTTATACAATCATTAATTGATTTTTACTGATTTACATTGCTACAGTGTCATCCACCTCAGTCTGTTGCGCTGAAGGATAGATACTGGGAAGCAAAAGTCAAACTTTCTGTTTTGATATCGTGTTTCTTCTTCTTCTTCTTCTTCTTCCTTCCAAGTATTAGGCCAAGGCCTGTTAGAAAATTTTCCCTCCAGTGTTTCATTTGTTGGGAAATTCTTGTATAAGACTTGAAAGCATAATAATAGTCCCTTCGATTGGTTGCTGGTCAAAGGAAGGCAAGACCAGTGATGGGGCTGCCATCTTATAGTCTCTGGTCAGGCTTTCCTGGAGAAGAAAAGAAAATAAAGGAAAGAAGAAAGGAAAGACTCCTAGCCCTCGGATGCCTTAATAGCGTCGGGGTTGGAAAAATATGAGTTAACCAAGAGAGGTTAGATAGTAAAGTTAAAAGAGTGCAAAACACAAGTAAGTGGAAGAAATGTTTTGCACAGCTTGGGCACCTTGTGGTAGCCATCCACATATCCCCTAGATGAGGACCCATGAGGTAGCTATCGTGTTTTTCTTGTTGTTTTAATTTATTGTTATTTGTTTACTCATTATGGATAAAGTTCTCTCTCAAGTCCCCTGGATTTGTTTAAATAAATAAACATTGCAAATATTTAACTTGTACAGGAAAAAATCACTTTGATGTTAGATCTAAGAATTAAATTAACGTTTTTAATACCTCATCTCATAGCCTTCATTCTTCTAGACTGCAGTTTCGGAGCTGTATCTCCATCATCAGTAGCCTCTCGTCGACTGGTGTTATGTCTAGTTTTGTTGAGTTGTTTCTTGACTCACCTCATACTTCTTAACTCCCTCGCATATCTAGTTTTCGTCACTGTATTTGTGACATTCTCACAAGTTCACTAGTTGTAAACGTGAACAGCATTGAGAATGTCACAAATACAGTGACGAAATCTAGATATGCGAGGGAGTTAAGAAGTATGATGTGAGTCAAGAACATTTAGTTACTCTGCTTGTGAATAAATTAGAAAATAATTTCATAAACCAATTTATGTTGGGATGGATTATATTAGGATTATTTGGAAGTTTAATGTAAGATTTTTATCAAAATATGGTAAACTGTTATATAATAATAGTAATAATAATAATAATAATAATAATAATAATAATAATAATAATAATTAAACAGTGAATAACAATAAGTGAAGTACCAGAAAATCGAAATTATTATCTTGAAGAATTAATGGCATTATGATCATATCTTCCACTAAACCAATACAAATATAAAGGACAGATATACAATTATATAAACTATACAAGTTACAATAAATGAAAAACAAAACATGACAAAATGAAATAAGAAATATGTATGGTACGTATACGTTAACAATAATAACAATAATAATAATAATAATAATAACAATGATAATATTAATGATAATAATGATAATGACAATAATGAAAATAACAATAATGACAATAATAATAATAATGATACCAATAATGTTAATAATAATGATGATAATAATAATAATAATAATAATGGTACCAATAATGGTAATAATAATGATAATAATAATAATAATGTTAATAATAATGATAACAATAATGATAACAATAATGATAATAATAATAATAATAATAAAATAATAAAGTTAGTAATAATGATAATAATAATAATAATAATAATAATAATAATAATAATAAGTTAATAATAATGATAATAATAATGACAATGATGATAATGATAACAATAATGATGATAATAATAATAATAATAGTGATAATGATAATAATGACAATAATGATGATTATAACAATAATGATGATAATAATGACAATAATTTTTTTTATTTATTATTCTGGCTTTTACAATGAATATACATAATGACAATAATAATAATAATAAACTAGCAGTCAAACACATGACTAGTGAAGTAAGATAAAAAAACTATGCACTGAAATTAAATGTCAAACTATAATTAATTACTATATCACATAGTGACACTAGAGTAAAGCTGTTAGAAATGTCAATTTGCTCTTAACAGACTATTGACTGACAGTCCTTGATTTATATTGGAAACAAATTACAATAATGGGGAACGTGAAAGAAATAAAATGAGATAATTTGTGATAAAGTTGGTTTAATATTTGATAGAGCTGAGATATTGATACTGATAATTTTACAACCTTATAAACTGAAGTATGTGAAGATAAATTTGACACAAGAGATGGATAATAATAATAATATACGTGTAAATATTAGAAAAAATGAATGTAATGAAAAGGTTTTTAAACATATTTTTGGTGTACAATCAGGAATATGTAGTTACATATTGATAAAAAAGAAACTAGGAAGTTAAAAAATAATTTAAAAAAATTTTAATACAAGTGAAATTAGAGTAAATAATTATAAATATTGATTATTAAAAAGAATAAACATTAAATTGAATTACAACCCAAAAAAATCATATTTTTATAATTTAATGAAGACATAGTCCTGCACTTGTCTGAATGGTCTTAGAGGATCAGAGCTACGAAATGTATGCTACTTTAAGTCCTTATGGGGGAAGAAATTTTCTCATGGGAGTTTTACCAGTATGAGATTGGTTTCCACCCAGCATCGTGAGGAATTTGGATAGCTTCAATAAATAGTGACTCCAGGTTGAGAAAACCAGTTATAATGGCTGGGGGAACCAACATGTCACTGCTGTACTGATTGCATGTGAGGCTAGCAGCAAGTGGTAGCCCAGGACTTTCTAGACCTACCATGTTTTGGAGTAAGCATTAAGTTCTTTCGTTAATACATTTAGTATAAGTAAGATGAAAAGTATTTTATCAAAATACACAGATTTATAATTATAGTATTTTATAAAGGGTTATGGAAAGCAAAGTTGTATTTAGTTGAAAAAAGTTTTAAAAAAAGAGCAAACAATTTTTGATGTTCGAAATAGAATATGAAAAAAAAAGCTATTTAAAAAAAAAGTATTTTATTAAGAAAAAAGAAATACAAAAAGCATATAGAATAGATTTATTTAGCCTATGGAGTTAAGGTCATGTGGCCTTCTCTTCCACTCACCAGAACAAACATATGTTACATATAAATACAAAAAATTACAATAATAGTCATACTAAATTAATTATGTCAAATTGGATAATATTGAAAATAATGTGTAATAATACAATGAAATTAAATACAATTAAAATTAAATTAATGATAGAATGAATACAGAAAGGAATAACAACTCGAATCTACTATACATAAAAAGAAAAAGTAAGAAAAAAATACAAAGAAAGTAATAAACTACAATGAATTAATCTATCACTTTTTATACAAGGTATTAGGTAAATATATTAACAGATCTTAAAACTATTTTTATTAAATAATGAAAAAACAAATTATTAATTTTTAAAAAGTAATATTAGTGAGTTGTTTCTGTTAATAATTTTATTTTCAATTTGTTTCTGAAAGATGGTAAAGTTTGGCAGTCACAGATATAGAGTGGAAGAGAATTCCATGTTCTAGCAAGAGAAACTGTAAAAGATTTTGAGTAAAAGGTAGTGTGATGAGAAGGGATATAAAGGACATATGCATATGTCATTAAAAATGTTTTAAAGAAAAAGGTAATGACATATTAGTAAAAGTTGGAGATTGAATAAGTAAAAAAAATAGAAAACAGATATACATGTTAAAAAGTTTTTAGGAAATAGGGTGATGACCTCACATCCACATGTATTAATTACAGAGATGAACGATGGAGTATTTTAAAAATAAGGATTCTAAAACGCCAATTTTGGAATATATTAAACAGTACCAACTAATGATGTTTTTATTACTGATTTAACATTTCTCAATGAAAGATAAATTATAATGAAGATAAACATTTTCGCCTAGACCGAGACTCGAACCCGGGACCTTTGGCTTGCCGGGCCAAATGCTCTACCAACTGAGCTACCAAGGCGAGTTACGATATAGACGCAAATTTATATATGAGAAAAATTTGCATCTATATCGTAACTCGCCTCGGTAGCTCAGTTGGTAGAGCATTTGGCCTGGCAAGCCAAAGGTCCCGGGTTCGAGTCTCGGTCTAGGCGAAAATTTTTCTCTTCAAATATAGTACCAACTAAATTGGAAACACCATCTTGAAAGAATGAGTTCAAATCGGATCCCCAAAGCTGTTTATAATTATATACCAAGAGGGCGAAGATCACTGGGCCGTCCTATGAAACGCTGGAGGGAAAATTTTCTATAGGATCGTAACAGGTCTTGGCCTAATACTTGGAAGGAAGAAGAAGAAGAAGAAGAAGGATTCTAAAAAGTAGCAGATTAAACTGAAAATATATATAAACTCTTACGTTATATTATGTGGATGCACGTGTTGTTTCCAAATTATTGATAAATTCATGACTCACGAAGTGTTTTTACTCAATTTTTTGTTTTTACTCACATTTTGTTTTTACTCACATTTTTGTTTTTACTCGCATTTTGTTTTTACTCGCATTTTGTTTTTACTCGCATTTTGTTTTTACTCGCATTTTGTTTTTACTCGCATTTTGTTTTTACTCGCATTTTGTTTTTACTCGCATTTTGTTTTTACTCGCATTTTGTTTTTACTCGCATTTTGTTTTTACTCGCATTTTGTTTTTACTCGCATTTTGTTTTTACTCGCATTTTGTTTGTACTCGCATTTTGTTTGTACTCGCATTTTGTTTGTACTCGCATTTTGTTTGTACTCGCATTTTGTTTTACTCGCATTTTGTTTTTACTCGCATTTGTTTTTACTCGCATTTGTTTTAACTCGCATTTGTTTTTACTCGCATTTTGTTTTTACTCGCATTTTGTTTTTACTCGCATTTTGTTTTTACTCGCATTTTGTTTTTACTCGCATTTTGTTTTTACTCGCATTTTGTTTTTACTCGCATTTTGTTTTTACTCGCATTTTGTTTTTACTCGCATTTTGGTTTTACTCGCATTTTGGTTTTACTCGCATTTGTTTTTACTCGCATTTGTTTTACTCGCATTTTGTTTTTACTCGCATTTTGTTTTTACTCGCATTTTGTTTTTACTCGCATTTTGTTTTTACTCGCATTTTGTTTTTACTCGCATTTTGTTTTTACTCGCATTTTGTTTTTACTCGCATTTTGTTTTTACTCGCATTTTGTTTTTTGTTTTTACTCGCATTTTGTTTTTTGTTTTTACTCGCATTTTGTTTTTTGTTTTTACTCACAATTTTCATGACCCACTGAAATACTAATACTCGTTGCACCTGTCTTAACAATACATATCCTAGCTCAGGTGGTAGCTCCTGAGAGACAAGTCTGATTCATGGCTGGGTTGGAATTTTTAATTATAAAATTGTCAATCTTGGGGTTAGGAGGGATGGTGTTTTACAATTTATAATTGCTAGATTGTGCACCAGATTCCTGGTTTAAATTACAAAACGCTCTGCAGTTGAGAAAGTATATGAATAGCAATTTGTCCATTAGATAGTATTGTTAAGCTTCCAGTACCCTTGGTGCTTTACAACAGAAGTAGGCTAAGGGTCAGAACCAGGTTTTACCTCGTCTTCATCATATTCTCACTCAACACAACTAATAAATTACAATCGGAAGTAACATTAACATTATTCTTAACAATAAGGTGAATCTGGAATAATCTTGCCTCGTAAATTGTTGTCCTATTTGAAAATATTTCAATATGCTATGCATACCAACATCAGCTTTTCCAGACTGTTGAATTTTATGTTTCTACCATGTATGTCGACTCCCACTCCACCTTTTGTCTAACTGAAGAACTTGAAAATCAAGTGGTTTTTACAGAATCGAGGAAAATGTTTATAACTGAGCGATAACGAGGTTTTTAATTTCCGAGATTCTGTATAACACTTCACAAATGTGCATTGTATATTATGTTTTGCACGTTGATGTTTTCAAAATAATAAATAATAGCAAAATACAGTAATATATTTGTTGGAAATGTTTATTAGTTGAAACAGGAGGCCGTGACACCAATTTAGTGATAACATGGGGGCAAATATGTATTTATTGTTTTATATTGTTTCAAATAAAATTCAGTTAATTTGAAATGCAGAGATTTGTTTTGTAAAATGTATATTAACATTATCTTTTGGATATTTTTGGTATATACATTGTATATAGTATTCATAGAGGGCAGTGGTTTTACTTCCTACATGCGTGTTTGTAATATGTAATATTACAGTATAGTTATTTAGGTTGGCAACCCTTAAATGTAGGAAGTTGAACTTTCAATCATGGTCACCTTTGCTGTAAGTACGACAAAATTCACTATCTCACAAAAATAAAGATTTCCTATATAAGCTTTGGATAAGGACTCTCTTTTAGTTTACTGACAAAAGGGATTTGTTTCCTAAGTCAAGAGTCGAGATAAATGCCTAGAAACTAACATTTGAACTAGAAATTCTACTTAAGTTTATTTTAATGTAAACTGTTTTGTTTTTATTGAGACTAAGATTGTTAGTATTGCACTGATCTTGTATTTTTAAGGAAACTGTTTCAGGAATATAATTGTTCTCACAATGTTCATTTATGGTTAAATCATATGCAAATGAATGTCTCGAGATATTAATCCTTTATGCTGCCAGAAGGTCACTAATGTATAAACAAAACTGGTCCTAACACAGAACCGTGCGACCACATAATCAATCTGCCTGAATTTAGATGTCCTACTATTCAATATATCTGATACCAGTGACTCGGATCCGTTTAAGAAGAGGAAGAAAGGCGTTCGCAGAAAAACGAAAATGTGATATTATTAAGGATACAAGCGTAAGAAATATGAAGAGGATAAACTGCAAGGGAAGCCTCATGGTATAGATTGCAGGTGAGGAACCTTACAACCTATTTAATGCTCATTGAATTGTTTTTACTAGATTTTTGGATTTTGTTTTTCCTTTAAGGACATACTCTTTTACGTTTATTGTAACTACATTATGGTTTTCTAAGTATATTGTTAGCTAGTTTGGGAATCCAGCATTATTTACCTATACTGATATTTTCTTTGTACATTTATTTTACATATTAATTTCATTTTGTTTTAGATGCAGAATGATGTGCTACGAAAAAGTTCAGGGCGAAGTTCAACACGAAAGGTATAATAAATTCACAGCGCTATCATCTAAATATGAACAAGATGCCAATCTTCAAAATTTCATTGACCAGAACGTAAGAACCATGTATAAAATTTAAGAAGCTGAAGGTAAATACATTGTATACAGTGGGTACCGTGTGGGTAATGAACGAGCAGACTTCTTAGCAAAGAAAGGCTCCAAAATCAACAAAAGAGATAGCCGTACAAAGAAGATAACAGGAGCTAAAAAAATATACATATCAAAAGAAGAGAACAGAATATAAAAGATCTTCAAAATAAGAAATATGAAGACATAGCGAAACATGCTGAAACAATAAAACACTTCCCTAGAAGAACAAGCTGTAGCTCTCTTCAGATTGGAAACAGACCATGACTGTCTTCTTAGAATGGGGATTGTCCCTATAACTATGGGATGCTCCTTGTGTGGAGAAAATGTTCTCCTAAGCAAGGAACACTTGCTATAGTGCAGGCGACCAGACCCGGAGAAAAAAGGCCAGGAAAGACATTGCAGGACTTTATTGGGAAGCAAGAGGACTAAGGGTTGTATCTATGAACGCATTAGACCGTAAAAGTCGTTCTCTGCTGAGAAAGTTGCATCCAAAAACTTTTTGCGTACTCAGTCTGTTCATGCGATAATAATTGTCGAAATTCCTAAGCTACCTGGCGAGGTGACTTTGCAGAGAACGAATCGTGAGCAACCCGATGGGAACAGATGTACTTTGAAACCTTGCCGCTTACCTCGCTGCTTTATCCAAGATGTCGGACCTTGAAGACTTCGATCACGCGGGGAAGAGGAATTGATAGAGTGTACCAAGGAATTCAACTGGAAGAACAGGAGAATCGGCGTAATATCGCGCGACGCAGACGTAGACGTCATATACGGTTTTATTTGCGGGACGCAAGCCTAAATGCGTTCCTCTCATCATCATCATCATCATCATCATCATCATAATTGGCTCGACAGCACCATGTGGGCCTTGGCCGCCTTCATAAGCTTATGCCAGACTTCCCTGTTCTGCGCTTCATTCTTCCAGTTTTTTATTTTTAAAATATTAATGTCTTGAATTATACCATCCTCCCATCTTAATTTAGGTCTTCCAACTTTTCTGGCCAATAGTGGTTGTTCATTGTAAATTCTTTTTGTAATCCTTTTGTTGTCCATGCGAATAATGTGTCCAGCCCATGCCAATCTATTAACTTTAACAAAATTCAAAATATCTGGCTGATTGTAGAATTCCTCTAGCAGACGAAAATAACGGAAGTGGTTTTATTGCTGAGAATTCTGGGCAATTTCTTGCCAATATTATGAAAACAAAACTATCTTTCATGCATGACCATTCAGCGACTCGCTAATTCGAAAACTTTGCATGTTCTCACGGAAAACTCAGCTCACCAGAGACTAATATATTTGGATGCGGCCCTGATGGTGTAAATCAAGCTCCAGCCATTTGAAAACAATAAACTTCATTGAAGTAAAACCTGTTGCATGGAAGAATCCTGGAGTAACAGAGAAGGATAAAGATCCAGGGAAAACAAGTAAACTGAAGGAACTAATGCATGTGTATTGTCTTAACAGTTCAACTGGGGGGGGGGGAAGGCATGAAGAAATGCAATCCTGTCTACTTATGCTGTGAGTGATGATGGAATCAAATGAATAAGAAAACATTTGGCTCTTTGTGAATCACCTTAAGACAAAAGAGGCAAACCGGTTTCAGGAAATGCTAAACCTGCCAGACTTATGTTGCTGGTTAACGATCACATTAAGATTTTGTATATAATAGTCTGTGCCGTACACTATGGCCGCAATGAATACAACTTTCTTAACCCTAGACTAAATGTCAAAATAATGTGGCAGCAATTCCTACTACATCATCCAGTGCTGAGGCCTCGGAATAATGATCATCTAAATGTGTTACATGCTGGTTTTACGCGGTGTTCCATGAAAACTTATCTGAAATTCGGAAAAATCGACACCTGTTGTGTTTGTGAAGAGATGAATGGAAAATCAGAAGCCCTCATCTGAACAACTTCGCCAAAAGAGCTGCTTTAGTGGGTTTATTGATACATAAGCATAGGGCTACGAAGTTATATTCCAAGCTTGAAAAAGTTGAAAAAACTTGCTAAAGTCCATGACGATGTAGCTAGGTTTAATATTTAATTTCTTGCAGAATGTTATGCTGCCTATGACCCCAGTACAAGAAACTTTCTATCTCCGACAGTTAACTGTGAACATTTTTAACATTCATGGCGTAAAACCACACTTCTAAATTCTACTTTTACCATGAAGGTACTACTAAGAAAGGACTTTAAGAAATTTGCTCATTTCTTCTTGATTATATTCTAGAGAAAATCAGTCGTGGTGTGAAACATTCTACGAGGTATCATGGTATTGGCTGAAGATGAGAGGGACACCTGTTGAAAACTGCAGTTTCTGTGTTAAAAACATGAACTATGAGGTACGATAAGAATTGAGTAATTAACTTTATAAAATGGGTACCCGATATCTCGGTCCTCTACTTTAAAATGTTGTAATAGTAATCAATTACGATTCGAGATTGTGAATTGATTGTACAGAATAATAGAGGAATATTTTAAAAAACCAAGTGATAGCCAGTGTTTTAATTTCCGAGATTCTGTAAAACACTTTACAAACGTGCATTATGCATTTTTTTTGCACAATGGTGCTTTCAAAATAATAAATAGTAAAATAAAATCTTTGTTGGAAATATTTGCGTTCATTTTAAACAATTGACTAACGTTAACAGTGTGGGCAATGTTTATTAGTTGAAACAGCAGGAGGCCGTGAGACCAATTAATCATAAAATGGCGGCAAGTATGTATTTATTGTGTTATATTGTTTCAAATAAAGTTCAGTTCATTTAAAATGCAGTGATTTGATTCGTATAATGTATATTAACACTACTTTTCGATATTTTTTGTATATGCATCGTATGTAGTTTACATAGAAGGCAGTGGTTTTACTTCCCACACGCGTGGTTTGTAATATTACAGTATAGTTATTTTTGTGGACAGAACATGTATCTAATGCTCTGAACTGATGTAGGGAAAAGGACTGCAGGGCCAGAAAACTATCGCTTTGCCAAATGTGCTCCTGTGTATCGATAATGATTGTGTACGTTATGTAACGAACAAAATATTTGTAGTGTCTGAAAAAATGAATATCCTATGATGATCTTGTAGAAGATTTCCGGGATGTTGATCGTGGTCTTGAGGTTTGTGATCCCCGACGTTTTGCCAGAGACTGTGACCGGCATCCTCAAGGGTTGTCTTGAGACTGGCAATTTTGTCGACTCCTGCCCTATTTATACATTTATCCGCGACGTGTTCTCTGCGCGGTCCGTTACTTCGTAAATTGCATCTGCCTTCTGGTTGGTTAGCATTAGGGTCTTCAATTGCACCTGAAAATAATATGAACTCGCTTTATGATTCTATTCTATTGGATTCTCAAGACCGAGAAGCTGGCAACTAGAACTTCACTGAACGAAGAACAACGCCGAAATGCAAGACATGGATGGATTCTTTCACCCGCCGGCACGTCGCACTGCCAGGGAAAATCACAACAGTAAACATACAACACCGATTGAAATAAGAAACATGTTTGTACATCTCAATGACGACAAGGAAGAAACTCCACCTCCAATAGTGGTCTATACAAAAGACATAACTCCACTAAAGCTGGAAAGCATCACGGCTGGAAATAAAGAAGACGTATCCATGAAATACAACCAAGGGATACTCACTATCAGAACCTCGACAAGACTGCTTACAGACGAGTCTACAAGGAATTAAAGAAAACGGAGACACAATTGTACACTCATGGCTACGGCAGACCTCCTATTTTCAAAATAGTTATGAAAGGGTTCCAAAGTCCATCGGAATCTCTGAAATTTGCGATGAAATTCAAAATAGGAAACTGCCTATAAAAGAAGTAAGAAGTATAAAAGCAAGTTACAATCAACGGTGAAAAGAAGTTTGAACTTCCAGTTTACATTCTTACTTTTCACAAAACTGAAGATCTCAAAGAAAAAATAGAAAAGGACCTCAAGGAATTATTCAGCATTCGCATCAGACTAGATCCATACAGAAAACCATCAGGAGGCACTCAGTGCTTCAAGTGTCAGGGTTTCGTCCATATTGCAGAATTCTGCTTTCGTGCAACAAAATGTGTTAGATGTTCCGGTGATCACAAGTTATTTGAATGTACTCAGACAACAACCAAGTGCACAAGCTACAGCCATTGAAAATGCCTGATGTTTGAGAGGCAACAAGCACGACGTGAAACAAATCAACCTTCAACACCGAGAAAACCAGAAACAACATCCAGAATACCAAGAAACATTGAAGATAACTTTCCTCCTTTGCCGACCATAAACCCAAAACCTGAGAACATACTCCAATCACTACTTATTCTCCTCACTACCATCCATCAAAACCCTCAAATCCTTCAATCCACATTATTCTATATAAATTCCCACATCTCTTCAAGAAAATAGATCCACAAAGTTGAAAACTCCAAGGAAAAACTTTAAGACCGGAAAGCTTAAGCAGAACATAAATAAATCGAAGACCAATCTACCAGAAAAAGCTGAGAGAGGAGCACTCTCTATAGCAAACACTTAAATTACTACCAGACCTTCACTACAAGAACTTCAAGTAATGGGTCAAGGCCTCTAGTTAGGCCGGTGCCATACATCTTCACACATCAGTGACTACAAGTGGGTTCTTCTGATGCTGCTGTCGTCGTACAATATAGTCTACTCTACTGAAGAGCCTCCACTACGATGAACGGATCGACAACAAAGAAGCCGTCCAGCACGGGTACGGGTGACGAGGGATTCTCCCTCCCTCCCACCCGCGCGCCATACCGCTAAGAAGTCTCGCATCAAGAGAACCTATAGACCTGAAACCAGGAACTTCTTTGAACAACTAGACAACGAGGAAGAAGAAACTCCACCACCCATAGTGGTCAACACGGAGGAAATGACCCCATACAAGCTGGAGTGCATCACTGCCGGCAATAGGAAAGACGTATCGATGCGGTACAACAAAAGCCGCTTGACGATACGTACAACTACAAAGAAAGCTTACGACCAGGCGTACAAACACGTAAAGGAATAAAAAACAGCTTTCTACACCCACGGCTATGGCCTACCACCAATATTGAAGACAACCGTGAAAGGCCTCCCACCCTCCATCACAATAACACACAAATTATGTTGAAATAACGCATCGGGAACTGCCACTTATTGAAGTACGCAGTTTAGAAAAACACTTCCGAGAAAACGGAGAGATGAAAACGATTGAACTACCAGTCTTCATCCTCACGTTTCACAAAACGAAGGACCTAAAATCAAGATTAAAAGATCTCGACGAACTATTTGGCATCAAAGTTTGTCTTGAACCCTACAGAAAACCGACAGGAGGAACACAATGCTTCAACTGGCAAGACGAGTTGTGTCCGGTGTTCGGGAGAACACAAAGTAGCAGAGTGCGACCAGACCACACCGAAATGCAGCAACTGCAACATGGAACACGCGGCGAGCCACCGGCAATGCCCGGTGTTACAAAGATATCTACAATCCAGGCAACCTAGGCAACAACAGACCAGGCAGAAAACCACAGTCAAGCCTGGTCCAACTACACCACCTAGAAGAAACTCGGAACCCATCCCTACTCCAAACATCCCAGCTTCCCCAAATTCCTCTCTTCAATCAATCCTAATCCTACAAAACCCAGAATTACTTGAAGTCATATGCACCCTCATTTAACAAAATTAACTTGACCAAAATTAAAAAGTTGAATCGAGACACCTTTTTCAACACTAAAATTATAATAATAATGAGAATGTTCACACATTGTGTATTGTTTTGTTTTATTTGTCCCGTGCATATTCACTTATGGATTTCTTTCTGTTTTTACACACTGTGATGTGGTATCGGTCATATCTCGCATACACATGTGTCTTCTGGTACGTGATATGTCTTCTTGGTCATATTCTGTGGTGGAAACCGTGTACCGCCATCCTGGTCACCAGGTGTCGCAGATCGTGGTTCGCCGACATCCAATTGTTGTTTGCCATCGCCTCTGAGGAGTAGAATTCGTGCCAGATCTCGTCTTGTTTTCTCCTTCTGTTGTGTAGTACCTTTGCTGCTGCCTCTGTAGAATTTCAGCATCAGGTCTTGAAGCAGGAATGTTTCTCTACCCATCACATATGACAGCCTGGATGGGGTATATTTTGATAACCCCATCACTCTCTTTAGGTATCTGACTTTCAGATTTTCGAGGCTCTCCAGCTGTCTCTCCGTTAGCCGTTCCCATATTATTTCCAGTCCGTACTTTGCCGCCGGTAGTATCTTGGTCTCGAATAGTCTCATTGCTGTTTCGAGTGATAGGGCTTGTATGTTCTTTATATCGTTTATGGCCCTCACTGCTTCTATCAGTCTCCTAAAATTATGAATACACAATAACTACAAAAAATAAAAATAAGAATGGGTCAAAGCGCATTCAAGCGCTGGCACCAATTAATGAACAACTATAGAAGCTGAAGTGTTTTATGAGCTAGAGGGTAATTTCCCCTATGTGAGCCCCCTGAAAATACTAAGAACTTGCTTTATGAGCTAGATATTTATTTCCCCTGTATGAACCCCCTGGAACCTCAATGAACAATCTGTAGGAGCTAGGTGTTTATTTCCCCTGTTTAAACTACCTGAAACACTTAGTTTTACGCAACAACGTTAACTTTCAATGCGGAGAAAGTGCGAACTAATCGAATGTGGTAAGGGCGAGTAGGGGTTGGAGGTAGTAGACCATTTTTTAATAATAATAATAATAATAATAATAATAATAATTTATTTTAGCAGGTAGAGTTAAGGCCATAAGGCCTTCTCTTCCACTCAACCAGCGAATAGTAAAATTATACAAAAATTACGTACATATTACAATTTTAAGATATTAAAATACAGACTAAACAAAATACAATGATGATGTGATCTAATACTAACAAAAACATAGAATATAATAAAATTAAGATGATATAAAATAAAGTAAGTAGCTTCCTAGATGATTATTAATGGAATGCTCTATATAGTTATGCAGTTAATGTTTTCATTGTGTCGAACTTAAGATATCAGTTAATTTGTATTTAAATAATGATAGCGATTGACAGTCCCTGACATGACTGGGAAGTGAGTTCCATGCTCTAGCCATAGATATTGTGTAAGATTCAGAGTACAGACAGGTCCTGTGTTGTGGTATCAAAAGTAAAGAAGAGTCTTGTGATCTTGTTCCTAAATTGTGATGAGCCGATAAATGTTGAAAACGTGTTGTTAAATAAGTTGGTAAATATGTGAGCAGAATTTGGAATAGTAAGGTATGTGAATGTAAAGTTCTTCTGTCATTTAGGCGTAGCCATGATAAGGCCTGAAATGAAGGAGACACGTGGTCATAACAACGGAGATTGAATGCACGCTAGAGCACGCTGTAGTCTGTCAGATCAGTTGTCAGATTAGTCAGTAATATGTCGCAGTGTGGCATTATAAGAGTCTGTACAAGTATTTGTTTTAATTTTCTTATCAACTTACATAGTAATTTTCTATTAGTCTTGTATAGTCTGTTGTTAGTGACAATATCAAGTGTGAAAGTTAGACCCTATATATACACATTTAAGTCTGCCAGACAGTAGTTTGAAATCAGTGCTGATTTAATTTCTCTGTACGTCACACTATCCAGAAACCCGTAGACATACAATCTCCGACGATCTGTCATTAAGTTTATCTCTTATTTCTAGTAAGTCTACCACTATATTTTACAATGATTATACCACTTGCCCAGTCATTTACATGTGCCAGCTATGGGATGAAGGAGACACTTTCCCCATGTTTACCACTAGCGCTATTCCCCCTCTCGAGCTAAAAAGTTAACACAGTTGATAATAATAAAATTCATTGTTAAAACCGTTGAGGTGGAGAGTCATAAAATAAGTGAGTGATCCCACTATAGGCCTCAGGAGGCCCTTGGGGTAGTAAGAGGTTAAGGCTCCCACTTTTTCTAGACAATCGACACTTGATGTCAGCCGGGTTGGCAGCCCTGCGTGACGGCCGCCTTTACCCCAGAACAAGCGTCTGGTACTCATTTCCGTTGGAGGCTGAGTAGACCCCAGGGCCATAGCACCGCCAGAAGGTTTGGGTCAGTTTAAAAATCCTGACCCCACCGGGACTTGAACCCTCGACCTTCCGGCTTGTAGCGCAGTGCCTTAACCATTACGGTGTTAATTTAAAATATACCTTCTTAGGTAAGATCCGTCGTCCTCAACTTTATAAATATGTATTATTTTTTCCTGTAGGCCTTTCAGAACATCTGTTCCATCTTCAGCAGGTCCTTCTTCGCTACAATATCTAGTATGATGGTTGATGCTGCTGGTCCTAATTCAGTATCAACCATCATATTAGATATTGTAGCGAAGAAGGACCTGCTGAAGATGGAATGGATGTTCTGAAAGGCCTACAGGCATAAAGAATACATATTTATAAAGTTGAGGACGACGGATCTTACCTAAGAAGGTATATTTTAACTTAAGTTATTTTATTTTATAACGCAGTTGAGTTATAGCATCCACATTGTTTTTTTTTTACTAAATTTGGCATGTACTGATCTATTAAGAAAGTATTGTCAAGTTCGTTAACCACCAAAATTGACAGTATGGAGTAGGAATTTACTTGCAAATGAAAATTTAAAAATATTACTAGCAGTTCTAATGTTTTTATTTTTTGGCTACAAAACTGAGTATGTAAGAAATGAGTAAAATTCAACAATTAGAAATGGAGGTTTACTTGAATCCCAAAATTTAAAAAAAAAGTTTGTTTTCTTTACGGTCTGACACATTTAATTAACAGACATAAGAAATAAGTATTTTTGCAAATTGAAGGGTTAACAAAATAAAGAATATTCTGTAAATCAGCAAAATCGGACCTTAAATTGAAAGATCATCTGGCCATCATAATCACACCCGGTGTGGAAAGAATGAGAAGCTACCACACCTATAATTTTGTAGTAAAACTGCAAAGCGTCGTATGAAAATGCTATAACTGCAATGAAAGACCTGCCCTAGGGCAGCACGCTAGTTGTAATGAAAAAAAAGACAAAATTAATATTAATTTTTATATTCCTATATTTTTCATTGCTTCTTTGTGAGATAACTTAATTTTTTTCAAAGGCTGTTCATAAAGAGAAGCTTTTCACGTAAAATAAAACAAAAATAGAACAATATTTAAGGTATCTTTGACTATTTAACTCATGCCCCAAATGGGAGTCAATGACCAATCACATTTCAATGATTTCTGTTTTACAACCAATCAGAGTCGTGTTTCACCAAATATTTATCAGTGTTATAATTACCATATTAAAGAAAGCTCCTCCTTACAATATTGCGTTCCTTTGGCAATAAATAGTATGATCTGGTTGCAGTGATAAACAAAAGAAGCAGTAGAAGCGTACCTATCGTTTCTCATTTGTTTTCAAACATCGCCGTTTACATTAAATATATAAATATTTTAAAATAACTATAGTTAAATAATGATTTGTGAGTAAACAGCTTAATTTTATTCGTTAAATAGTCCTAACAAATGCCACTCTTGATTTCCAAATTCTCTAGATAAATTCACTCCTCACTTGGTGAGTCGTGAATTTATCGATAATTTGGAAATCACTCGTGGCATTACTTATGATAATCAGGTGATAACAGCTGATAGGAACGAGGAAGTTTGAAAATTGCTTGTCCATATTTTATTATTCACGTTTTTCTCATACAATGTTTCAATAAATAATATTATAATTTGGCAAAATCTTCTGTTCTTTGCCATAACTTCTCTTCTTTGCTATAACTTCTTCTCTTCTTTGCATTCACTTCTTCTCTTCTTTGCAATCACTTCTTCTGTTCATTGCTATCATTTCTTCTGCCCTTTGCTATCTTACTTACTTACTGGCACTATCGAACCCGTAGGTTCATGGCCGCGCGGACATAAGCTCTCCATACATCCCTATCTTGAGCTAATGCTTTCCAATCATTCCCTGTATAATCTACTTCCCTCAAATCATAGTTAATGTTATTCTCCCATCTCATTCTTGGTCTACCAACTGGGCGTTCTCCTTCTGGCTTTCCTACAAGAAGTTTCCATGCAAGTCTTTCATTCCCCATACGTGCCACATGTCCTGCCCATCCCAATCTACGAGACTTAACTGTTCTTATTATATGTGGCTTCCTATAAAGATCATGTAGTTCATTGTTATCTAGCCTTCTCCATTCACCTGTCTGTTCATCTCTCTTTGGTCCAAAAATCCTCCTAAGAACTTTATTCTCAAATACTCGTAATCTCCTTTCCTCCCTTAAAGTAAGAGACCATGTTTCGCATCCATATAATATAACTGGTAGAATAATAGTTTTATATATTTTCAGTTTAACGTTTTTTGAAAGGAGTTGGGACATCAAGAGTCTCTGTAATGCATAATAGCACGCATTTCCAGAATTGAGCCTATGTTTAATTTCTTTGTGCATCTCATTCCTATTTGTGATTATTGTTCCAAGGTATTTGAAATCAGCCACTTCCTCAAAAACACTTTTGTTATTTGTGATCACTTCTTCTGCTATTTGCTGTCACTTTGGTTTATTTGTCACGTTTTTTATGTGCAATCTGCATTACATTTTTCTTGTTAAGCCTTTGATTTTTCCTTGTGATAAATTAGCAATTTTTTTGCATTTATTTAAAATATATGGATCATAATGAAATGTTTATTTTGTTCATTTCAATTGATGTTAGAAATATGTTACATGATGGAAGCCTATTTTGTTATGAAAACAATATAGAAATTCGAAAATACTGTAAAGAATTGAAATTTGAGTATCCATGTCATTTCATTTGGACACTGGGGTCATCTATTAACTGATCCCATCACAAATTAACATGACTAACATATCTTAACATTACACAATAACATTATGTGGGTGGGAATGTGTGAATAAATGAAATGAACATGACATACTATCAACACTAATACAATTCATTGTTAAAACCGTTGAGGTGGAGAGTCATGAAATGAAATAAGTTAAATTATACCTTCTTAGGTAAGATCCGTCGTCCTCAACTTTAAAATATGTATTCTTTATGCTTGTGGGCCTTTCGGAACATCCGTTCCATCTTCAGCAGGCCCTTCTTCGCTACAATATCTAGTATGATGGTTGATGCTGCTGTTTCTAATGTGGTGTTGTCGTGACTCTTTTTTTATATAATTGGGAGCGTTGATGCAATTGACTATTGGTTGTATTGTAATATTTTCTTTATGACAACATTAGGACCAGCAGCATCAACCATCATACTACATATTGTAGCGAAGAAGGACCTTCTGAAGATGTAACGGATGTTCTGAAAGGCCTACATGCATAAAGAATACATATTTTATAAGTTGAGATCGACGGATCTTACCTAAGAAGGTATGTTTTAACTTATTTTATGGTATTCTAATTTAGTTTTTCGGTTTTTTTAAATTATCGCAATTCCTATCTTTTATCTCCTTAAAGGTTCCATTATAGGTGGTTTGATTTCATATTTTGGTTTCTACCTTCCTTTAGAGTCTATATTTTGTTTCTTGTTTTTTATGTAACTTTCTTCTCATTTTTAGTATGGAATTTCATTGTCATTTTTACTAAGGATTTTTTTCGTCATTTTTACTATGGAATTTAATTTTCCTTTTTACTATATTATTTTTCTCATTTTTTACTATGGAATTTTATCTTATTTTTATTATAGAATTTCTTCCTAATTTTTACTATGAAATTATTTTTTTTACCATTTGTACAATGGGATTTCTTCCTTATTTTTAGTATGGAATTCTTCCTCGTTTTTTTATAATTTTTTTTCGTTTTATAGAATTTTTTTCTGATATTTACTTTCTCATTTTTTTACTATGGAATTTCTCTCTATTTTTTACTATGGATTTTTTTTGCCATTTGTTCTATGGGATTTCTTCCTCATTTTTATTATGGAATTTCATTCTAATTTAATGGAATTCATTTATCACTTTTATTATGAATTTTTTTTACTATAAAATTTCTTTCTTGTTTTTACTATGAAATTTCTTCCTCAGTTTTACCAGAGAAAGTATTTCTCATTTTTACTACAGAAAATCTTTTTAATTTTACTATGGAATTTTCTTTTAATTTCTTTCTCATTTATTCTGGAATTTATCCACTCCTCTTTGGATTTTCTCTCGCTTCACTCTGAATTTTCTTTCGCTTCTCACAAAATTTTTCTCTCCCTTCACTCTGGATTTTTCTCTCGCCACACTCTGAATTTTTCTCTCTAACTTCACTCTGGAGTTTTTCCCTTGCTTGACTGTGCGGAGTTTTTCCCTTGCTTTATGAATCTCCCGAAATCTCAATTTCATCGCTTTAGAAGGTAGATGTTCATTTCCCCTATATGAAGCCCCTGAAATCTCGATTTGCTCGCTTTAGAATCTAACGGTTAATTTTACATATATGAATCCCCTGAAACCTCAATCAACTTGCCCCTTGGGCTTTGTTGGTATAAAGATTATACAGGCAATATGAACTGTATAGAAATAAGATTTAAATTAAAATGACGAGATAATAATTTGTATTATTTTCTTTTGAAAATGTTGCTTTTTTGAATTTATGTGCTTTTAAAAGAAGCTGACAGTATGAAATATTAGGATTGATATGTATTTATTTTCATAAGTAATTTTGTCACGCTGCCAGCTTGGAGTAAAGCAGCCAACGATGGTGCAGTGAAATGCATATTATCTGAATTTTCCTCACCTAGTAACGTTCTCTGCTCACAAAGATTTTGCCAAATTACAATTTTATTTATTGAAACATTGTATAAAAAAAAGGTGAATAATAAAATATGGGCAAGTAATTTTCAAACTTGCTCGTTCCTATCAGCTGTTATCACCTGATTATCAAAGATACCTTAAATATTGTTCTATTTTTGTTTTATTTTACGTAAAAAGCTGTTCTCAATGAACAGCCTTTGAAAAAAAAAATGATGGCGCAGCTCTTGATGATGGAAAGTTAGAGTTTTGAAGAGCGATTCACACCAGTACGTTGTTAAATGTTCTGATTCGTTTGAGTATAAAGCGGACGGCGTAAGTCTCTCTCCATGCATCATTCGTATCGTTCGCTTCAGTGGAGCAGCCGGTAAGATGTTCTTTTTCTGACTAAGAGGGCCCACGTTCGATTCTGGTCAGGTGTATATATACAGGGTGTTTCATAAAGGATGGCGCAAACTTATATGGTTGAAAGTACACGATAATAGAAGCAACAATGTTCCAGTAAACATGGGTCCGCAAACTAGCCGTTTGCGAGATAATTACGAATGTATGGTTACAAGCCGCCACTGACGTCATTTTTGTAACATCGTACTAGGTGATTATCTCATTGGGCCACACATTCTTCCACGAAAACTTAATGGACGGAGGTACCTTAGGTTTCTGCAGCGTCATCTTCCAGGATTGCTTGAGGATGTTTCCCTTCAGCAACGTCGGAGTTTGTGGTACATGCATGATGGAGCTCCGGCTGCTGCTGTGAGACGGCATCTAACGCGCAGATACGGCCAAAGATGGATATGTCGAGGCGGATCTGTACCTTGGCCTCCAAGATCACCTGATCTAAATCGTTTGGATTTTTATGTCTGAGGTCACCTCAAAAGCGAAGTGTACAGCACACCCGTTAACACGATTGAAGAACTGGAGCAGAGAGTTGTACATGCTTGTCAAAAATTCAGAAATGATCCAGGGGTTTTCGAAAGAATTCGACATTCATTGCAGAGACGAGCTCAGTATTGCATCCTGATGCAAGGAAGACACTTTAACATCTCCTTTAACAGTTAACCCATAAGTGAAGTGAACTGTGAAATGTGAACTAAATGAGATGAAAAATTAACAGTAAGGTCTAAATTCAAATAAATTTCTACTAACTAGGACGATGTTTACAATGAAGTCAATGGCGGCTTGTAACCATACATTCGTAATTATCTCGTAAACGGCTCGTTTGCGGACCCATGTTTACTGGAACATTGTTGCTTCTATTATCGCGTACTTTCAGCCTTGTAAGTTTGCGCCATCCTTTTTGATACACCCTGTATATATATATTTCATTATTATTATTATTATATTATTATTATTATTATTATTATTATTATTAATGTCGTTGATTTTGATAATGTCTACATGTTACTAGGCTTCATTATATAAATAAATTTGAATGTAAACGGAAATATTCCCGGTCAGGACAGCACCTGGCTGAGATTTTTCGGGGTTTTTCCTCACCTGTAAGATAAATGTCGGGAAGCTTAGGGCGTAACGGTCCCCAAAAATCATCCCGTCATCATCATCATCACCATCCTTATCATTTTCATCATTCTTCACCGGTGTGGAAAGAAAGGGAAAGCTACCACACCTACAGTTTCCTAGCAAAGCTGCAATGCATAGCATGAAAATGCTATGATTGCAGTGAAATACCTGCCCTGGGGCAGAATTACTATTGAATGGAATATATGGAAATAAATAAATTAAAGGAAATAGCTTATATATATAACACGCTGGGGTACCGATCCAGAGTTCCAGGTTTTTCTTATGTCATATAGCCTATATATATATATATATATATATATATACACACACACACACACACATATATATATATATATGTAGTAAGCCCATGTTTTCCCTTTACACAGATTTAGGCGCTCTCCCCTACAGGAAAGAATTTTAATCATACTAATTTAGTTACACTTGTTTTCGTATAGATGTCATTTTTGAGTGGTCCGTGGTCAGCGTTCCGCCTCATACTGACATCTAGGAAACCAAGGTAGTACTAGGACGGGAACATTCGGTAAATTTTATCAATAAATATATTTGATAATACACAGATATTGGTAAAAGTGAAGTCTCTAAGAAGGAACTGTAAAAATGATCCCACGCTTTTGATGGTAAAATGATTTTCTTTTTGTTGATAACTCTAGTTATATTCTAACGGTATATGTGTTGGAGATTATTTTTTTGTTGACCACTTTAATTTTATCCCAAGCGTGTTGGAAATTAAAATTATTTTTCTTTTTTTAGTTCGGTTTTCTAATAAAGCGTGTTGTTTTAGTTTTTTAAACTATTATTTATTTTTCATTTTTTAGTTTGGTTTTCTAAAAATATAAATATCTTTAAATTTGATACTATTGTAGTATGAGCTAAAAGAAATACTCTTAAAAAATCACTATGGCCGGATTTGAATCACGACCTATGGATTACTAAAATTATATAGCACTACAGTCCACCGCTCTACGAACTGAGCTCTTACAACGATTGACTAAAAAGTCGATAATGTCCGCGCAACCTATTATACCGGTTTTTTTTTTATTATTTTGCTTTTGTGATGAATGTGGCCAGGATTTTAGAAACAAAATATGAAATTATTGTATTGTCGTTGGTCCTTACAAGTATACAAACTTTCAAGTCGATCCAATGTTTTTAAGTGTGTGAAAATCGTGTTTAAAGATTCCGTTACGTAGGTAGATGGACAGATACAGGTCAAGCTAATATAAAGCGTGTAAAAAGGTAAAACATATAAGTTTGAAATTTGTTTACGTGAAATATATAAACATTTTATAGAATATTTTATAAATAAGATATAAATGTTATTTTGCCTATTTGTTGTTTAGTGGAAGTATTGGTGAAAATTTGATACATCAGTTTTGAAGGAAGACAATTTTTTTTTGTATTGTTAATATGATTTAGTTGATGACTGCTTTAGGAAATGTGAAGACTTCTCTTCAAGGAATGAAAAATTACAATTTATCAGTTTTGTATTGATCAAAATTTGTCACACTAAGGGTGTGCAGTAATGTCACAATCGCGTAGTACACAGGATTATGTAAAGAGAATTGGAACATAGCCTCCAAACTTGAAAATGAACAGAAAATCGTAAACTTTGAAATTATTTATTGAGAAGCTATAGAAAAAATGAAGCTACTAGGAACAGCAGCAATCAAACTAGTATTTATAGAGGAGTCGGTTAAATTATTTTTTTCATCTCATAAAGTTCCTTATTTTTACGATACCGGTTTGAAAGGACTTCGCCTGTATTGTCAGTCAAAAACTTTAGTCTGTAGAAGGTTTGAGTCTGTAGAAGGTTTGAGTCTGTAGAAAGGTTTTGAGTCTGTAGAAAGGTTTTGAGTCTGTAGAAAGGTTTTGAGTGTGTAGAAGTTTTTGAGTGTGTAGAAGTTTTTGAGTCTGTAGAAGTTTTTGAGTGTGTAGAAGTTTTTGAGTGTGTAGAAGATTTTGAGTGTGTAGAAGATTTTGAGTGTGTAGAAGATTTTGAGTCTGTAGAAACACTTTTAAATATTGGATTTTTGACTGATGATGGAGGCAAAAGCCTTTGAAACCGGTATGATGACAAGATCGCACTTTATCAGGCGAGATGTTATAAATTGTATCTGTGTTACTTCCCACAGTAATTTTGATTAACTTAAAATCTTGTTTTATCATGAAATTCCCATATTTAACTATGAATGAAATTTCTACATGTATTTGAACTGATTGTATTTACAGAAGGAGTTTTATAGAATAGTCTTAAACCTGCAGTAGCTTCAAGTTGTGACATTTTCCGTATGAAGTAGATTGAATGTTTTAGGAGCTTTTTAAGGATATTTACTTATTTCAAAAGATGTGTTTCGTCTAAAGAACTTTGTTTTGATTAAATTATTTAAATAAATGGATTGTAAAATTAAATTGATTATAATCTTAAATTGGCGATTATTTCAAAACAGTAGGTGATAACGGAAAAGGGATTTCAGTTTAGAAATCAGGGCATAAAAATACGTTAGAAACATATACTTTTGTGCTGTTGAGCATAGCCATTGTAATTGTTTGTGTCCATTGCAGTTAAAGTATTCTTCTCCCACTGTTATCTGGATTGTAATTCGCCATCTTTCCTGTTCCATTCCCCTTTTTTTTACATAATGTTATCATAATGAGTGGCTATTGTCTCAGCACTTGTAAACATCCTTTGAATTGCTGCATTTGTCACATGTAATTTGGACATCCTAAATGCTCTCTTTGAGATGTTTATTTTCACTGTCTGAATTACTCTTTTGTCTTTCTGTGATAGTTGTCAACATTCAGAACCATAAGATGTTGGTACCATCACATCACTATATATATATAAGAAAAAATGTATATTTGTGTTGGAATACTTGAGTGGCTCAGATGGTTAGAACGCTATACGTACAGAGTTTAGAGACTCGGGTTCAAATCCTGACTCAAGCATTCATTTTTCTTTTCATGTTATATATATATGACATAAGAAAAATAAATGCCTGAACGGGATTTGAATCCAGAACTCTGGGTAGGTACCCCAGCGTGTTACCCATTACACCACTAGGCGAATCCATTTCACTTATTTTTCATATATATATATACATATATATATATATATATATACACATACACATACATATATACACACACACACATATATACACACACACACATATATATATTCTCCATTATTACTAGATGTAGCGAGATGTGTGTATGTGTGTGTATATATATATATATATATATATATATATATGTCCACCGCTGTGGTCTCGAGGTAGCGTGCTGCCTTGTCACGCAGCGGGCCTGGGTTCAATCTCCGGTCGGGGCAGTTTTTCTGGGTGAGGTTTTTATCGGGGTTTTTCCTCACCTGTAAGACAAATGTCAGAAAAACTTTAAGGCCCAAACGGTCCCCGAAATCGTATGGTCATCATCCTTATCATCCTTACCATTATCATCATCATCCTTCACCGGTGTGAAAGCAACGGGAAGCTACCACACCTACACAATTCCCTAGTAAAGCTGCAAGCATAGCATGAAAATGCTATGATTGCAGTGAAGGACCTGCCTTCGGGCAGAATTACTATGTATGGATATATATAACTTATAATATATAATATATATATATATATATATATATAAGAAAAATAAATGCCTGAACGGGATTTGAACCCGGAACTCTGGGTAGATACCCCAGCGTGTTATCCATTACACCACCAGGCGAATTCATTTCACTTATTTTTCATATATATATATATATATATATATACACACACACATATATATATATATATACACACACACACACACACATATATATATATATATTCTCCATTATTACTAGATGTAGCGAGATGTGTGTGTATATATATATATATATACATCTTTGCATTGTATTTGACTAAAACATCTTATTAGAGGGGCACGCCGTAGCGTAGTGGTTAAGGCACTGAGCTACAAGCCGGAGGGTCGAGGGTTCAAGTCCCGTTGGGGTCAGGATTTTTAAACTGAAGCAAACCCTCTGGCGGCACTATGGCCCTGGGGTCGACTCAGCCTCTAACTGAAATGAGTACCAGACGCTTGTTCTGGGATAAAGGCGGCCGTCACGCAGGGCTGACAACCCGGCTGACATAAAGTGCCGATTGTCTAGAAAAAGTGGGAGCTTTAACCTCCTACTACCCCAAGGGCCTCCGGGTCTGTTGTGGGATCACTTTACTTTACTTTACTTACATCTTATTAGAAAGATGAACAGTCCTGTTCTCTTACTGTATTTGATTGTGAATCAGCCAAAATGATTTTTTAACCCTTAAATTCGTTACGTATCCTTTTGGTTACATCAGATGGTTCAGTTAATTTAATATTTTAAATAAATCAGAAGAAAACGAACAAAAATAAATCACTTACATATGAGTCTAAATTATACCAAATAGTAACAGTTAGGCAAGATTCCGTTTTCACTGTGGTCCGCCACATTCAATTAAGTAACAGAAGATTTTTATGTTTTGCCTATTTAAGGGCTAAAGAAATTAATTTTTATTTTAGTTCAAATAAAAAAAAAATCTGTTAAACCTAACTGAATGCTTCTACTGATAATTGAGTATATTTGTAAGAAAATAAATATACTCAACAATACCTTATGTTTAAAGAGAAAATTTGTATGCTCAGATCATGGTTTGAATTCACGACCATTAACTTTGTAGGCCAATGCTCTACTGCTGAGCTATCTGTGCAGTCAGTTCAATCTAAATGGACATATTTCTGTTACACATTGTTAATTCCCGATTGCCGTAAGCTACGAGCCTTTGCTTTGTAACGCAAATGGAGGTTTATTCTTTTAAGAGGCTGGATGTCAGTATGAGGCGGAACGCTGACCACGTACCACTCAAAATGACATCTATACGAAAACAAGTGTAACTAAATTAATATGGTTCAAATTCTTCCCTGTAGGGGGAGAGCGCCTAAATCTCTGTAAAGGGAAAACATAGGCTTACAATCAATCAAATTTATTGGGAACGTAGACATTTTGTCTTCAAATATAATTTTTCTTTCAATGAAATGTATGAAATTAAGAACAAAAACATTGGTAAAATACCATAAAAATTAATATTAAAAAGGTAAATGTATTAGTATGATTGAAATAAGCAAATTAATATATAGCCTATTAGTGGTCGCGCAGGGGTCGAAATTCGACCACAATTCATTAAATGTTTAAATTTGTCACAAATAAATTTGCATTGGGCCTATTATTATGTGTACGTGAAAATACAGGTTGTAACAGGATCTAACCAACAAAATGATAGGCCGTGTAGAGGGTATGATTTTTTGTGAAGGAACATATAGTCGTAAACACGTCGTTTATGAGTTATGCACAGATGGTGTTCACCCGTAAGGGTCGGAATTATATACAAACAATTGTACACGTATCATTTTATTAAAATGACATGTTTTTACAATAAGTGTTCAATCGACCTTGTGCCTCATAGCATGTTTACGTATGGTCGCAGCTAACATCGGCCAGCACGGCAGATCATGTCAGGATTCTTTTTGACGTAAAAACACTTACTAGTTGAATACTTATTGTAAAAAATTATCTTTTCATAACTAATGCCACGAGCGATTTCCAATTTTTCTAGAGAATTTGGAAATCAAAGTGGTATTTGTTAGGACTATTTAATGAATAAAAAGTAAGCTTTTTATTGACAAATCATTATTTAAATATAGTTATTTTAAAATATTTATATAGTAATGCCACGAGTGATTTCGAATTTATCTAGAGAATTTGTAAATCAAGAGTGGTATTTGTTAGGACTATTTAATTAATAAAATTAATCCGTTTTTCAGAAATCATTATTTAAATATAGTTATTTTAAAATATTTATATAGTAATGCCACGAGTGATTTCGAATTTATCTAGAGAATTTGTAAATCAAGAGTGGTATGTGTTAGGACTATTTAATTAATAAAATTAATCCGTTTTTCAGAAATCATTATTTAAATATAGTTATTTTAAAATATTTATATAGTAATGCCACGAGTGATTTCGAATTTATGTAGAGAATTTGTAAATCAAGAGTGGTATTTGTTAGGACTATTTAATTAATAAAATTAATCCGTTTTTCAGAAATCATTATTTAAATATAGTTATTTTAAAATATTTATATAGTAATGCCACGAGTGATTTCGAATTTATCTAGAGAATTTGTAAATCAAGAGTGGTATGTGTTAGGACTATTTAATTAATAAAATTAATCCGTTTTTCAGAAATCATTATTTAAATATATTATTTTAAAATATTTATATAGTAATGCCACGAGTGATTTCGAATTTATCTAGAGAATTTGTAAATCAAGAGTGGTATGTGTTAGGACTATTTAATTAATAAAATTAATCCGTTTTTCAGAAATCATTATTTAAATATAGTTATTTTAAAATATTTATATAGTAATGCCACGAGTGATTTCCAATTTATGTAGAGAATTTGGAAATGAAGAGTGGTATTTGTTAGGACTATCTAATTAATAAAATGAAGCTGTTTATTCACAAATCATAGATTATAATAGAATATATTGCAGGAAGATATCATGTTTAAATATTTTTCACCTTGTTTGCTGTATAAAGTATGAAATTTGTATTGTAACATTGTTTGGAATTAACATTAATTGGAAAATAAAGACATAATGGTAAGAGAATATTAAATTTTAGTAAGTGATATTTTGAGGTTATTTTAATTATATTATATTTAGTCTGATCATCTTACCTCAATATTAATGTTGATTTGTTCTTGGACATGTTTCAAAACAATTGTGGTCTGTGCAAGCTGATGATGAAACAGAATTGTTTTGAAACATGTCCAAGAACAAATGAACATTAGTATTGAGGTAAGATGATGAGACTGAAAATAATATAATGGTCAGAGGGTTTGGCTGTGCACATGCATTCTAGAATAATGTACATAGTTTTATACATATATGTTGGCTTAAGGAGAGTACAGTTTGGGATATTCTACTTCTACCTGTGGTGAAATGTAGATTATTGATTCTAAAAACAAACTTCAATTTAATCATAAAAGTTAGGAAAGCATAAATGTCTTGTGGTTGTAAATGCACCAGTTTTAAAAGTGCATAAATAACTAATTAGAGGATATTTCCACAAATAATTTTTTATGTTTTTATTATAGATTTAACATTTCTCATAGAAGGGCAAATTATATTCGAAGAGAAAAATATATGCCAGGATCTTTAGCTTTTGTTAGAGGATTAGCACATAAAGGTCCTGGGTTGAAATCCCAGTTGTAGCCACATATTTTTCTCTTCATTTTTGAAATTAAACTTAGTGATATTGAAGTGAGGAATGTTCAGGTTTTGAATTAGCTTGCACTTGTACTGAGTATAGGGTGGGCCGAAATAAATATCTTTTTTATTTCGAAGTTGTGATAGCGCGGAAAAGTTACGAATTATATAGACAAAAGAAAAGAAAAAATATCGAAGGGCCGAAAGAACAATTTTTTTTTATTTTGAAGTTGTGATAGCGCGGAAAAGTTGCGAATTATATAGACAAAAGAAAAGAAAAAAATATCGAAGGGCCGAAAGAACATTTTTTTTTATTTTGAAGTTGTGATAGCGCGGAAAAGTTGCGAATTATATAGACAAAAGAAAAGAAAAAAATATCGAAGGGCCGAAAGACAATTTTTTTTATTTCGAAGTTGTGATAGCGCGGAAAAGTTGCGAATTATATAGAGAAAAGAAAATAAAAAAAAAATAAAAAAATCGGTTGACATCTTCCGGTCGCGCAAAGGTTCTGAAGTTTGACAAAAAATGAAAAAAAAAACTTCATTTTTGAGATTATGCATTTTTTTTTATTTATTGCAAATATATTTATTTCTAATTTCTTGAGTTCTATATAATTTTGTATATCCCGATATATTTGTATATAATTTTGTGTTTCTTTCGTTCCTTTAAGTTTCTTGTTTCTGTAGTTACTGCAATATCAACGTTTCTATTTTTAAATATACTGTCTAGTTCCTCTTCTTTTTCATGGATGCTTCGGACATTCCAGGTTGCATATCTTACAATATCATTGTGCCGTTTTCTTTTAAGCATATTTCTTTGCTGTGGGTCGTCATATTTCAATTCCTTCTGGATTTTTTCGTGTTGAGACTTGAAAGTAGTTTTGAAGTTCCTTAGGACAGGTTACTGGCCCGACGCTAAGTAGTCCAGTGGTAGGGCTGCTACCTTTTAGTCTCTGGACAGACATTAGGATACTGCATTTACTCAGTACCCGATGGAACGGTTATACCGCCGTGACTCGGTCCTCAGAGCCTCGTTTCTGAAAACGGGTTGTACCACGAGAAGGTGAGAACGAGAATTGGGTAGGAGAGGTTATACACACGTCACTACCCCTTACAACCCTTCTTTTTTTTAGCTATATAATTCGCAACTTTCCCGCGCTGTTAGAACTTGAAAATAAAATAATAGTTTTTTCGGCCCACCCTAGTGTACACATTACAAACATGTTCAGTGTATTGTTAGAAACAGTCTGACCCACATTCACACAATTTTTGTTTCTTCTATTAAAAGAAGTAAAGTGATCCCACTACAGGCCTGAGGAGGCCCTTGGTGTAGTAAGAAGTTAAGGCTCCCACTTTTCTGGACAATCGACACTTATGTCAGCCGGGTTGTCAGCCCTGCGTGATGGCCGTCTTTACCCTAAAACAACCGTCTGGTACTCATTTCCGTTAGAGGCTGAGTCGACCCCAGGGTCATATCACCGCCAGAAGGTTTGGGTCAGTTTAAAAATCCTGACCGCACCGGGACTTACCCTCGATCATCCTGCTTGTAGTGCACTGCCTTAACCACTGCGCTACGGCGTGCCCCCTTTTTTCTTCTACAATTATAAAAATAAAATCCGCAGCTGTTAATTGCAAAAAGAAGAATGTGAAACTTGCTGATAGATTTACAAATATTTCTGCAGATTTTTATTTATTTTACAGCTGTCGGAACATTAAAAAATGAATAAATTGTAGTGGTGGATCAGACTTAATTTCCTCAATCCACTGAGCTGTGGCGTGCGGTGGTCAGAGCAATGAACCGCAGCTGTATGATGAAAATATGATTTATACTACATAAAAACTTACCACCTTGTATTATTATTTTTTTTAGATCTGGGAAATATGAGTTGGCCTACCTACATTGAATTCGTTAAATGTAGAGTAAATGAAAATGCATTATAAATATTATTTGTATTGTATTTATAATATGTAATTGTTTGTTTATTGTAATTTAGATGTAAGACTATTTTTGTGTTTTTTAAAATCTGGTTGAGTGGCAGACAATGCCCTAATGCCTTAACTCTGGAAGGTGAAATGAAGCTATTATTTGTATTATTATTTTTATTATTATTATTATTATTTTTATTATTATTTATTATTATTATTATTACCTTTTCTAAAAGGTAATTTTTCTCTTTGAAAGATCTGCACAAAAATTATGTAGTATGTAAGTTATAAATTATATAGCCACTTACTTTCATTTTTCAAAATTGACAAATCACACTTATCACTAACACTTAAAAACGTGTTAATAACGCATTTGAACGAACTCAGTGCTGATTTTAAATTGAACTGTTGCTTTACACAAATGATAAATGCACGTTTGTAATAATTCAATTGTTATTTAGATATATATAATATAAATAAAGCATCTTAAAGTAACAGGTTGCTATTGCTGACGAAACGTACTGAATAATTTTATTTATTTATTTTTTTGTAAAAATATAACTAACATAAATTAAATATTATAAATTAAAAATGTTATTTGTAAAAATTATATTATTGTGGAATTGGCACTTTTCAAATGAGCAGTGCTGGGGTTGAATGCACGCCACTGTGAGTGAATGTCTTTAAACATGTGGTTGGTTTTATCAGTTTGGACGAAGGGTACATGTCTTTAAAAAGCAGAACGATGAAATTTCTGTCTTGATGGTCTGTTAATTTGATAATGTTACCTGTGAATCGCTGCTATTTTCTTACAATCTCTTAAAATAGCTTCATATGTGAAGCAAAGTTTGGCCTAACCCATTCGCCTCAAAAGACGAGGTACACTCGCAGGTAGTTAAATGGCCTTCAACTCAGAAGACGTGGTACGCTCGCCTAACTCTCTTGTTATATATTTTGCGATATTTTGTACATCCCTTGGCAGGGTAATCTTTTATTAACACACATGAATAATAGAGGAATGTGTTTTGGCCTTAACCCTGATTGTGATCTCAAATACCGTTATCTTTTGCTTGTTTTGAATGTCTGAAAATAGACAATATAATTTACTGTAGCTTAAATCCGGTTTCTGGGAAAATGCATTGAACATTTAAACCTGAAGCGAATGGGTTAAGAAAGAAGGTGAGACTGTTTTCATCTTACGTCATACATGAAAAGATACCCAACCTATTTATTAAGTAGAACCTCATAATGTTACTTTTTATTGTAATTTTGTAACATTTGGGTAGTTTTGAATGGATGGATTTTGATGTAAGTTATGTGTTTTTAGTACCATGCGCTATGCTGAAGAATGCAGTCAACAGCAAAATGGAATAAGTCAATAATGGAAGCTCAAGGATTATTTTCTGTGACCCACCTCATTCCTGGCCTCCCTTCCAGTTTCTTTGTCTCAGATTTTAATAAAAGAAGTTTCTGTTCTCCTTTTTTACATTCCTCAATTGTTCCACTTGTCATGTGTATTGTTAATTTTGAAATATGTTGCATGTGATTTTTTCATGTATAATTTTTTTTCATGTTACCTTTAGATATAGTGTGTCATTTCTATTTATTTGTTTATACTTGAAACATATTTAATATATATATATATATATATATATATATTTATTTGAAGATAAATTTTTCGCCCAGACTGGGACCCGAACCCGGGACCTTTAGTTTATCGTACCAATGCTCTAGCAACTGAGATACCGAGGCGAGTTCCAATCTAGACGCAAATTTTTCTCTTATATACGTTGTAATTCCCTCGCACCAAATGCTTGAAGCCTTGGCTTCTATCTTTACAAATGGCGGCTTCTTGTTTAAGAAGACATTTATTGGGATTTGAACATTACTTTATAAAGGCAGTAGGGTTTGTTTTGATGTTTTTATTATTAATTTAACAGTCTTCTTATTGAAAGATAAATTAAATTTGAAGATAATTTTTTAAAAATATAATTTAAATATAGTTTATTTTATATAATATGTTTAGGAAATAACACTGATGTTTATTTTAAGTATATTTGAGTTGGTTATTTTGGCTCGCCTCATGTTTGTTGATTTTTATGCGGACCAGGTTTTCTCTCTCTGGTGCTATATTGTCGATGCTTGCAGTTATTGATCCTGTAAGTTGATTTCTGCTCCCTCTTCTGGTTGACCAATGAACTTACAAATACATTTTTTTCTTTTTCTCTGAGAATTTCAAAATTCATTGTTTTCTTTTTATTCTTTCAGATGTAAATTTTCTCTCAAATTGTGCGTTTGTTAGATTTTTCTAACTATTCTAGTAATTTTGCCTTAGTTTTAATTCTGCGTTGTTTCAATCTTGTACTAGTTCTTTCTTGTTGTTCTTATGTATATTTTTTCACAATCTTTGCAATCAATTTGATAAATCCGTGATTCGTTGCCGTCTTCAATCTTTTCAAATATGACGTGAATTAAGAGCGTATATAAGAGAAACAATTGCGTTTAGATTGGAGTTGCTCAGATAGCTCACTGGTAGAGCATTCACCTAGTGTGTGAAAGGTCCTTGGTTGAAACTGTAGTCCGTATAATTTTTCTGTTCAAATACAATTTGTGTAGGGTTTGTATGTAATGGGCGAGTTGTGTAGGAGTGGGTTTGAACATTGGAGGGGTTCCTGTGCTGGCAGAAGTTTTAAAAATGATTGAGTGTATATATAATATGTAGGATAGACGTGGAGTTACTTTATTGCCTGGTGCATAGGTCAGTGGTAGAATAGTGTATCGTGAAAATGTTTGTTACCTCTCCTCATATAAATCTTCTAAGTAGATCGCGATTTCGAGACCATAACGGTGTCATCTTCCTCTGTTGGTGGGCCGATGATGCTCTGCATCAGGTCGAAATTTGCGGGAATTTCAAAGTTCATAAGTTTTCCTTCGTTTTTGTGAGTTTGGATCTTTTCCCAAACCGTGAGTTCCTTTTGTTTGTCTATTTGTTTAATTAGACTGGCTTTTGATTCAATTAAATGTTTTTCGGACCAAGCATGAGCAGCTACTGCTGACTTTTCCACTTCTCACGGTTTGGGAAAAGATCCACATTCAGAAAAAGAAAGGAAAACTTATGAACTTTGAAATTCCCGCAAATTTCGACTTGATGCAGAGGTTCGTCGGTCCACCAACAGAGGGAAGAAGAGTTTGTTAGGATCGACCTAACATCGGTCGCCATAGAAGTACTGAAGATGATACCGTTATGACCTCGAAATCGCGATGTATTTAGATTAATATGAGGAGAGGTAAGAAAGATTAAATTTCAGCATAAATTAAACCTCAGCGATTAATTTCAATAAAAGTTTTAAAAAAGTAGAATAGTGTAGTGGAGAGTGTAGAACTTGAGATGGGATCACAGTTTTGATAGATTTTTTGTAATAAAAACTTACTTAGATGTGACGGAATGTATAAAGAATAGAAATGGACAATTTAGATTTATTTTTTGTATGGTTGTAGACTACTAGAATGGAAAAGCAGAGATTTCGGATTGAATTTTGGTCCGAGACGTTTTTATAGTGTGCCATTTAATTTAATAGAAAGGTAGTATATAAATAGACGAGTTGGGGCTTGTCTGGCATATGACCCCAATAGTTGAGTGGTAGTGTACTGGAGTGGAAACTGACAAGTTTTTATTGAATGTTGGTTTAGGTAAAATATTTTTTGTAGTGAAAACTTAATATTTTTAATTCTAGGTTACAGTAAATTAATATAAGTGTAATATTTGGAGTTGCTGTAATATCTACTCATAATGGTTCAGCTGGTAGGTAATGGGATTGGTAAGCTAGAGGATCTTTGATGGAATCTAAGTTCTGGCAGAACTTTTAGATTAAATTTTGATTACAAAAAGATGGTTTTAGTAAATGTGTGAATGGGGGAATCTCAGTTCGTCTGCTACTAGTAGCTGAGGTGAGTATTAGACTGGAGAGCAAGAGGATCTTGCACCAAATTTTGGCCGAGGCAGAAGTTTTGTAATAAAAAAGGTAAAATATGTAAGTATGGGTATAAATAATGTAAGGGGGTGGTTCACAGTTAATATTGCATATAGTGCTAGTATTCCAGTGGTAGAGAACCTGACTGGAAAACCACGAAACTTGTGATAGAATGCAAGTCTCTGCATAATTTTTTCAAAAAGAAGTATTTTAGAAATATAAAAGTTTAGGTACAAGTAATATAAGGCGGGAATTCAGATTTATTCTGTTCATGTAGTGTTAATAGTTGAGTGGCAGAGCACAGGACTGGAAAGCCAGAGGGTCTAGGATCAAATGCAAGTATTGGTAGGCTATAAGTTTTTCTAAAAAAAAAAGGGAAATGTTAAACGAAGTCTGTGTGTAAATAATCAGGAAAATTGGAAGTGCATGTAGTATCTCGTCGTAAAAGGTGAGTGGTAGAGTACAGGACGGTAGAACAAAGAGACATCGGATCGAATCCAGGTCAGGCAAAAGTTTTTTTATATATAACCTAATAAAAATTAGGTTATATGAAGTATAGGAGGAAGGTTCCAAATTCGTGTAAGCCTCTAGTCCAGATCGCTCAATGGTAGATAGCATGGACCCCCCCGGAATTGTAATCCTGGTCTCGGCGAAAGTTTTTCTAATAAACTTAATTACAAAATTGAAGTCGGTGTATATGTAATATAAGGGGAAGATTCGGAGGTACTGTAGTATATAGTCCTGATAGCTCAGTGGTAGAGCAGCGGACTAGAGAACAAGAGGGCCCTGGATCGATTCCAGGTCTCGGCAAAAGTTTTTCTAATAAAAAACTTAATTAAAAAATCAAGTCGGTGTATATGTAATATAAGGGGAAGATTCGGAGTTACTCTAGCATCTTGTCCTGATAGCTGAGTGGTAGGGTAGCGGACTAGAGAACAAGAGGACCCCGGATCGAATCCAGGCCCGGGTGAAAGTTTTTCTAATAAAAACTTGATTAAAAAATTTAAGTCGGTATATATGTAATATGAGGAATATTTGGAGGTTTTCCAGTATCTAGTGTTGACAGCTCAGTGGAAGAGTACAGGACTGGAGAACAAGAGGACCCCGGATCGAATCCAGGTCCGGGCGAAAGTTTTTATAATAAAAAAAAACTTAATTAAAAAATTCAAGTCGGTGTATCTGTAATATAAGGGCAAGATTCGGAGTTACTCTAGCATCTAGTCCTGATAGCTCAGTGGTAGGGCAGCGGACTAGAGAACAAGAGGACCCCGGATCGAATCCAGGTCCCGGCGAAAGTTTTTCTAATAAAAAAACTTAATTAAAAAATTCAAGTCGGTGTTTATGTAATATAAGAGGAATATTTGGAGGTTCTCTAGTATCTAGTCTTCACAGCTCAGTGGAAGAGTACAGGACTGGAGAGTAAGAGGACCCCGGATCGAATCCAGGTCCGGGCGAAAGTTTTTCTAATAAAAAACTTAATTAAAAAATTCAAGTCTGTGTATCTGTAATATAAGGGCAAGATTCGGAGTTACTCTAGCATCTAGTCCTGATAGCTCAGTGGTAGAGCAGCGGACTAGAGAACAAGAGGACCCCGGATCGAATCCAGGTCCGGGCGAAAGTTTTTCTAATAAAATAACTTAATTAAAAAATTAAAGTCGGTGCATATGTAATATAAGAGGAAGATTCGGTGTTGATCTAGTATGTAGTCCTGACAGCTCAGTGGATGAGTGCGGGACTGGAGAAGAAGAGGACACCTGGATCGAATCCAGGTGCCGATAAAAGTTTTCTATAAAAAACTTTATTAAAAAAATTCACGTAGGTGTATCCGTAATATAAGGGGAAGATTCGGAGTTACTCTAGCATCTAGTCCTGATAGGGCAGCGGACTAGAGAACAAGAGGACCCCGGATCGAATCCAGGTCCGGGCGAAAGTTTTTCTAATAAAATAACTTAATTAAAAAATTAAAGTCGGTGCATATGTAATATAAGAGGAAGATTCGGAGTTACTCTAATATCTAGTCCTGACAGCCCAGTGGTAGAGCAGAGGACTAGAGAGCAAGAGGAGCGCGGATCGAATCCTGGCCTCTGCGAAAGTTTTTCTAATAAAAAGAAATAATTTAAAAATACAAGTCAGCGTGTAAGTAGTATAAGAGGAAGATTCGAAGGTAGTCTAGTAACAGTCCTAATAGCTCAGTGGTAAAGCACAGGACTGATAATACGAAGGTTCAAGGATCGAATCGAGGTGTAAGGGAGACGACAGAAAAAAGAAGTATATTTAAAAAAAGTAATTTAAAATTATATTTATATGTGTATCATGTAGGTGTGAAAATTTACACATGTTTATTCGTAAATATATATATGGAAATAGAATTAAGAACCAGTGTACAATATGACACCTTGAAGTATGTATATGTGGTTAAAGTTGATAAACAGTCTTGTGCAATGATAACAGCCATGAGAATGTAAGGATATGTAGATGAACATACAGAGGGGGAAAAAAGAAAAATGTGGTACCCCCGAACTATGGAATATGACATATAGTTTGATAAAGTTGATAAACAGTCTTGTGCAGACGTGGTACCCATAAGAACATATATGCAGTTAAAGATGATAAGGAGCCTTGTGCAGCGATAACATCCATGAGAATGTAAGGATATAGAGATGAAGATGTAGAGAGAAAAAAAAAACACTGGTACCCCGGAACTATGGAATATAAAACATGCTTTGATAAAGATGATAAACAGCCTTGTGCAGAAATAGTACCTGTAAGCATACAGAGATAGAAATAAGATGAACGAAAAAAAAAAACATCTACCTTCAAGTATACAAAGTAGTGAGAACTTTGTTAAAGTTAATAAACAGGCGTCTGCAGTTGTGCGCGCGAAAAAAAGTGGGACTTAGTATATTGTTTTTGGCGTACCAGCTTCGCCAAAAAACAATATACTAAGTCCCAGAGCAGAATGCATGCCAAATGCAGAAAAAAATCGGCCAGGGCTTCCGCGCTTCCGGAGAAATGCAAGCAGAAAGCAGAAATAGAGCAAATGCTGCAAAAGTGCAAAAAAACGAGCAAAAATTACACAAAGTTCCGAGGAACTGAGCATAATTTTGCCGTTTTTCTTGCACTTTCGCAACACTTGCTCTATTTCTGCTTTCTGCTTGCATTTCTCCGAAAGACTTTGGAAGCCCTAACCGATTTTTTTCTGCTTTTGGCATGCATTCTGCTCTGGGACTTGTCTACAAGTCTATCCGTAATTTAGTTGCACTTAATCAACATGTGCTATATTTGCATAGTTCCAACAAGTGAATTGAGCACAGAAATTGAAGCACACACATTTTTACACATAATATGACAAGAAAAACATAATTATGTACACATTATACACAGGCTTTTGTTTCCTCTTTGTATTGTTCAATTACTAATTTCCTTCATGTATTTGTTTGTGTGTTTTTGTATATTTCTATATGCATGTGTGTATTTCTTTTTTTGTAATGTGTCTATTCACAATATATGATTGTATCTATAATCCTTATCTATATTTGTGTATTTCTGTCTTTATGTGTGGTTTCATGTGACATATTAGATTCTAATTTTGCATGGTTTTTCTATTATCTGAAGTATTTCTCGAACAATTACAATAACTTCGAAAGTATTTCAAGAATAGCTTCTTACTCAAACTCATAGCAAATATTATTACAGATGGCTCTATTCTGACAATATTTCTGTTTTTATAA
The DNA here is from genome assembly GCA_030220185.1 of Diploptera punctata. Lineage (NCBI taxonomy): Eukaryota > Metazoa > Arthropoda > Insecta > Blattodea > Blaberidae > Diploptera > Diploptera punctata. The sequence goes on from JASPKZ010006854.1 coordinate 258,848, forward strand.
AATGGAAATAAAACGCATATATGACTTCATTAACTTCAAAATATATTTGCGCAAAACACTCTAAACAAATTATCTTCTTCTTGTAAGCCCGTGTTTTCCTTAACAGATATTTATCGGCTCTCCTCCTACAGGGGACAATTTTCAACCATACTAATTTAATTACACTTCTTTCCGGATAGATGTCATTTCAGTGGTCCGTGGTCACCGTTCCACCTCACATTGACATCTACGAAACCAAGGTAGTACTAGGACGGGAAAATTCACTACATTTTCCTTAGAGGCCTTTTTATTCAGGCTTAAGGATATTTTACGGGCCTGAAAAACTTGAGACTCGGGACCCACGGCTTCAAGTCCCTCTGGAGAACTTGTTCTTTCAATTTTTCCATCCTAAAAAAATCCATCAACTCCGCCCGGGTTTTAACCCGCGACTCTCGGGAGCAGAGGCAATGAGCATAACTACTAGTTCACCGCGGCCAATTAAAACAAGCAAAATGACTTCAAAATAAAAGGGGCGTCTTAAAATAACTTCTAAAGGGATTCACGTTACATCTAATATATGAAAAGGACTCAAAATGAATACAAAAATACTTCAGATGTAAAACCAGGTGTCTCTGTCACTGTTCGTAGAAAGTGAACTATCTGAACATGTATGTGTATTGTATATGTAAGTGAATTATCTGTGTATGTCCCTATCTGAACAGATATTCATGTGTATTAGTTATTAGCCTGTGCACAACATGTAACATATTAAACAAATTTCTTGTCATATTAGCATAACATGTGTGAAACAACAATTCCATACTCAAATACAAACTCCAGCATAAATTGCAACTGATAACATCAACATAATTTATGTTAAAACCCCAACATCAAGTTATGACAACCACAATCAATACTTTTTTGTCAGTGTCACCCTCATTTCCTTATTCCTGTCCCAAACATTCCCTCTACAATTGCACTCCATCTTACAAACTAATACAACTTCAAACAGTTGCTCAGGTTGTGCTGTACGTGGCACCCTTCTCATCCACGATTACACAATGCCTGTTATCATAAACACAACAGCAAATGTCTAATCAAAGAAAAAAACAGGTGCCTTTCCTCCATCTTCATAGCGTCGATTCTACATCTTCTCATGAATATAATGAACTTCAGCAGAAATAAACACATTAACTGCAATTTATTTTATATAAATATTTCAAAATAATTACATTTAAATAATAATTCGTAACTAAACGCATTAATTTTAATCGTTAAATAGAGAATATTTTTAAATCTCGAAAATTTTGTCCTTTTTGGAAAAACAGTTTTTTTTGCCCAATAATGCAAACTATTACAAATTTTCAAAACTGCAAAATATCTAAATCATTATACTGAATACGTATATTCAACATTCAAATACTACCATCTCTCAAAGAATATTTCTGCTTAATTTCAAACTTACAATTCTATCCATAGTAATTCTGCACGAGAGCAGGTCTTTAACTGCAATCATAACATTCTCATCCCATGCTTTCCACCTTTACTAGGGATTTCTAGGTGTGGTAGCTTCCCGTTGCTTTACACACCTGTGAACGATCATCATGATGGCCGGATGATTACCGGGGACCGTTAGGCCCTAAGCTTCCTGACATTTGTCTTACAGGTGAGGAAAAACCCCGTAAAAAATCCTCACCTAGGAGCCTGTCCGGACCGGGAATTGAACCCGAGCCCTCTGCGTTACAAGGCAACACGCTACCTCGACACCACAGCGCTGGACAACTTACAATTAATTACTACAATTTCTTTATATCTAACATCCACTCTAAGTTCATTGCATACTTCAAATACCAACCACTCGCTCACTCACTATAATTATTTCCAATCAAATAAAACAACAAAACTTAAAACTATATAACCACTTTGCCAAGTTTAGCATAATCACATCTCTCGCCAAATAAATGAGTAAAAATTAAAACAATTAAAATAGTAACAATTAAATTATTACAATAAATGTTTTAAAAAAATTAATTATATTTGGGATCACTTTACTTTACTATAAATAAATAATTTAATATATATGAAAATTGTAATATATAAGTCAAATATAAAAAAAAATAATTTTATAAAAAAAATTACCTATTTGATCTAAATTCTATTAACAGTAAACTTTCAAATTTCTGGTCATATTACTGTTATCACTTCAATTCCATCACAACCACTAAAACTTGGCAAAACTTATGTCTAAACCTAAAACTTAAATAATTTGAGCTTGAAAATATTGTTGTGCACTTTAAAATCATATTATATTTACTACATACAAATATTCTTTATCCATATCAATTTCAAAATTTAACTTCCATAATTTCAAAACTAGTCAAAATTCCACTAATAGACATAATAATTTTAAAAAAAATCAACTTTCATTTATAATTTCCAAGCTCTTCATTAACTTCTATAAAATACAATTTTTCATTACTAAAATGCCAATGTCACTTCCTAACCAAACCAACCACATGGATGGCATCACCTCAACACACGCGAAGGAACAAATAAAACATAAATAATTTTAAAAAAGGCGAAATAAACAAATTTACAGTAAATTAACAAATATCCAATAAAACTTTAAAGTGTTAACAACATTACCGTTATTATTATTATTATTACTTTCCATAATTATCTTTGACATGAAGCTAACAGATTTCTTAAATAAATTTAGAAACTTTAATTTTCAAAAATATAAATTAACACTTCATTTAGTCAAATAAAATACTTCCATTGGCATTCTTTACAATATTATCATTACTATTAACTTAATATTATTTTCAACAATAATTGTTGGTTCCAAAACTTTCATTTTTTAGAATTATTCTATTGAATACATCAATCATTTTATATATTATCTCCATATTATTTTTTATTTCTTTACTAACTTACATTCTGTATTTCCTCAATGCAAATCTGATGCAGTTAATTTATCTATTTATCACAATTTTTCTTCAAATAACTCTCTCTACATCATATAAATTCACCAGTTATCCTATCTTCAAACAAAAATATCAATTGTGGAACCAACAACAATAAAGCAGAGATATTAAATCATCCAAGTGTCATAACACGTTCTTCTAATCAACAATCTTAATACAGTTAACAGTGCCACCACTTTACCAAATAATGAAACAACACAAAATGTTGATTCATCTCTTACGTAACGACGCTCTAACACTTAGAGTAATTTACGTCGTCATTAAAATCTGAGCTCTTGAAAGGCTGACAAAATTGTCCACTAACCTCTCTTTTACAACATTCACATTGCATATATATATATACAACATTACAAACGACAGGAAAATTTCTCGTTAATTTTACGCCTGCCATTTATTATATTCTACTAATGGGAGATTATGACTCCCATCTTTCCAGACAACCCGCATGACATACCAGCCACATTGTCAAGCCCCTATCACGGCCACCTTTATTCCCAGAACAAACGTCTGGTACTCACTGGACCTTAGAGGTTCAGTCAAACCCAGGATCGCAGCATACTACGTTAAAATCTATCATACATTTCTGCTCATCTCAAGTCAGCCTTAAATACATTAATTATTAATTTCATGACACATAGACAATTAATATCTCCACTTTCACTTTCTTAAATTACTAAATAAACATCACTTCCACACCCCCTCCCTCCCTCCCTCGTTCTGTTATCAGACACAATATGCTGGAGTTTGCCACTTGTTGAAACTTACAAATATAGCACATGTTGTTAAGTGCAACTAAATTACAGATAGACTCCTGACGGGCAGCAGGTAGCAGGAAACACAGCAAGTACCAGTTCACAACACATCAACTCCAAGATACAGCTAAGTTGCTCACAAGCAGCGCTGCTTTGGGCACCAGACCAAAGGCACAGTTTACTTTATAGACACAGCCATGTAACACCCACCATCTCCTCCCTTCACATTTCATTATATTTATATTAAACTTTCGCATTAAGTCTTTCCCTACGTTACAAATTTCTTCTACATCACAAAATTCCATTAACGCTAATCATCTACTAGCAACAAACCATTTTCCCTAACCTCCAAACCACGGCACGGTATATGTTTCTCACATATATTTCTCGATAAACTAACGAAATCCTATTCCTATATCCATACAATTGCATCACGCAAAAGTCTAACGTACCCTTACAAAACTCTATTCAAAATCTATCCACCTCAATCCTCTTCAATAAAATTAAACGATTATTCTACTCATTCTTTTGAAACACTTTCATATACAACTTTCTAAAATTAATTTAATTTCTCACCCCATTCTCTTAAAAAAAGACGAAACCGGTACTATTCATTACCGCTACCAAACACAGAACATAAGGCCCGCACGGACATAACTTCTCCATATATCTCTATCCCGAGCTAACATTTCTAAATCGTTCACTTCACGTCCCTATAACCTTAGTTCATATAATTCTCCGATCTTATTCTTCATCTAACTAGCGGGTGGTTTCCCTACAACAGCTCACAATGTCACTCTTACATTCCCCATTCCTACCACGTCTCCTATTTATAGAAATATACAAAACTTATCTGTTCATATTACAATTCGTTTTCCAATACCACGCAGTTCACTGTTATCTATTTTCTCTTTATTCGCCTGTCATCAATACTAAACCCGATTCCCATACGACAATTTCCTCCATTTTTTCAAACTCTATATTTCTCTTCATTACAATTTATTATGAAAACTCCCATCCTCTCTATTTTGTTCTATAATAAAAAATCAACTTCTCTCGCTACACTTCAAGAAGCCTATTACATCGTTGTCTTTATCCCAAGTTATTCTAAAGCATGTCCACAAAGTTTTTCTTTTGAACTTCCTATCAATTTACAAACAAACAAGCTCATCCAACTATTCTCTCGCCTAATCTAACTTTAGACACCCTACCTCTAACCAATCCATCCCTAACCTCCCAAATGTCCTTTTAAAACTTCTCAACTATATGGCTGTGTCCAATACATAATTCAATTTTAAACTTTTTTTTTTTTCAAGTGGTGAGACGTCATTTCGGTAATTACTACACCACGACACCTCAACACTTGCACATCCAGTGCCCATAGCATAACACACTTGTAAACAACTGAGCAGTATCTGTAAAAAACACAAGTTGATGTAGTAAACTGCACTTTAACAACAAAAATGTTTCAGTTAAGGATCAAAAGGTAAAACATTGAAACAAAATAGGTTCAGCATTCTGCAAATCTACACTACAACACTACATTTACAAGTTCACTTCAACACATTTCAAATACAATAATAATTCATCTAAATTACTGCCCTCAACAATTATTTCAAGAAATCATAACACGATTTGTAACAACCACGAGAAGGGCTTTATGCCCATCTTAATAAATCCTCTCTATGACCCATCTACAAAATCCTGATTCTTGATTTTTTCCCTTCATTCAGATGTACCCTCACGTAAAATTACAATAGTTTCATACTGTTCTATATCTATCGTATATCCATCCATAGTAATTCTGCCCGAAGGCAGGTCCTTCACTGCAATCATAGCATTTTCATGCTATGCTTGCGGCTTTACTACGGAATTGTACGTGTGCTTGCTTTCCACACCGGTGAAGGATGATGGCCATATGATTTTGTTTAAAGTTTTCCTGACATTTGCCTTACAGGCGAGAAAAAAACCCGATAAAAACCTCACCCAGAAAACTGCTCCGACCGGGGATCGAACCCTGACCCCTGCGTGATAAGACAGTACGCTAACTCGAGGCCACAGCGGTGAACATACATACATACATATATATTTATATATAAAGGAATACTACTCCAACTACTAGTAACTCAAAACCTAAGATTCTTATCTATAAAACATTTCAAATTCCTTCCTCCGAAATACACAACGTAATAAAAATATTTAAATTTGTTTACAAATCGCGATCCCGCCATTAACAAACTGTTAACAATAAACAACTGACTGCTTGAATCGAACTCTGAGTTAATGATCACGCGACATAAGCTCTCCATACATCCCTATTCTGAGCTAATGCTTTCCAATCACTCCCTGTATAATTTACCTCCCTCAAACCCTGGTTAATGTTTATCACTCTTACTGGCAACTTTCCCCCTGGTTTTCCTACAACAAGTTTGCATCACCCTCTTCCCGTCGCACTCTACGATACTTAAATCCTCTTATTACATCCGCTTTCTCCATCTCCATTCATCTCTTTGCTCGTCTGTCTTTCGTCCAAAATTTTTCTTTACTATTTTCTTATCAAATAATCGTAATCCTTTCTCCTAACAAACTCTAAAACATTTATTTTTACAACTTCTTTTTCATTCGATAACGTCACAAAATAAAGGCTATTTCAGAATCGCTTAGGTTGACCTGACTCAGCCTCCAACCAGTACCAGACGCTTCTTCTGGGGATCAAGGCGGCCGTCACGCAGGGCTCACAACCCGGCTGACAAAGTGCCGATTGTCTATAAAAAAAAGTGGGAACCTTAACCTCCTAGCACCCCAAGGGCCTCCTGGGGCCTATTGCGCCATCACTTTGCTTTAAGTTCACCTACCACTGAAACTATTTTAAAATTTCAAAAATAATAATATTGCCTACATTCGTAACGAAACTACCACATTTAAATTTTATCCCAAAAACGCAAACACGATTAACTTCAAAATCTCATAAAACATACATCGATATCATAAAACATAAATTTACCTTTAAACAAAATATTACGACATTCACTAATAACTTACGCAGCGGATATAACCTAATATCGGTCCCATAAAATAAAGCATTTCCCAAAATTTAAACAACGTTCTTTAAATTTTCTTACAACATTTTTAACACAATCCTATAAACTATTACTTTCACTTAGATATGTCACAGAAGTGAACTTGTCTTTCACTACAACACATACAACTGGATAATAAAATAAAAAACCAAGTGAGTAAAATACAGATATGTTAACCACACACAGGACACACCAACCTCAAACACACATTTCTACATAAGTTACACTACACCACAGTCTCTACAACACACACACAAAGCCCATAAAACCACCAACATTTAAACCATGTTTTTTTTTCCACACACTCCTCATATTTTTATCTATTCTTCCCCTCCTACTAACTCATTCAATTGCTTTAACTTCTATCAACTCACTCATTTCACGTCTATTTTTTTGCAAATGCCCCAGTTTATCTTTCGACATTCCTGGTGTTCTCTCCTGGCATGGCGTACTTGTAACCCACTTCTGAGGTTGGGGCGCCTGAAAGGCGGGGTTACGTTGCCCCGATGATATGGTGGGTGATGATGATGATAGTGGTGCGCCAGGAGAGTCCCTAATCCTAAGCTTAATCTGAGATGAATATCAATGATGATCATTGCGATGTCCATATGACTTTTTGGGGACCGTCTGGGCCTTAAAGTTTTCCTCACATTAGTCTTACAGGTGAGGAAAAACTCCAATAAAAACATCACACAGAAAATCTGTCCTGACCGGGGATCGAACCCGGGCCCGCTGCGTGACAAGGCAGCACGCTACCTCGAGACCACAGCGGTGGACATATTTCATTTTTCCACTCTACGCCACGTATTGCACCGATTGAAGTCATCACGCCTTAATGCACACCCGCGAAACAGATTTCCTAATGAAATTTCTGTCAGTATGGAACCGATCTGATGAACACATTTCGATGGAGGCCCTACGACTTATCATCCCATGGAGATTATTTTTGATTACGTCACTTATTTCATTCATCCATTTTCGAATGACGGCTCCTGTCTAAACTAACACACGTTCCACTAGACTACTCTCAAAATTAATTTCATACACTGAACTAACAAATACAACTGGTATAACAACTTATTTCTTTAGCCGTAACAGTGATTATACAGGTTTTTCCAATTGTATCGTTACTTTCTACCATAATTCTTTTTATATGTTTTACAGCATATCTTTCCTCTCTAATATTTTCAAAGCCAACAAAATCTCACGGGATTCATACAAAGAGAATGCACCTCTTCATTTCTAAACTTTTCTGGGCGGCAAAAATAAATTTCTGATTCAAAATATCTGCGATTGAATTAAATTCATATTCAACCCCCACTATTCCTCATTGTCACTATTTTTCATTCATTTAATTTTTCTACCGGTTCCACTTAATCATTAACATACAGCCACTAGCATCATCTGACTAACTCATTGTCTATTTCACTGCCTTTCTCACTATTTAACCAACCTCCTGAACTCACTTTTCAACACTTCTTCACATCGCGTCTACAACGTTTCAGTCTATACCGGCTGTGTGCTTCTACCCAACTCGATCCGATTGAGGGTCTTGCCACTTTTCAGCGGTTGCCCTTTTACCAGCCGGCTGCTGGCCCTTCACATCCACATGTGTCAATCACAGAGGTAGATGATCAACAGCCAGTGTAGGGGTGACATGTGGTTAGCATGTCGAGTCCCCCAGCCGTTATAGCTGGTTCCTCAACCTGGAGCCGCTACTTATTGTAGCTACCCAATTGCCTCACGATGCTGGGTGGGCACCGGTCCCATACTGGCCGAAATACCATGAGAAAATTTCTTCCCCCATGGAGACTCGGACCAGCGCAAGTCCCGTAGCTCTGCGCCAAGGCTTCCTACCTTAACCGCTCGGTTACGGCGCGGGACTTCTACCCAACTCAGTGATCAAATAGATATACCATTACAGTACAATCAATTAATAATTAAATTAATCCTACGCATAAAATAAAAAAAATATCTAACTTAGAAAAAAAAAGGCAAAAATTAGTCATATTAGCAATGATAATTCTAAGTCGCTAGCCCCCTCCCCCCAGAAACCACTCTCAGACACTACCGTAACGATTTATAGGCTACTATATTTCACTTAAAATCCTCTCCGATATCTCGCCGATTGAGTTATTGACAAACCGATTTAATCCTTTGTGTAACCGACTACTCCACTAATTCACCCACACGATCTATACAGGCTGGAAGTAACACAAGTGCCCACATTTTAAGTGTGCATTCTTTGTGAGTAAAATAATAAAAATGTCTTATACATTCTAGACCGCAAATGCACACTTTTATTTTAAAAAAATAAGTACAGATATTTATTGGTGCACTACATTGCAACGATATCAAGTTTTCGTCCAACAGTTTCACACAGTACATAATACATGTGAAATGGAATAATTTTTTTCTCTTGTGTTTTTAGATCCCTCCATTTTATCACTATTTTCATACAATTAAAGAAAATTAATTAAATTTATATTTTTATTTTTCAATACAAATTAGCAACATTGCAGGGGCGTGTTATATGCTTCACTCGCAAATACCAAATAACATTTATTTCACGTTTTCTATCTGCAGCCTGAAACTCAGAGTAATACTCTACATAAAATAATGCACCAATAATTTTTTGTACGAAAATATTTCTTAAGAGAAAACTGTACATTTGTGCATCTAAATGTATAAACAATTTTCATTATATTTACCACAAAGAATTCACATTAAAAAATTCGACACTTATATTTATCCCTTTCTGAATTTACGATCCATTTAATCACTTATGTCCTCGATAAGGGGACAACTCTTAAGTTCGTCAAATTTGCAAGCTAACTAGACAAGCAGCAAGACAATCTCACACGTGGACAAACACAAAACAATATTAGCTAAACAAAATAAACACGATTAACATACTAAACTAACAGTATTTACGTAGCCTACTGCCCACAGATACCACTTTTACGACAAAATTCTACAATAATTTTAACTACAACATTTGTTCACAGTCACAAACATTCACACCACAACCAGAAAAGTTACATTTCTCTGCATTAACAAAATTAAACAATTCTCTGCCCACAAATGAGCATTCATTTACCTTTTAGCTATCGCTGTCTTCTATATAAGCTATCTTTACGTTTTATTTTTGAAACTATTTTTATTTAAATTTTTACAAAATAAATAATTTATAATGACACTGTATTTTCAAATATCTATTTTCATTAAAAACTATATATATTTTTAATTATTATCTTATAAAATACGCGTTAATTCGGGAACATTATCCCTATCAGGGACATTTTTATATTTAATGTTCATGTGTAACATATGCATTTTTTATTTCTCTCCCCTCCCCCCCCCAAGTACTGATGTCCTCAATTACGCCATGATCTCATATTGAAGTAGCCCTTCCCGCTTTACTAGTTACCAAAGACTGTGCATAATTTTTTAAAATAATTCTAATATCATCCATGTATAACAACTCGGTGTGGTATTGTATTTCATACGCTCTCAACTTGAAGCTCATATTTTATTTTTTGTTTCCATCTGCACTATAAATGCCAGCATTAATTAAAGGCCAAAACATTGATAAAAACATATATGGGACCTTACATAAAACCCCTTTAATAGCCCCCTAAAAGTAATATTGCTTTCTTTCTTGAAAATGTTTTATTTTGACCCCTATGGGCCACCAAACGTGAAAATAAAATTACAATTCACAAAATCTCATTCTACGACCCCATTAAAGCCCGCCTATTTTTTTTTTACGCAATTTCTTTACTTGGCTCTAAAGAAACCTGTTAAGGACGAATAGGTCTTAAAGTTTCATTCGGGGACCACCAAGCTATCAAATATTTCAATATGTCATTACTTCATTTTTATAAGCCACAAATGAGCAAGTACAAGTCGCATTTCAGCCACAAAAACAATGAATAAATATATTGAGACTAATTCTTTCGTAAACAAATTTGTATTTACATTATCATCCCGGTAAAATTTCTTTACGTCTTTATTCTGACTGAGCGGGCACACTGTCCTGTTTATCGCGATCTGAAATATCTATTGCGCTATCCCAGAATATTATGTATGGATGGGAACGAATCCTACTCTACGGTCTTATGCGAGTTGTAGGTCGTCTCCCGAATCCGACACAACAATTTTTTTTCTCATGACCCATACCGCCGTTTTTGGGTTGGGCCCATGGCCGCGAGGAGACACTACAACCCCCCCCCTTTGCCCCTTGTCTTTTTTTTTATTGCACAGGCCCGGAATACTGAGCCAACATTCTTGTACCCCACTAGATCCCCACAATCACATATTCTCATCACCTGTGGCTGCCAACCAAACTATTTTTCCTAAAATGTCCGAGGTGAATGGTCTTATGAAATGTATTAATTAATGAAAAATTAAATCATGGCAGCGAAGGTATCTCGGCACAACACTAACGTGTCTCATCCTCTTATTGCATTCAATTATTTCTATACCCATTTATGATCGTAATATAATAAAATATTGTTGGCTGGTTTATACTTTCAGAAGTCTTAATTCCTTCCTTCATCTTATTTTTATTTACTTATTTCAAATTTTAATATGTTCAAATTTAATCATAAACTAATATATATATATATATATATATTTTTACGGAAATTCGTAAATGCAACTTTTCCTTAAAACATACATTAATATTACATAAATACATACATACATACATACACACACACACATACTACCACCACCAACAGAAACAACACTTATCTATATACGGTAGTTTCCAAACATATTAATTATGTGAAAAGAGAATTCAAACAACCAAGCACAGCTGTTTACTATCAGCTCTTCAAACATTCCAAGCTTCATCTACACACGCGTGATAATCGTTTTATTCCTCGCATCGTTCATTTTTTACGCTCGCGAATATTTTCATATGTTACGTCGCTTGTTATATTTCGTTTTCATAGACACGTATTAGGGCCACGTAGTGATTAAGGCACAGCGCTACAAGCCGGAAGTCGAGGGTTCAAGTCCCGGTGGGGTCAGGATTTTTAAACTGATCCAAACCCTCTGGCGGCACTATGACCCAGGGGTCGACTCAGCCTCTAACGAAAATGAGTACCAGACCCTTGTTCTGGGGGCAAAGGCGGCCGTCACGCAGGCCTGTTAACCCGGCTGACATCAAGTGCCGATTGTGCAGAAAAAGTGGGAGCCTTAACTTCCTACTACCTCAAGGGTCTCCTGAGGCCTGTAGTGGGATCACTTTACTTTACTTTCAGACACGTATTACACAACGAAGCCTTTGCGAAAGTAACCAAACTTAGCAAATTTTGTGATTGCTTGTCTCATTGTAATGTCAACATTAGCAAGAAATGAAGATCATCACACATAACCTGGATATTATTATTATTATTATTATTATTATTATTATACTATTGTTTCTGACTGTATATATTTTAATAATACTCTCTATCTCCCTCCCTCTCTCTCTCTCTGTCTGCATGAAAAATATAATAAAAAATATATTTTCAGGAACAGAGCACAATTCTAATGCAAAATAACACACTACAGCGATTAAAAAACACTGAGCAACATATAAATAACGAACGATCTTGTAAATAGATTACTTTTTTTACCACAACACAGCTGAAATTAAGTTAGAATTTGAATAGAAATAACCTAAAAACACCATATTATTAAGTATTTTTTTCTTCTTTATTTATGTTTTTATTAACATATAAGATCGTTTAGCGTCAATTGATTTATTCCTTTTAACGATACTATGAATTGATAAATATATTGCAACGGGCCCTGGTAATAAAATCGACCTTTTAACTAGGCACCTCCCGATTGATTGGAAAATGCCAATTAATTATGAGCACAATAAAGTTGCCAAATTACGAGAATACGCTAAAAGCTAAGAAAACACACTGATTTATATTTGTATTTTTAGCACATGTTATTTTAACTGTCACCATGCACGATAATAAAATTACGTAAAGTAAGCTTATTTGGGGGAAACGTGAATAAACATGTCGACAAACAGATTGATAGCACGATTCGTGACAGACGAGCATCGACATAGTACAGGACAGTCATTTATTTCCGTTCCGTGACTTACAAGCTGATATTTGCACTAGAAAAGCTGAAGAGAGCATCAACATTTTACGAGATAAAAGTCAGATGGCAAAGTTTTTTTTTTTTGGTTCAATGCGACCTGTTTGTCATTCGACATTTCAGATATTCTCTCCTGGCATTGGTGTATTGTAACCAACTTCTGAGGTTGGGGTGCCTGAAAGGCGGGGTTACGCTGCCCCAATAATATTATGGGTGTTGACGATGGGTGATGATGCACAGGAGAGGCCTTAAACCTAAACTTAATCTAATTAGGTGAATATAATGATGATGGCCAGATGATGTTCGGGGACCCTTTGGCCCTTAAAGTGTCCTCACATTAGTCTTACAGGTGAGGTAAAACCCCGATAAAAACCTCACCCAAGAAACTTGTCCCGAGCGGGGATCGGACCATGCCCGCTGCGTGACAAGGCAGCTCACTACCTCGAGACCACAGCGGTGGACTTTGTTCTTAAATCTCGCGCAATCCGCGGAAGCAGATCGCTCTGGCCAGAAAGCAGCCAAAAAATCCGGGCGAATACAAGTGTCTTCAAACTGCAAGCTAATTACTGAAAAGCGTTGAAAGATACCTGTTGAATTTAAATTAGCAAGCTGTTTCTACTGGTAGGATACTTCATTTGTTTTCGAATTGTTCTAAAAGTTTCTATACCATTTTCTTAGAGAGTTTTTCTTAGTGACAAATTTTGCTTCATGCATTGTGAGGATATGGTCATTACTTTCAGGAATTGCACGTTCTGGTTTAAAATTTTCAATCAAACGAAAGCAAAACAATCCTCCATCAAACATATATCCAATATTTATTATAGCCTACGTGAATTAACACTTACGTAACAATTATTTATGAGCCGGGTGGACGCGTTGATTTACACGAGTATTGTACACATATTACATATTTCGTACTCTCTACATCATTGCTGAATAATTCATAACTAAATGTCTGCACATTCAAACGTAATACTACTTCAATTCTCTTTTCACATAAATAACAGACACGCACTCACACACGCACATTGAGAGATCGTGAGACACCCAGGGAATGCAAACTTTATACGTAATCACAACTTCTGTTTGCGAAATTAATTTTCATTTGCTTTTCATCCTAAATTATATTTTATTCCAAATTTATCCTCATATGAATGTAATAATAATAATAATAATAATAATATTATTATTATTATTATTATTATTATTATTATTATTAGATTTTATTCCAAATTTATCCTCATATGAATGTATTATTATTATTATTATTATTATTATTATCATTATCATTATTATTATTTTGTAACATTTCTTAAAAAATACATGCACACATTATAAAATAGCAGTAATAGCATTTATGGCTTCTACTTCAGTCGACTGGCCTCACATCCTCATGTACCATTTACGCAAGTAGACAATAATCCACCCGGTTTAAGCATGACAAGTGGTCAGCATGTCGGGTCTCCCAGCCATTCGATTTGTTTTTCTTTTAATATCGAGGCCCTACTTATTGTAGCTACCGAAATTTCTAGTACTTACTAACTAACCAACTCATCCACTGGCACTATGGACCTAGAGGTTCATAGCTGCGCGAACATACGCTTTCAACTGTCACGTTTCTTGGCGTGTACATTTTTACAATAAAAGGTCATCACTCTTCCACCCATCGCATTTTTTTCGTCCGGCATGGGTAACCGTTATGCCAGTAATGCTACCGCCGGAACATATTTCAGGATCATTTAAACACGTAACCCATTCCACCACGATAAAGTAAAGATACCACAGGAGGGAGACACTAAAAAGTAAAGTGTTCCCACTACAGGCCTCAGGAGGCCCTTGGGGTAGTAGGAGGTTAGGGCTCCCACTTTTTCTACACAATCGGCACTTGATATCAGCCGGGTTGTCAGCTCTGCGTGACGGTCACCTTCACCCCCAGAACAAGCATCTGGTACTCATTTCCGTTAGAGGCTGAGTCAACCCCAGGGTCATAGTGCCGCCAGAAGGTTTTGGTCAGTTAAAAAATCCTCACCCCACCGGGACTTGGACCCTCGACCTCCCGACTTGTAGCGCAGTGCCTTAATCACTACGCTACGGCGGAGGGAGACACTAGTTACATCAAATAAAAAATACAAATCACATAAAAGAATATCAAACTGCTGACATTCTGTGAGAAATTTTGTTCTCCCATCGGGACTCGTAGCAGTGCATCCTATTCTCTACAGTGTACAAAAAACATTCTGAAAGTGGTCTATATCGACCCCCAGGGACCCATATCGAAGTCAGACGCTCTCTGTCAACTGTCAAAAACTCATTTCAAGTTGATGAATTTGTAAAAATTGCTAATAGCAAGACAGGGGATGTACCGAAAATAGAAAAAAATTGTCACGTGGTCAACGATACAAAAAAGTTTGGGGATCTATGGTCTATACCGAAGAATAATGCCTCGAACCACTTAAGAATCGGGCGCAGAAGAGGACAACAATTTTTAACAAAAAGAGCAGGAAACAAAGTCTGATTTTTAACCCTTAAATTGGCAAAACACAAATTTCTTCCGATAGTTATTTCAATGTGGCGGACCGCAGTGAAAACGGAATCTTGTATAACTGTTATTATTAGATACACTGTATAATTTAGACACACATTTAAGTGGTTCATTTTAGTTCGTTTTCTTCTGATTTATTTAAAATGTTAAATTAATTGAACCAACAGATGGTGTCCAAAAGGATACATTACGAATTTAAGAGCTATTTTCCTCACCTTACAACGTTCAGTATTACAAGGTTTTTGTCATATAAATAATTTATGTATGCAAACTATCAAACGCTCTTCTCAAGTATAGACAAATTATATAAAAAGCGAATTTTAAATTTAAATTTTGTTAATTCACGCATGTTCATATAATATACTCAATTTAACTGACTGTAATTAATTATTTTTCTACATAATTCCATGTAGCGACATGCCTAGAACCAGCCGGCTGCTGGCCTCACATCCACATGTGTCAATCACAGAGTTAGACGATCATCTAGCCAGTGTAGGGGTGACATGTGGTCGACATGTCGAGTCCCCCAGCCGTTATAGCTGGTTTTCTCAACCTGGAGCCG
The DNA here is from genome assembly GCA_030220185.1 of Diploptera punctata. NCBI lineage: Eukaryota > Metazoa > Arthropoda > Insecta > Blattodea > Blaberidae > Diploptera > Diploptera punctata. The sequence goes on from JASPKZ010006854.1 coordinate 274,861, forward strand.
CTACTTATTGTAGCTACCCAAATGACTCACGATGCTGAGTGGGCACCGGTCCCACTCTGGCCGAAATACCATGAGAAAATTTCTTCCCCCATGGAGACTCGAACCAGCGCAAGTCCCGTAGCTCTGCGCCAAGGCTTCCTGCCTTAACCACTCGGCTACGGCGCATACATGTTGTACATTAATTTCAAACTATTTTAATTCGCATTTATGAGTATCAGACCTGTTCTGGGGGTAAAGTCGGCCGTCATATTGATCATCTACAAATATTAGAGTATTAACCACCTATTAGTCCACCGCTGTGGTATCGAGGTAGTGTGCTGCCTTGTCACGCAGCGGACCCGGGTTCGATCCCCGGTTGGGACAGTTTTTCTGGGTGAGGCTTTTATCTGGGTTTTTCCTCATCTGTAAGACAAATGCCAGGAAAACTTTAAGGCCCAAACGGTCCTCGAAATCATATGGCCATCATCACCCTTCACCGGTCTGGAAAGCAACGGGAAGCTACCACACCTACAATTCCCTAGTAAAACTGCAAAGCATAGCATGAAAATGCTATGATTGCAGTGAAAGACTTGCCCTCGGGCAGAATTACTATGGATGGATGGATAGAACCACCTATTAACCGCAAGGGTGAGTGTGATCACATCATGCAGTGGCGGCTCGTAACTTATGGACTAAGTCGGGGCACATTAAAAATAATATTATATGTTACACAACATACGAATGCGACACGTTCTAGTGTAGTTAGTTAAACCGGAAGGTCGGGAGTTCCAGTCCCGATGGGTCAGAATTTTAAACGTACTGGCGGCACCGTGACCCTGCGGTCGACTCAGCCTCTAAGGTAAAAGAATACCAGACACTTGTTCTGGGGGTAAAGGCAGCCGTCACGCAGGGATAACAACCGACGTGACCTATTTTCTAAAAACGGGGAGCCTTAACCTCCTACTACCTTCTTGGGGCCTGTAGTGCGATCACCTTAACTTTTATAATATACGACTATATCTAAAGGCGCTTTTCTATTGACCTTAAATTGGCCCAGAAATAAGTCGTCCCCGGGTATAATTCCATGGAGAGACAGGCCTAGAGGGCGCTGAACCCACCAGCCAATTGTTGGCCTCACATCCACATGAATTAATCACAGAGGTGGAGAATCATCCAGCCAGTATATGGGTGACATGATCAGCATGTCAGGTCCCACAGACGGTATACCTCAGGCCTGTTAAAACTTGCTGACTACCTGTGAAAATACGGTCTCCCCCTCCTACTCGCAAACAGGTGCACTCCCAATGAAACAACCCAACTGACAAATGAGTAGCAGTGTCTTACCGTGCCAGCTCATCCGACGTAGGGTTCAAAAAGTGGTGCCGGGCGTTTTTTCCCACCTACTGGGTACTTATTAATGGCCCTGCTATGCCTGGTTTTCTCAAGCCAGAACCACTACATACGCCTATTGTAACTATCTAAATTCCTGACTATCCTGGGTCCCATTCCATACTGACCGAAATTCCAATAGTAAATTCCTTTCCGCATAGGGATTGAAATTAGCATAAGTCCTGCAGCTCTGCATGTTTACTCTTAATACCACATTGGGCGTGAAAGGGTTAAAAACTATACACACACATATATTATATATATATATATATATATATATATATATATATATATATATATATATGAAAAAAAATGTTTGTGCTGGAATGCCCGAGTGACGAAGTTGGTATCGCACTAACGTATATAGTTAGAGGCTTTAGGTTGAAATCTAGAATAAGCATTTATTTTTCTTTTTATGCCATATTTTTCTTCATTGCTAAATGTACAAAACTTCATTATGACATCGAAATAAATCAACGTTACTGCTATAAAGTAAATATTCTCTTTACTCGTAAAAAAAGCTATTATTATTATTATTATTATTATTATTATTATTATATTATTATTCTTGTTATTCTTGTTATTCTTGTTATAGTGGCCACGAGATGGCAGTTAGACCAACGTCCCACTGCTCCTCTTGATAGAGAATCATTATATAAGGGAAAAATACACGTTTGTACTGGAATGCCGGAGGTAAAATTGGTACCGCACTAACTTATAATTAAAGGTCTTGGGTTCAAATCCCGGCTCAAGTATTTATTTTTCTTTTCATGTCATATACATTTCCTTTTCCATAAATTAATCTGCATCTTTGCCATTACTGCCATTTTTAATTTGTACATGCAACTTTCAATTTTTCTGTAAAAACACAGTTGTAAAGGTTTTCAAAATTACTTTACCTTTGTTTAATTTTTTTCTCAGCGTCCGCAAGTATCTTTTCGACTTTCCCTGAGACACTCAATATCTCTCTCTCTCTCTCTCTCTCTCTCTCTCTCTCTCTCTCTCTCTCTCTCTCTCTCTCTCTCTCTCTGTCACACACATATCGCATGCACAAGATGGAATCTTATTTGTAACAATCCCTGGCTTCTTTATTTCGCATTATTATGCTTCCTACAATCAACAAATGAAGGAGGCAAAAGCTGTGCTATAACCATTTTAATATCTAAATAATATGGAAAATAATTTTTATTAAAATACACACTTATTTATTCTGATTATATAAATTTTAGCCTTCCACTATCATAATAAATATTTCCAAAAATTTAAAATGTCTCCATTTAGCTAACGTAACGTAATCACATAAAATTCCAAATCACTTAAAACTCATTGCTCACTTATTTTGTAATAAATAACTTCCTATGTTTTATATATAACGCCTAACTGGCACTTAAAAATCTTCTCCTGTATCACTGAAAATCTTAAAAACTCCCCCTACACCTCAAACTACAAGATTAAGAGCCTTATCTTCGCCATAGATTACATCAACATAAGATAAAGCAAATGTTGCATTGTTCCATGGCCTCCTCTATTTTTAAACTGATTAAAATTTCACATTAGGGCTAATATCTCTTTTCAATAACATATAATCTGCCCAGTTCTTCCTGCATTTGTAACTTCTTCATTACACACACTACTAATTTATGCCTATATTTAATTTTTATGGTTTACGTAACACAGCGAACCCACCCGATTCCTAAATATTTTTATTTTTCACTTCACCTATATCCCTAAACATATTTCATCACATTCTCCATTTATGTTTTTAGTAATGAGACACTCAGGTGAATATATAACTTTTTTTTTTTTTTTCATATTTTAATATTTTTAAATATCTACATAATTCACTTTAACTTATATAATGATTGTAAAACTTTATTCGAAAATAGTTTCTGTGCTATAAAATATGCATTAGATTTTCTTTAAAAATGTTTCAAAAGTTATCAAACTTTTTACTTCTTTTTTTTAATATCAAAATAGATTTATTCCCCAATCGAACCAGCACACTCAAAGTCATTTGGATGTAAACTCTCCATATATCGCTATCCTGAGCTATTTTTTTCCCGATAATTCCCTGTGTAATTATTTATCTCCCTCGAATTACGTGATAATATTATCCCACCTCGTTCTTGGTCTGCCTACTGGATGTTTTACTCTTAGATGACATAATCAGGACACTTGGCACCGATGACTTATAAAAAATTGCAATTTTTTATTAGGAAATGTGCACTCACTTCAGCATTAGTAGTGGGACAGGACACACGCCCAGATCCAAGGTGGAGATTTAAAATCCCTTACCCCGCCGGGAATCGAACCCGGGTCGCCGGAGTGGAAGGTAGGGACTGTACCGACAGACTTGAAAAATTGCAATGGAAACTTTATAGAACTCCAAAGCGCGACAGGATACAACCCATTTCGGCTACTAGCCGATTGCTGGCCTCACATCTGAAAATCAGAGGTAAACGACCATCCAGCCAGTGCAGGGATGATACGTAGCCAGTATGTCGGGTCCTCCAGCCGTTATAGCTGGTTTTCTCAACCTGGAGCCGCTACTTATTTTAGCTACCCAAATTCCTCATAGTGATGGGTGGGCACCGGTCCCATACTGGTCGAAATTCTATGACAAAATTTCTTCCCCGTGAGAACTCGAACCAGCGCGTGTCCCGTAGCTCTGCGCCAAGGCACAATGCCTTAAACCGCTCAGCCACGGTGCGGGACTCATCAAATATAATTTCAGTTCAACTAAAATTTACATCCAACATACAAAAATTATATCTTTTTAATTGTTTAAAAATACTTTTTATCTAACTAACTCACTGGCTCTATCGAACCTTTAGGTCCATGGCCGCGCTGACAAACTCTCCATACATCCCTATATTGGGCTAATGTTTTCCAATCATTCCCTGTATAATCTATTTCCCTCAAATCATAGTTAATGTTATTCTCCCACCTCATTCTTGGTCTACCAACTGGGCGTTTTCCCTCTCATTTTCCTACAAGAAAATTTTACGTACCTCTTTCATTCCTTATTCATGCCAAATCTCCTGACCATCGCACTTACTTTTTCTTATCACATCTTTTATTTCACTACACTGTCCTGCTATTTCCCTTCAACCGTTATAATTCTTAATACCACATTAAAAAAAATCGCATCTTATTTTATCTGCAATAAAAAATATTCACTTCAGTGTCTCCTTGATTCCACAGCTTTCCCTCCAGGACACAATTTAACTATCTATCTTACAAATAAAGACCTCATTTCATAATTTTCATCCATCAGAGACCTCTACTTGTAAACAATTACTATGCATTTGTTCTTAAAACTCGAAATAATTGTATTTATTTTGTTTTTCTTTCAACCAGGTTTGTACAGAATAAGATTGCACATTTGCCACCACCAACACAATGCAGAATGCCAATAAGGAAGGAGGATCAAGGGATGCCCATCAGGTACTAGCTACTGACTATCTACGTTCAGTGCCACATCTGCTCCTGTACAACTTGATGGAACAAATGACATCACCAAGTTGCACGTCTGGAGCACTGTGCCACCGCCACACCGGGTGCCTGGGTCTACTCTACACAACTGTTCCAACTCACTACATGTTAGTAACTTAACCTAGAATATTGTAAACAATGAAGCCCTGATAAACTGCTTCTCAATAAACATTCCACACATATGTTTCATTCCTTGGAACTACTTCATTTAATCCTTAAATTAAAAATGTATTCTATTGGATACATTGATTTAATATATCTTTAAGTTCAGTAGAAAAACAAACGAGTAAAAATTACTTAAATTTATGTCAGATTACGCAATAATGTGCAATAATAACTCAGTTTAACATGAATTTATTTTCCTTGCGGTCCGGAACATTTAAATAACTGGCGCGAGAAAATATTGTGTTGACAACTTAAGGGTTAATTCAAAAAGTACGTCACGCAGGAGTAGTGAAAAATTAGCGAATTCCTTATCAAATCAAATTTATGTCCCGATTTTACTGCTTTGCGGAATTCATATATTTTATTTTGTTGATTGAATTGTTTGCATCCAGTCTTCATTGTAACAAAACGAAAATTGCAGCTGTTAGAGTAATTTTTAAATTTTGAGTTGTAGTTAAGCCTCCACTCCTAAGCTAGGATTTTCTACGAGTAAATTTCTCGTTTTATTTTAATGGAAAATATCCGAAAAAAATCATATTCACTAGAAAACATTTTTTACTTTCGATTCAGGATACAGCGACTACTATTCGATCGATTTTGCGCGTTTACGAACTCGATCCTGTTTTCAATATACCAACATTGGATGTAACAAGAAAATTTTCTCCGTTAGAACGTTATTTATATTTTCAAATGCCATTTTCGGTGCCTAATAAATAATAAAAACATTGCTTTAAACGATTCACTCTACATTACAATATTATAACAGAGCTATCAAACTGCTCGAATTTGTAGAAATAAAGAAATTTACCTTATTTTTTTTTCATACATTCTACTATAAATGTTTGTGAGCTTTTATCTTTTTTTTAAATATCTAATACGAATTTTATAACCGGTACTCCATTTTCAAAAATACAACATTAAAAAAATCAATAATTCATGTATCGCAAGTTATTTTACATTTCCTTACTTTCAATATATTGAGATAATATGTAACTTCTTTTTTCAAACGCTTATCTGGATAATGATAGAAAAGAAAAGAGCTCTTGTTCCAGGAATGTTTATTCAGAAACCTTACACCTAACTTAATTCTATAAAGAAGACTCTTGGCTTGGGCTAATTATCCACGTAACCTGTCATTACACTTGAGTGAGTTTATGATCCCTGAAGCTACACTGGGAGATTCTAAACTAAACTGGGATCCATTTCGTGAGATTCGACATTAGACTATCCACACGATGTCAATCTCATTTTTATTAAAAAATGACTTTATTCTGTGCATTGACAGAATTCGCAATGAAATTTCATCTTTGCTAAAAATACTTTATTCTGTGCACTGATTGAAGATGAAATCAACACAGGACTATCCACCCCACGTCAACCTGATCTTCATTAAAAATGACTTTATTCTGTGCACTGACAGAATTCACAATCAACATAAAACTACACATCCCATGTAAATGTTATCTTCACTACATCTACAATGGTGTAACATCACAATGATTGGACCTTAGCCTCTCCTTTGTTAGGAGTTACTAGACCAAGTTAATTTAGTTACACTTATTTTCCCTACACATGACATGAATGGTATGTGGTCAACATACCGACCCTAAGAGACATCTAGTAGGCAACTAAGATATTACTAGGATGAAGAAGGTCGGTAAATTTACTTAGAGACCTCTTTATTCAGGCTTTAGGATCTTTTATTAGCCTGGAAATCTTCAGACTTTAAAAATCCTTCTTGGAGGACTTGCTCCTTGGATTTTTTCCATCCTAAAAAATCCATAGACCCCAGTCGGTTTGAACCCGCGACCCTCGGGACCAGAGGCAAGGAACATAACCACTATTCACCACCATCAACCTTATATTCACTAAAATAACTTTAATATGCCCATCGCCTGAAGTTAGAAACAACACAAGGCTGTCCACCTCATGTCAATCTCATCTCCATTAATAATGACTTTATCCTACGCACTGACTGACACAAGCTAACCTATTGATTCTAGGAGTTTGCAATTTAAATTTGCCTCAAGACCAAGAGATCTTCAAAAAATAATAATCTAGCTGAAAGAGAAATGTTCAATTATTAGATATTTTGGTGTTCTGGATACTCGATCATCAGATTCATGAAGACATCTTGGGCTTTTCAAATTGACAACTATAATGTGTTTTATTTTATTTCAAACATCATTTGACAGAAGCTCCACTATTTTATTTAAGGGCCCAACATTCCAGCCTTCTTACATAAATCTGATTACATCGCATCCATCAATAATTCTAAAGATATTTATCAGGGCTTCATTTATTAATAAACTGTTAACACTCACCAAATACCATTTGAAGTTCCTTCATTACTTCACATTTTCGTCTTCTTATTTACTCATAATCTGCACGCAATCTTCTTTTCTTTTACTATTTAGTTTTATTCATAAATCATCTTCATATGATATTTTACTTAATCTTCATGTTTATGTTCTCAAAAATCTGTCTTTTATTCATTTATTTGCTCCTTCTTCCTTCCTATCATTCCAAAATAATAGTTTTAATGTTTTTTGTATAAATCTTCTTAAACGAAATCTTAATTTCATTGGATTTATTCGTTTATCTTCTTATTA
>JASPKZ010006854.1:287500-405000 GCA_030220185.1 Diploptera punctata
ATTTGAGAATAAAGTTCTTAGAAAAATTTTGGACCAAAGAGAGATGAACAGACAGGTGAATAGAGAAGGCTTCATAACAATGAGCTACATGATATTTGTGGGAAACTAGATGTAATAAGAACAGCTATGACTCTTAGACTGCGGTGAGCAAGATATGTGGCACGAATCGGGAATGAAAGAGGGGCATGGATGCTTCTTGTAGGAAACAAGAAGGAAAACGCCCAGTTGGTAGACCAGGAATGATATGGCAGAATACCATTAACCATGATTCGAGAGAAGTAGATTATACAGAGGATGATTGCGAAACATTACCTCGGAATAGGGATGTCTGGAGAGTTTATGTCCGCGCGACCATGAAGCTACGGGTCCGATAATGCCAATGAGTTAATTTAAAGGACAGCACTAAATATATCAGCCTATATTTAATGACCGTGTCTAGAGTTACCATTGTTGCCTTGTATACAGCCGTCGTCGGATATCTGATTAATGTAATGGACAACCCGCTGATTACGCTCTATTAGTTAGAAATAAATAAATAATAGTTTTAAAAAACTAAAACAGCACGCTTTATTAGAAAACCGAACTAAAAAATGAAAAATAATTTTAATTTCCAACACGCTTGGGATAAATTTAAAGTGGTCAACAAAAAAATCATCTCCAACACATATAGAATAAAACTAGAATTATCAACAAAAAAAAAAAATAATTTTACCATCAAAAGCGTGGGGTGCTCTTTATCAATTAATATATTTGATAATAAACAGATATTGCTAAAAGTAAAGTCTCTAAGAAGAACATGTAAAAATCATAAAAAGCACCCAACGCTTTTGATGGTAAAATTATTTTCTTTTTGTTGATACTTCTAGTTTTATTCTATATGTGTTGGAGATGATTTTTTGTTGACCACTTTAAATTTATCCCAAGCGTGTTGGAAATTAAAATTATTTTTCATTTTTGAGTTGGGTTTTCTAATAAAGCGTGCTGTTTTAGTTTTTTAAAACTATTATTTATTTTTTATTTTTAATATTTTATAGGATACGATAAGAATGTAAATATCTTTAAATTCCATACTATTGTAGTATGAGCTAAAAGTATTACTCTTCTAAAAAAAATCCTCCCCAGCCGGATTCGAACCAGCGACCTATGGATTACTAAAATTATATAACACTAGTTCACCGCTCTACCAACTGAGCTCTTACAACGATTGACTAAAAAGTCGACAAGTCCGTAACCTATTATACCAGTTCTATTTTTTTTGATTTTCCGATTATTCTGGCCAGGAATTTAGAAATAAAATATGAAATTATTGTAGTGTCGCGGGTCCTTTACAAGAATACAAAGTTTCAAGTCGATCCAATGTTTCTAAGTGGGTGAAAATCGTGTTCAAAGATTCCGTTACATAAATACAAAGACACTTTTTTTGATTTTCTGATGATTCTGGCCAGGATTTTAGAAAATAAATATTAAATTATTGTATTGTCACGGGTCCTTTACAAGTATACCAAATTTCAAGTCGATCCAATTATTTTAAGTGGGTGAAAAACGCGTTGAAAGATTCAGTTACATGGATAGATAGATACAGGTCAAGCTAATATAAAGCGTGTAATAAAATAAATAATAGTTTTAAAAAACTAAAACAGCACGCTTTATTAGAAAACCGAACTCAAAAATGAAAAATTATTTTAATTTCCAAAACGCTTGGGATAAATTTAAAGTGGTCAACAAAAAAATCATCTCCAACACATATAGAATAAAACTAGAGTTATCAACAAAGAGAAAATAATTTTACCATCAAAAGCGTGGGGTGCTCTATATCAATTAATATATTTGATATAAACAGATATTGGTAAAAGTAAAGTCTCTAAGAAGAACATGTAAAAATCGTAAAAGCACCCCTCGCTTATGATGGTAAAATTATTTTCTTTTTGTTGATAATTCTAGTTTTATTCTGTATGTGTTGGAGATGATTTTTTTGTTGACCACTTTCAATTTATCCCAAGCGTTTTGGAAATTAAAATTATTTTTCATTTTTGAGTTCGGTTTTCTAATAAAGCGTGCTGTTTTAGTTTTTTAAACTATTTTTTATTTTTATTATTTTTTACTTTTAATATTTTACAGAATAAGATAAGAATGTAAATATCTTTAAATTCCATACTATTGTAATATGAGCTAAAAGTATTACTCTTCTAAAAAAAAAAATCCTCCCCAGCCGGATTCGAACCAGCGACCTATAGATTACTAAAGTTATATACCACTAGTTCACCGCTCTACTAACTGAGCTCTTACAACGATTGACTAAAAGGTCGACAAGTCCGGAACCTATTATACCAGTTTTCATTTTTTGATTTCCGGATTATTCTGGCCAGGATTTTTGAAACAAAATATGAAATTATTGTATTGTCACGGGTCCTCTACACGTATACAAAGTTTCAAGTCGATCCAATGTTTCTAAGTGGGTGAAAATCGCGTTGAAATATTCCGTTACATTGATACAAAAACACTTTTTGATTTTCTGATGATTATGGTCAGGCTTTTAGAAAATAAATATGAAATTATTGTATTGTCACGGGTCCTCTACAAGTATATAAAGTTTCAAGTCGATCCAACGATTTTAAGTGGGTGAAAATCACGTTGAAAAATTCCGTTACATAGATAGATAGATAGATAGATAGATAGATAGATAGATAGATAGATAGATAGATAGATAGATAGATAGATAGATAGATAGATAGATAGATAGATAGATAGATAGATAGATAGATAGATAGATAGATAGATAGATAGATAGATAGATAGATAGATAGATAGATAGATAGATAGATAGTAGATAGATAGATAGATAGATAGATAGATAGATAGATAGATAGATAGATAGATAGATAGATAGATAGATAGATAGATAGATAGATAGATAGATAGATAGATAGATAGATAGATAGATAGATAGATAGATAGATAGATAGATAGATGAGATAGATAGATAGATAGATAGATAGATAGATAGATAGATAGATAGATAGATAGATAGATAGATAGATAGATAGATAGATAGATAGATAGATAGATAGATAGATAGATAGATAGATAGATAGATAGATAGATAGATAGATAGATAGATAGATAGATAGATAGATAGATAGATAGATAGATAGATAGATAGATAGATAGATAGATAGATAGATAGATAGATAGATAGATAGATAGATAGAAGATAGATAGATAGATAGATAGATAGATAGATAGATAGATAGATAGATAGATAGATAGATAGATAGATAGATAGATAGATAGATAGATAGATAGATAGATAGATAGATAGATAGATAGATAGATAGATAGATAGATAGATAGATAGATAGATAGATAGATAGATAGATAGATAGATACAGGTCAAGCTAATATAAAGCGTGTAAAAACAAGAATCTGAAGATCAAAACTTGGTTGGATGGTTTGTATAATACGTTAAAAGATATCTCTATATGTTAGTAAACATCATTAAAACTAAATATATGGTCACATAACTAACTAACCTACTGACACTATGGAACTCATAGGTTCATGGCCACGCGGAGATAAGCTCTCCATACATTCCTATACTGAACTAATGTTTTCCAATCATCCCCTGTATAATCTACTTCCCTCAAATCATAGTTATTTTATTCTCGCAGCTCATTCTTGGTCTAACAACTGGGCGTTTTCCCTCTGGTTTTCCTACAAGAAGCTTCCATGCACGTCTTTCATCCCCCATTCGTGTCACATGTCCTGTCGATCACAGATGGTCACACACAGAAATACATTATATAATGGAAATGAGAACTTAATAGCAAATGAGGGAAAATTTTGAGGAAGTGGCTGAAATCAAATACCTAGGAACAATAATCACAAATAGGAATGAGATGCACAAAGAAATTAAACATAGGCTCAATTCTAGAAGTGCAGGCCATTAGACATTTCAGGGACTCTTGTCCTAACTTCTCTCTCTCAAAAAAAAAAAAAATGCACTGAAAATATATACAGCTGTTATTCTATCAGTTAATATGGATGCGAAACATGGACTGTTACTTTAGGGCAGGAGAAAACATTACGAGTATTTGAGAATAAAGTTCTTAGGAAAATGTTGGACCAAAGAGAGAAGAACCGACAGGTGAATAGAGAATACTACATAACAGTGAACTACATATTTGTGGAAAACTAGATATAATAACAGCTATAACTCTTAGACTGCGGTGAGCAGGACATGTGACACGAATCGGGAATGAAAGAGGAGCATCGATGATTCTTGTAGGAAACAAGAAGGAAAACGCCCAGTTGGTAGACCAAAAAGGAAATGGCAGAATAACATTAATCATGATTCGAGAGAAGTAGATTATACAGGGGATGATTGCGAAACATTAGCTCAGGATAGGGATGTCTGGAGAGCTTATGTCCGCGCGCCCATGAAGCTACGGTTCCGATAGTGCCAATGAGTCAATTATAAATATAGGTCCTATATTCAATGATTGTGTCTAGAGTTACCACTGTTGCCCTGTACACAGCCATCGTCGGATATCTGATTACTGCAATAGAGAACCCGATGATTACGTATTAGTTCGAAATAAAAAACAACTGAAATCAACCCGTCTATAAATTACTAGCGGACACGGCAGGCGTCCTGCCCGAACGTTCAAATTCTCGTGTCATGGTCGCACTACAATATTTTTTCTTTAATTAAATAAAAATAAAACTTAAAGTTTTATATACTTACTTACTCACTGGCACTATCGACCCGTAGGTTCATGGCCGCGCGGACATAAGCTCTCCATATATCCCTATCCTGAGCTTTCCAATCATTCCCTGTATAATCTACTTCCCTCAAATCATAGTTAATGTTATTCTCCCACCTCATTCTTGGTCTACCAACTGGGCGTTTTCCCTCTGGCTTTCCTACAAGAAGCCTCCATGGAAGTCTTTCATTCCCCATACGTGCCACATGTCCTGCCCATAGCAGTCTACGAGACTTAACTGTTCTTATTATATCTGGCTTCCTATAAAGACCATGTAGTTCATTGTTATGTAGTCTTCTCCATTCACCTGTCTGTTCATCTCTCTTTGGTCCAAAAATTTTCCTAAGTACTTTATTCTCAAATACTTGTAATCTCCTTTCCTCCCTTAAAGTAAGAGTCCATGTTTCGCACCCGTATAATATAACTGGTAGAATAATAGTTTTATATATTTTCAGTTTAACGTTTTTTGAAAGGAGTTGGGACGTCAAAAGTGTCTGCAATACATAATAGCACCTTAAAGTTTTATATGATTTTCATTTTTATTAAAATATAAATTAGTTACAGCTGTTTCAGTACTTTGTACCTTCTTCAGACGTGTTTACAAATTAATGAACGTTGTTACTATATATAATTACACTCCAGTACATAACAACTGTAACTATGCAACTGGATGCAAACAAACACTTTTTTTAATAAACAATCCCTCTTATAAATTTAAAATAAGTGATACATTTTAAATCCAGTTCGGAATTCAACAGCCAATTGCTATTCTTCAATATATTTATCTCTACAATTTCCAAAATATATATATTTTTTTCCCCCTTTGTCAGAAACATGTAACACTTACAAACTTGAATAAAAACAATTTAAATGAATTACCTCTTTTAAATTTATAATACAGATTGTCTATTACAAAAATTGTTTGTTTACATTCAGTTGTTATGTACTATAATAACAAAATTCATTCGTTTTTTAACACTGGTCAACATGATTTTTGTCTCATGAGTACCAATAGTTGTACTTAATGCAGTTTTTTATCGTGTTTTCAAATATGTATTCGGAATTTCTCCATCACCCAACAGTTTCTTTTATTTCAATTTCGATTAATGGATTTAAATAATTATTTTTTTAATAAACGTTTTTTCGTCCATTTGTCCATTGTAAAATAAAACCAAATGAGCTAACTCAGGATATTTCAGCTATGGAAAAGAGATATCAAGGCAAATGGAATCCTAATATGCTGGCCGATTATTGTTGGACCATCACGAGGGACGCTCCACAGGCGAAATATAGCAGAAAATCGTCATTTCTTACTTTCTAGGTGAGTCCGAATTTTCGAATATTGTGTAGTTACGAATGTAGAAAATATTAAAGTGCTTGAAATTATAAATTCCTGTCTCTCGGAAACCTTGCGTGATGGAGAAAAACCGATATCATATTTGAATTCAGAAGAAAAAATACTATCAGAATTACATATTTTTTCTTCTGAGACAAAAAAAAAAAAGAAAAAAAAATTGTTGCTCAGTGTAGTCATGTCTGAAGAAGGTACAAAGTACCGAAACAGCTGTTCTGTTACAAATTTATATTGTAATAAATATGAAAATCACATATAACTTCAAGTTTCATTTTTATTTAATTAAATAATTATGGATTTTCATCAAGTAAACGTCAAATTAATTGATTATAAAAATGTTACTTTTTTACTATAAAAATGAACTACTTAAGACGTAATTATATGTCATTAATTAAGTTCGCAAGATAACAGCTCACTGCCATCTCTTCTGGCTCAAGAAGCATGCATCATGAAGTCACAATGTTTTCGCGCGGAATATGTCTATAATGCACATGACTACACATCTGATATAAAAAAAATCCTATAACCCGATCACAGCGCCTCCTACCGAGTCCAATTGTGAATCTAAACCGTCCAGGGACCCACTCAAACACACACAAAAAATTCAATCAAAATCGGTCCAGTCCTTTAGGCAGTTTTTAATTCCGGGTATAAATAAACCTCCACTTCTAACTGTCGTATTCAGGTCATTTTTGGATAACACCCACCGCAGCTTATTTTAATAGAATATACTGAGTTTTGTTGCGAAACAGCAAAAAAATGTGTCCGCTACAGCGATTTTCGAATTTTCATTCCAGTTGAACTCCTACACCTAATGGTTTTAGAGGGTGGAATTATGAGTCTAAACCATCGAGGAACACAATCAAACACACACACACAAAATCATAAAAATCGGTCCAGTCGTTTAGGGGGAGTTCAGTGACAAACACGCGTACAGATTAATTATGTATATAAAGATAAGTTTTACAGTACAAAGAAAACATTTCGGAATGGTATTAATGATGGTAAGAAGTGACGGATGTTTTAAAGTAATTTAAAATGTACAAGGAGCCATCCTGCCCCAAACGAAACATTGATTGTATAAAATATTGGAATAAAATGGACACTTACCTCCTCTTCTCACAACAAAGTTGCTCGCCACCTGAAAAAAACAAAAAAATATTCGCTGAAACACCACTTCCATAACTGGCTTAGAGACACTCAGAGAAAATGGGCTTAACGGGATAGTGGATGCATCAAGACATACCCCTATTCAATATTAGTTCTAACTTTTTTAATGCGTATATTAGAGTCTGTATCCTAGAGAGTTGATAATATATTTTATTTGTTTAAGCATGTATTTTTAAGTCAACAAATTTTGAATTGTGAATTATATAGTATCACCCAAACTGTTTTCATTAATGATTCATACGCTGTTATAATAATTTCTATAACTTTTAAATATCAGACAACTTCCATTTGAAGACAAAAAATACGTTCACACACATACACACACACACACACACACACACACACACACACGTGAAACTGTACACTTACCTATAGGCTATGTAAAACAATAATCAAGTTTATTTAAATCAAATGGAAGTTTAAATAGCATATTTAATACGTTACAGAGGGATAAATTAGGCATAGATTTACCTTCTGACAGTTATATTATGTGAACGAAAAGCATGGAATCTTACTTTAGGGAAGGAAAAAAGATTACTCGCTGAGAGAGAAAATTCGCAGCTTTGTTATTAGAGAAGAATGTGAAATTGGACCTATAAACCTCTGGATAAATGATAGAAGACTAAACTAGAACGATTACATAGATAGAATTGAGAACAGTAGAAAGTACGTGACTGGACACCTCAGCAGAAAAGGCCATTAGGAAGACCACAACTACGATGGAAGGACGTCACCATACGCCGGACCTATAGTGAATGAACACGCCACACGCTGCCAGCTTTCATGTGCAGAGGAAGAAGAAGAAGAAGAAGAAGAAGAAGAAGAAGAAAAAGATTACTAATATTTGAGAACAAAGTTCTCACAAAAAATTTTGGGCTAAAGAGAAATGAACAGACAGGTGAATGGAGAAGACTGTTTAACAGTGACATCTATGGTCTTTAGAAGAAACGAAATGTAGTAAATCATTTAAGTCTCGTAGACTACGATGGGTAGGACATGAGGTACGGATGGGTAATGAAAGAGCGGCATGTGAAGTCGTAGAAAAACCAGATATAAACCGTTCATTAGGATCTTAGTCTGGGTAGGTAGGCCAAAAAAATAGCATTAACCATGATTTGACAGAGGTAAATTGAACAGGAGTTGTAAGGGGCTCTGAAGTACAACAAAACCACCCCTTCCCAACTCCCATCCTCACCTTCTCGTGGTACAACAAATGAGAATCTGAGGACCGAGTCACGTTGCATCAGATACCCAGTAAATCCAGAATCCTAATGTCTATATTTAAATTAATATTGGGAAGTAAACATTATGAGGTTATATCATTAATAGTGAGTGGAGAACATATTTTTAACGACTCGCCTCATATAATTTCAAATTTCTTTGATATCGACGGTTTCAGACAATATCTTGTCCCCCTTCAGTCATAGCTTCCACTGATGCAATTCTCTGGTAGTTGATTTCTCTGTGGACATCACCTCTTGTGCTGCCATCTTTGGTTGGGATTATAAACTTTGTAATTACATTTTTATCCACCGGAATATCGAAGTTCATAGATAAAAATTTAATTACAAAGTTTATAATTCCAACCAAAGATAGCAGCACAAGATATGATGTCCTTAGAGAAATCATCAACCAGAGAATTTCACCAGTGGAAGCCATAACTGAAGGGGGACAAGATATTGTCTGAAACCGCCGATATCAAATTTGAAATTATATGACGTGAGTCGTTAAAAATATGTTCTCCACTCACTATTAAACCTAATGTGTGTCCAGAGACTAAAAGGTAGTAGTCTCTACCATTGGAATACTTAGCGTCCGAAGCATCTATGAAAAAGAAGAGGAACTAGCCAGCATATTTAAGAATAGAAACATCGATATTGCAGTAACTACAGAAACTAAGAACAAACTTAAAGAAACGAAAGAAACACGAAATTTATATACAAATATATCGGGATATACAAAATTAAATATAAAACTCAAGAAATGAGAAATAAATATATTTGCAGTAAACAAAAAATTATGCATATAGACATAAATGAAAAAAATAATTGGAAAGAATGGACAATAGGAGAATACCGAAAATAATTCTGTCTTATGGACCAAGAGAATTACTAGATCCTGGACGACCAAGACAGAGAAGGAATGAGTCCGGAACAGACCATTCGATCTAAACAATGAAAGGAAGAAGATGAAGAAGTGACATAATATATAAATTGAATTATTAATAAAATTAATACATGAAGAACAGAAACAGCGATAAATGGTTCTAACAGATGGCAATGCTTTGATTTAGACAAAACTAGATGTTCTGTTCATCCGTATAAGAGAGATTTGTCGTGGGGTTCAACAGAGAAGATTAATGAGACTTCTGAAGAAGACCAAGGTTCGTACAGGGCTGCCGTACTAGTGAAGATAATTTGATTCCATTTCAGTGTTTTTTGTAAGAATTTTCTTCCAAGTTTCGTCTTTTTGGGTTAAGAATTTTCCTTTAAAAATCAGTAACTATGACACCCCTTGCTTTCAAATGTTTTACAACAGTTTGGGCAACACATACTTGTCTCAGCAGCATCCACTCTCTGAGTCTCCCTAAATATTTGCGATCATCAGGGATCATGAAATTTTCTTTATCAGAGAAACAATATTTTTAATATTAAAATATTGCAGTAATTGGTTAATGAACATTACATAAATAAATGTTGTATTTTTATCTACATGAGTAATCTCCATGATTGACTACATTTTTTTGAATGAATAAATATAAAGATATTTAAATTACATTTAGTAATTTCTCTGATCCCTGTTGTATGTTGGTGGATAACAATACAAAACTGAAGTCCTATCAAATAATTATAATTTCTATGTAAATCAAAATTTAATTTTCAGTTACATTTATCTTTCCAATATTTGTGTGTATCCTTTATTTTTGTCTCTGTTTACAAGACGCATAATTCATTTAATCAATTGTCATTCTTTACCCACAAATTTCTACAAACTATATTTAATTTTTACACACATTTCTTTGTTAAGTAGGTATGCCATTTTATTTAGTGTTTTCTTCAGAATAGCAATACCCAGAATTTGGCTTGGTTGAGGGGGGGGGAAATCACTAGAGTTTATTGGACCTCAGAATTTATCAAAGTAAGCTAGATTTTCTTCTATTTGTTCCTCCCAAATTAATTTATATCGAATTAATTTTTAAATGTTTGAATGTACTTTCAACTTTGCCTATTTTCTAAGTTTTTGAAATAATACATTCATTTCCGGGGCACGCCGTAGCATACTAGTTAAGGCAGTGCGCTACAAACCAAAAGGTTCGAGTCCCGGTGGAGTCAGGATTTTTAAACTGATCCAAATCATCTGGTGGCACTATGACCCTGGGATTGACTCAGCCTCTAACGGAAATGAATACCATACGCTTGTTCTGGGGATAAAGGTGGCCGTTACGCAGGGTTGACAACCCGGCTGACATCAAGTGCCGATTCCAGAAAAAAAGTTTGGAAATAATACGTTAATTTCCGGGGCACGCCGTAGCATAGTAGTTAAGGCAGTGCGCTACAAACCAAAAGGTTCGAGTCCCGGTGGGGTTAGGATTTTTAAACTGATCCAAATCTTCTAGTGGCACCATGACCCTGGGATCGATCAGCCTCTAATGGAAATGAGTACCATACGCTTGTTGTGGGGGTAAAGGCGGCCGTTACGCAGGGCTGACAACCCGACTGACATCAAGTGCCGATTGTCTAAAAAAAGTGGGAGCCTGAACTTCCTACTGCCCCAAGGGCCTCCTGAGGCTTGTAGTGGGATCACTTTACCTTTATATTCATTTCCTTGCTCTAAAAAAGGCTATTTTCTTTTATTTTTTTCTATTTATTTCTTTCTTCTTGTAATCCTCTTGGGCATCACGCTATACCCAACTAATACTTTCCTGAATTCAACACTCAGTCAAAATTTTGATCGCAATCTTATTATACCAGTTTGACAAGCTGATCACATGTCGTGCATATACTGGCTGCACTAGTCACTCCCAAAGTGATCTGTATCGACCTTCAGAGGTCGACTGACCTGCAAACGGTTCATATCAGCGAAAAAAAAAAATTGGGGAGTCTACCAGAAATTAAAAAATGATATAAATAAAAAAATGGCACAAGATAAAAAGGTTAGGGACCTCCGCGTGGACGAACGCCCATCTCTGTAATTGCCACACCTGGGTTTTGAACCCAATGGTCGGCTGGCGAAATAATGCTTATCACCTACAGTTTTCAATATTCATAAACCATTTACTTCATAATGGTTTTGTATCAACTTTTAATCACTGGAAACATTACTTTTAAAACATATCCAGCTGTAAAATAAAATAAGTTAAAATGTACCTTGTTAGGTAAGGTCCGTCGTCCTCAACTTATAAAATATGTATTCTTTATGTCTGTAGGCCTTTCAGAACATCCGTTCCATCTTCAGCAGGTCCTTCTTCGCTACAATATCTAGTATGATGGTTGATGCCGCTTGTCCTAATGTGGTGTTGTCCTGACTCACCAGCAGCATCAACCATCATACTAGATATTGTAGCGAAGAAGGACCTGCTGAAGATGGAACGGGTGTTCTGAAAGGCCTACAGACATAAACAATAAATATTTTATAAGTTGAGGACGACGGACCTTACTTAAGAAGGTCTATTTTAACTTATTTTATGACTCTCCACTTCAACGGTTTTAACAATGATTTTCTTACTAGTATTGATATCCAGCTATGCTCTACGTTTATACATTTTAAATCCCATGTTTGAAACGATGAGCAGTCAATACCTATATCCAATTATTTTCAGTTCAAAATTTAATCTTCCATCATGTTTTCACATTTCATGTAATTTACCACATGGTCTACTATGTTTTGGATTTTTAATAGCAAATTTGATAGGACTTCACTTTTGAAACACATCACAAATACCCTCCTAACAAATTAAATTTCAGTCTATGGAAATCTATACTGGCCTCACGTAAATAAACGAGACTGAACATAAAATGTCTCATCAAATTACTTTACGTCAATTTAGAATAATTTAGATAATTTCTGAGTATCAACACATTTCAGAGCTTAAATGGAACTTCACACTTTACAATGATTAACTTAATTTAACTTAGAATCTAAAAACTGCAACATGGAACATTTATTCAATACTTAAACATTACTTGGTAAAAATATGGAATGCGTAGTCTACTGGATAATATCACACTGCAAAAGCAATGCTCTATTAAACAGCTGACCACGAGCTGGCCATTGGCTTCCGCATAACAAAGCATTTATCGATTCTGATTTGTTTATTCCAGCGCCACGAGATGACAGTAACAAGAAATTTGTATACTACATTTTTCAATTGTTATATTTTCCATGTTACAATTTGTACATTAATTTTTATTAACAGTACAAAATTCCACTTAAAAACATGTCATACTCAAAATATTTTTTAATTCATTTCCTAACAGTTTAATGAAAAATGACAATCCGCTCAGTGTAGATTCGAAGACTGGAATTCTCTTAAATCATTTAACTTAAAATATTTCATGGCCTCCTGAATAATGTTTCTACTAGTTATCATGTTTTTTTTGTTGTTATTGTTATAAAATATATTATTTTAACATTAATTTGCTTTGAATGAAGTTTTAAGAATATTTTTATGCATAACAGCTTTAATTAGAATTGCAATATCACGATTTTTTGCACGTTATTGCTTTGTAAAAACAAATAACTTAACCTCACTTTCTTTCCCTAGGGCAGGGGTTCTTAACGTATGAGACGTGACTCTCCTGGAGGGAGGGGGTTGCAAAGATATTAGTGTGGGGGTGTGACTGTCCTCTATAACATTTTTGGAATATCTATTTTTATAACTTACCAGCTAATACCCGGCGTGCGCTGCTACGCCTAAATAAATTAAAATTAATGTGCTTTTATGTTTAGTTGAATAAGTAGAAGGAAAAATAATTATAAATTTATATTTTTTAGGTACCCCTTGCTAATCTGGGAATCTACTTATACCGATCTTCTTGACATAAATGAGCCGAAATGCGAAAATTAATGTTTTATGTTTAGTTAAATAAGTAAAATGAAAAATTTATATCGTAATTATTTTTAGATACCCCGTGCTGTTTACCCGGCGTTGTCTGGGAATCTACTCATCCCGATCTTCTTGGCATAAATGAGCTGAAAGACGAAAATTAATGTACTTCTTATGATTAGTTGAATAAGTAAAATGAAAAATAATTATAAATGTATATCGTAATTATATTTGAAAAGAAATATTATACGCTCAGACCAGGGCTTGAACCCGGGACCCTTGGTTCTCCAGACCAAGTGCTCTACCATCTGAGCTACCTGAGCAAGTACCGATCTAAACGCAAATATTTCTTTATATACGTTGTAATTCCCGCCCACCAAATGCTATGAAGCCTTCGCTTCTTTCTATCTTTGTAAATGGCGGCTCCTATATTAAGAAGACATATTTGGGAATTATACATTGCATTAAAAATGCCAGTACGGCTTTTTTTACGATGTTTTTATTATTAATTTCGTATATCTCAATGATGGATAAATTATATTTGAAGAGAAAAATTATACGCTCAGTCCGGGACTTGAACCCGGGACCCTTGGTTCGTAATTATTTTAAAATTCCTCGTGCTGATTACCCGGTGTTGCCCGGGAATCTACTTATCTCTATATTCTTGGCATATTCTTTATTCTATAGCAATTCTGCCTGAGGGCAAGTCTTTCACTGCAATCATAGAATTTTCATGCTATGTTTTGCAGCTTTACCAGAGAATTATACGTGTGGTAGTTTTCCGTTGCTTTTCACACCGGTGAAGGATGATGATGATGATAATGATAATAATGGTGGGATGACCGGATGATTTTCGGGGACCGTTGGGCCCTAAGCTTCCTGACATTTGTCTTACAGCTGAGGAAAACCCCCGAAAAAACCTCACGCAGAAGCCTGTCACGACCCGGAATCGAACTCGGGCCCGCTGCGTGACAAGGCAGCACGCTACCTCGAGACCACAGCGGTGGACTTCTTGGCATAAATGAGCTAAAAGACAAAATTCGTTATTATGAGTTATCCGTAAAAGAATACCCGCCATGTGCTGCTATGCTTGCACAGGAATCTACGTACTTGTCTCGATTTTCTTGGCATCAATAAAAGACAAAAATGGTTATTGTGAGTTATCCATAAGAGATAAGCATATGCTGTCGTGGACTTTTTTTGTAGAGCTTTTTGAGATATTCAATTCTGTGTACATTAATTTTGTGTATTTGTTATGGTTTAGGCAGCGTAAGCCTTTTAAGCGTCCAAAGAGCTACTTTTTTCACGTTTTCCACTACAAAGGGCGATTTTTAAGGGTGTAGGAGTTGAGTACTACAACTCTCTTATAGCCTATGTTCACCCCGAGACTCTCCTGAACATTTTGCAAAAAGCCCCATCACAATCGGATCAACGGTATGGCCGCGCATAAAGTACGAACAAACAAACATTAATTTTTATATAGGCTATTAGATATTGGTTTAGAGTTTAAAACAAAGTTATACATTTATTGAAACAAGATAATTTGCTATATTTATTAAATAATATGCATGAAATGCAGGACTGTAAAATGCATTTTTACAAGACTGTTTAATGTTAAATTTTTAATATTTACACAACTGCTGGATCTAAACATAGTAGAGATTTAGGACCCAAATTATACAACGAATTAATTGGATTCAATCCAGAGCTAAGCGAACTAAGCACGGATTGAAAAAAGCAATTTATTTAATCACGTCATTTAAATATTTTAAAACGATAAAAGATAAGTTAGTTTTGTTTATTATTTCATAACATTTTTAATTACCCTCCTCAGTCAGAAATGACATTTATGAGACGTACTGCAGGTTACTCAAGAACAGACTATAAAAGGAATTCTGAGATTCTCAAAGAATTACAAACAGAATCAGTCATGGAATATGTACAAAAATACAGAAACAACTGGAAATCTCACGTAAGAAGAATGACCAGAACAAGAATACCACGTCAGATCTTAAATTACCAGCCACCAGGCAAGAGATCTTTGGGCAGACCCTTCAAACGTTGGATTGAGACCGTAACAGACCACTAGGTCTATCACATGAAAGGAAGAAGAAGAAGAATAAGAAGTTTAGTATTAATCTATTGCACATTGTTTTCTTTATTTTATTTTCCCTTATATAATTTTTTAGGTGTCAGAATTTATGTTATATCTTGAAATTTGCTCCTAAATTAATATTTGTTTTGTTCTCTCTTTCCCTTTAACTAAAACTCTGTAATGTCTGTATTTGCCATAGGCCATGTATTAAATTCTGTAACGTAACTGAACTTCACTCGAGCACGCGGGCTTCTCATTCGGGTGTCAATATTGTATATTCTTAGTCAATATTACTAGCTTAGTAACAACAGTTTGTCTGCTGTGTATTCAGAAAACATGTCAACAGAAGGAACAGGACATACTTACTTACTTACTCACTGGCACTATCGAACCCGTAGGTTCATGGCCGCGCGGACATAATCTCTCCATACATCCCTATCCTGAGATAATGCTTGCCAATCATTCCCTGTATAATCTACTTCCCTCAAATCATAGTTAATGTTGTTCTCCCACCTCATTCTTGGTCTACCAACTGGGCGTTTTCCCTCTGGCTTTCGTACAAGAAGCTTCCATGCACGTCTTTCATTCCCCATACGTGCAACATGTCCTGCCCATCGCAGTCTACGAGACTTAACTGTTCTTATTATATCTGGCTTCCTATAAAGACCATGTAGTTCATTGTTATGTAGTCTTCTCCATTCACCTGTCTGTTCATCTCTCTTTGGTCCAAAAATGTTCCTAACTACTTTATTCTCAAATACTTGTAATCTCCTTTCCCTCTCTTAAAGTAAGAGTCCATGTTTCGCACCCATATAATATAACTGGTAGAATAATAGTTTTATATATTTTCAGCTTAACGTTTTTTGAAAGGAGTTGGGACATCAAAAGTCTCTGAAATGCATAATAGCATGTATTTCCAGAATTGAGCCTATGTTTAATTTCTTTGTGATAAAGTCCTAACATTCCATGTTCCTAGGAACATGTTCCTGTGTTTGAGCCTTTGGCATGGGTTCCCTGAAGTAGTCCCCGCCCGGAGAACCGAATGGGGGACTATTTGACCTCCGGAAAATTGTACCCCAGATGAACCCATGTCCGCATTTCTTGACAGTTGTATTTTTACAGTGAAAGATCGTCACTCTTTCGCCCAAGGTACTTTTTTCGTCTGGCTTATCACCTTCGACCAGTCCGGCATGGGTAACGCTATCGGCAGCAATGCTACCGCCGGCATAGCTCTCAGGATCATTTAAGCACGCAAGCCACTCCACGACAAGGTAAAGATACCATGGAGGGGAAGGAACAGGACATACTGTGATCATCTCCTGGCCACTGCATTTATATTCCAATGATATCGTTTTCGAGAGTCACTAAATTATCTATTTTATGATTTAAAACATTTTTATTTTGTTTACGTAATCCATTATTTTTAGGCATTTCCGTACTTTATTTGGACATAAATCATGTTTATATTTCTCAGGTAGTTTTTCAGTTACTGCTACAATAATTTGTGAGTTTCATTTTTCTTAACGCATTCACTTGAGGTTTAAACTCTCAATACATTTCCCCAGAAACCGAATTTATGTTACCGTAAATTTTATAGTCTATTTTCAGACATTCAAAACAAACAAAAGATAACGGTACTTGAGATCACAATAAGGATGAAGGCCAAAACATATTCTTCTACTATTCATAAATATTAACAAAATATTACTCTGCCAAGGGATGTACAAAATATTGCAAAATATATAACAGAGTTAAGCGAGTGTACCTCGTCTTCTGGGTTGAAGGTCATTTAACTGCCGGCGAGTCTACCTCATCTTTTGAAGCGAATGGGTTAAAATTTCTATTTCCACTATGTACTGCAATCCCACCCCAAAAAGGAAGACTCGTGAAGGAATTCGACTGAGTATAGGTTGTATTATTCACTTGGAAAACATAGTTTGCGCTGTAAGCATAATTTAAAACCTAATGTAACATATAAACCTAGTGTGACGTCATTTGAGTGTAACAGACAAATGAACACAAATAAAACCTTGCTCAATAGCACGAATCTGAACCAAGTAGTCTAATGTGTTATGTATAGCACAGCGGTACAACAATGGTCACGTTATCACTAAACAAAGGTATTCCAGGAACCCACCTGTATGTAAACTGAGCTCCCCCTGTTTGCACTAGACCGTTATCTCCACAGGTAATGTTTCTTCATTGGGAGTACAGTATAGTGATGCATATGTAAAGTATGGATTTTAGGTTAACTTTTAATGGGGTGAAGGGAAAAAGGTTAAAACCCTTCCTAGAGATTGGACATTTTAAATTCTCACTTGACAAATATCAGGATATATGAAAGATTTAATTTGGCGCAACAAACATATGTCATTAGAAAGCAAAACCGGCATATACAAAACGATAGTTCGACCAGTTATCGTATATGGAGCAGAAACTAGGGCTGATACAACAAAAACTAATCAAATAATAAGCACATACGAAATGAAAATCTTAAGAACTATTCAGGGGAAAACATTATTTGATAAAATACACAACACAGAAATTAGGGACAAATGTCATATTCAAGACAAAACCAAATTTATTATAGATAGACGAAAATGTTGGAAGGATCATATAGAAAGAATGGAAGACAACCGGCTTACAAAAGAGCTAAAGAAGATAGACCAATGGACGGGAGAAGAACAAGAGGAAGACCAGCTAAGAGATGGATAGACAGTGAATGCACATCCAATACGTCTTCCTGCGAGGAGTGATTTTGGAAATAAACAGGATGAAAATCCTACAAATTAAGTTTAAGAAGAAGAAGAAGAAGACTAGACGAACGCTGACGTTAGCTAAATGTTCTTCCAAGCAACTATGATGATGTGATCTACGCAATTTTATTTAAATTTAGTGTTAATGTTAAAAATAGTAATAATTGAAACCGATGATCTCTAAGAGAAACTAGATGTAATTAGAACAAATCTCATAAACTGCGATGGGCAGGACATGTGAATGAAAGAGTAACATGAAAACTTTTTATAGGAAAACCAGAGGATATCGCCAAATAGGTAGTCCAAGAATGAGGTGAGAGAATAACACTAACCATGGTATGAGGGAGGAATTGATTCGAAAACGTTGGTTCAGGATAGAAATGTATGGTATGATTATGCTCGTATGGCCATGAACCTTTAGGTTCGATAGTGTCAATGAGTTAGTTATTAATAACTAGGGCTCGGAAGTCGAGGGCCTATAAAATACTTTTAAAAACATCTAAATATGTCCTACAAAAATACCTAAAAACTGAAAAAAGACGTAAAAGGCAATTCAAATTAAATAATTTTAGTTCCAACTGCATTTTTAATGAATATAATACAAATGTTTAAAAAAACACAAAATTCTAGTGAAATGCAACATATATTGCGAAAAAAATGATGACTGAAAATGAGGCGGAACAGGCAATTTGCCTAGCCCGTGAAGTGAAGAAGAAGAAGAAGCGAATAACGATCTGAAGAATATATGTATACCTAAAAATAACGGGTTACTTGAATAAAAAAAAGTAGTTCATGGAATCGAACCAGTTACTATCAGAACAAGAATCCAGTAACTAAGGCACTGAGCCATTCCTCCTAATTCTCTACAGGCTTCTATTAACCAGCTGTTAAACTAATAACAATTTAAACACGTGAATGGTGCTTTTTTATTTATTCATTTATTAACAAACACTGCACTTTTAATTCCGTATCGCTGTACAAAGTTCTGGTGATACCACAAACTTATAAACTACCCGTATCTGGCACTATCGAACCCGTAGGCTCATGGTCGTGCGAGCATAAGCTCTCCACACATTCCTATCCTCAGCTAACATTTTACTATAATTTCCTGCGTAACCAACTTCCCTAAAATTCTTCATCATCATCATCATCCAGGGATTAAGCCTGTTGGCTCGTTCCGGTTTCATGAAAGCTAGAATTGTCAAAATTGTTCAGACCATCTTCTGTGTGGGCGACCAAAATTTCTCCTTCCGTGTGGTTTATAATTTAGCAATAATTTTGGAAATCTTTCTTCTGGCATTCTATCAACATGTTCCTTCCAGTCGTTCCTATATTTAATTATTTGATCTGTAAATTTGAAAATATTTAGTTCCTTTTTTATATCTTCATTCCTTTTCTTATCCAGCAGAGCATATCCTGCTATATTTCTCAAAAATCTCATCTCAGCTGCTTCCAATCTTTGTTCTTGTCTTTTAGTGATCGTCCAACATTCTGATCCATACATCAATACAGGAACAGCCATTACTTTATAAAATTTAATTTTTGTTTCTTTTCTTGTGTTATAAGGGTTCTTTTAATAGTGCCACACATTAGATTAAATTTATTTATTTTGTCATTAATATCTTCAATTTTAACATATGATAAACTTATGATTAATTTTTTTCCTCATATCATTCTAGATCTACCTACTGAGCGATTTCCTTCTGGTTTTCCTACAAGAAGTTTCCCTGCACCTATTTTATTCCCCATTCGTGCCAGCATTTTACGGGAATGAACTGTTGTTTTTAAATTTGGTTAGGTCTAATCATAAACCTCATATACCTCGTTGTTATGCAGTTTTCTCCATTCTCCTGTCTGTCTTTGGTCCAAAAATTTCATAGGCACTTGATTCTCAAATACGCGTGTAATATTTCCTTCTCCGTTAGAGAAAGAGGCAATGTTTGTCACCTACATAACTGGAAAACTAATCGTTTCCTATGTTTTTTTAGTTTAATTTTTTTAGAGAAGTTGATATGGAAAGAGTCCCTATGCACAGCAACTTCTCCGATTTCGTAAATAAAACAACAAAAAGTAAAAAGTGATGTTGGAAATCGAAGCTTATACACCTAGAATACGAATGCAGTGACAGGGCAATGGACGTTTTTTCTCAACTTTCTAAGCCCGTTTATCAGCTATCATGGCTAACAATTCTAACATAGAACTGTGGGATTTTCTCTAATTTATTTAAAATGTTTATTTTTTAATAACGCATCGCTTTACAAGTTTCTGATAATATCACAATATTTTCACAATGATAGGGCCTAACTACACTACTTCAAACATTTTAAAAAATATGTCTTACTTTATCATATGGAACCTTTCAATGCCTTTGGTTATATCTTGTTTATGAAAAATGGCTCCCACAAATAGTGAATTCATTGCACAATTTCTCGTTGTAAATATTATTATCATTATTTTTTTTTGTTCAATGTCACCAGGTTGTCATTTCGACATTCTGGTATTCTCACCTGGCGTGGCGTTGTTCTAACCGACTTCTGAGATTGGGGCGCCTGTAAGGCGGAGTTACAAGGTAAAAAATAAATCAATGAATGGGGAGTCCTGTAAGTCCTTAGTCTACAACTTGACCGCTGGTCTCACATCCACATGTGTTAATCACAGAGGTGGATGGTCATACAATCAGCATATGAGTGATGTCAGCATGTCGGTTCTCCAGCCGTTACTGCTGGTTTTCTCAACCTGGATTCGCTACTTATTGCAGCTATCTATATTTCTCACAATGCTGATTGGATACCGGTCCCATACTGGCCGAAATTTCATGAAACATGTTTTTGGAAAAACTGCACTTAAACTAGCGTGAAATATTTTCAATAGAATAACAGAGCGCATGCGCCAGATTTTATAGAGCCACCGATAACCCATAATCGAACCACATATTGATTATAATCCTCGATTACTATCTGTCGCTATGAAATTTAAATGACCAATATTAGCAATAAATCCCCAAATCTATGTTAAAAATATATTAATAATATTAAAATTACCAAACGTTTATTAAAAATGGGTGTACACTTACTTATCACTCCCTAACGCTGGTCCAACCAACGATAACCCAAAACAGCGATAGAAAAATCATAGACTAAGTAACATACTCTGGAGAAAATAGCAGTTAGCATCACAATATTGTCTAACAGTGTCATAATTTGTGATTTGCATATATAAATAAATACTTCAAAATTGTCTAATAATGTTATAAAAATTGTTTGAAAAAGTTTAAAATATTAAATAATGTTAGTAAATACAGAAGAAGAGCTATAGTTTACAACAATATAACTGAAAAATCAAGCGCTAGTAAAAGTGCAGTCGAGCCCATGTTTTTCCCCATAGGGCAATGCAAGGCCTATAGTTGTGCACCAAGACATATTGACTTTAAGCGTTCGGCTATGGAGCGAGATATTTGTAAGCCATTCGCCTAACGCAAATTAAATTCTCTTAATAAATTATCTTCTCGAATTGTAATTTCATTACAATATAATTGAAACTAAATTTGTTATAAAATACATTTACTTGTTAGCGAATGTGTAAAGATACATTATTCTACCGCATAGGAAGCCGATAAAAGTAAAAAAAATCAGGAGGCCATTTTGATAATATATTATAGTAATTAATTAATTAATTTATAGTTTAATTGACATTTAATCTAATAATAAATAATTAGATTAAATGTTCAATTAATTATTTAACACTAAATATGCCAATATTCTAAATCTAAAGTCTATTTGTCAGTTCCTTCACTTTCTGAATACATTTTCTCACATATTCCAAATCCTCTTCTCGACAAAGTGAATACATTCCACTTATTTGGTACCGATATACAATTTATAATTGGACCGGATTCTGCAAAAAGGTATCAAGCCACATGGTAACTGAACCGATAAAAATCAGTAACATTTAAGTTAAATGAAAAAAATGCAAATAAAAATAAATGCTTGGATGGGATTTGAACCCAGACCTCTGAATTGATACTTCATAAATAAATAAATAAATAAATAAATAAATAAATCAATAAATAAATAAATAAATAAATAAATAAATAAATAAATAAATAAATAAATAAATAAATAAATAAATAAATAAATAAATAAATAAATAAATAAATAAATGAATAAATAAATGAATAAATAAATAAATAAATAAATAAATAAATAACCCCCTCCATGTCCTTGTGTGGATAAAAAAAAATGTGTGTGATCCATAGTTAAAAATCCCTCTCCCGACAGTTCGTGCCACTGTAAGGTCCGGTGAGTTGTGACACGTGAAAGTACCTACAAGGTGAGAGGTTAGACTATTTTAATGGAATGAAATGCATCAACTTACGAAATGAATAGAGGCGACCTCCTATTGTGAATTATCTCAGCATTTTCTTCGCACATTTAACGATATATATATATATATATATATATATATATATATATATATGATACATATGTGTGTGTTTGTGCATGCGTGCGCATCTAATTTTTTCTAACGTGTGATGCATGTTTTCAAACTTTCCCTGACAAATAAATTGTATACTGTACTTGGGATCGAACCCACTAATTTATGATAGCAGATGTTAATAGACCATCAAGGTCTAAGAGAAAAAGAAAATATTTGGAATCAGATCACGTTAGAAATTTAATGAAAGTAATTAAAATAGTAAGATATCCATCGATCCATAGTAATTCTGCGCGAAGGCAGGTCCTTCACTGCAATCATAGAATTTTCATGCTATGCTTGCAGCTTTACTAGGGAATTATAGGTGTGGTAGCTTCCCGTTGCTTTCCACACTGGTGAAGGATGGTGATGATGATGATAATGATAAGGATGATGATGGCCATATGATTTCGGGGACCGTTTGGGCCTTAAAGTTTTCCTGACATTTGTCTTACAGGTGAGGAAAAACCCCGATAAAAAGTCACCCAGAAAAATTGAAAAATTGCCCCGACCGGGGATCGAACCCGGTCCGCTGCATGACAAGGCAGCACGCTACCTCGAGACCACAGCGGTGGACAAGTAAGATATATTTAGTAATTATAATCACGTTGAAAAGAAGAAAAGTCTTAGTTCTCAGGTACTGCGAGAAATCGGCGAATACCTCACCAAGTCGAATTTGATTCGATTTTACTACTTTCCTGAAAGTACCTATCTTTTCTTAATTAATTTTTTTGTTTCTAAAAAAAACAAAAATTACATATACGCATTTTTTTGCCCATAATGAATTTGGTATATCTTTAAGTATGATGCGTGAAAATTTGTGAAAAAAAAAATCCATGCGTACAACCTCAGCAGTGACGCTGCTTCGGAATTCGTTAAAAGAGAAAAGCTGGTTTGTACGAAGTTAATAAAGTGAAGAAACTGATTAGGGGCCCACATTGGTTACCAAGTGCAACATTGTCCAGTCATTTCAAATAGGCGCTAGCTTTAAACTTTATAATCCAATGAAATTAGAAAACTCGAAAAAAACACACAATCAGCATGTATAATTTATACACTTAAATTTTAAAAAGATCCGACGTTAGTCAACTCTGAAAAAGTTTTTTTTTGTTTCATTTACAGTTTGAATCAATAAGTGCTATTTTAAATTCTGCAGTTAGACGCCAAAGAACAGCGAAATTTTATAGCAAAATTAATTTTAATAAATTATTAAAACACACAAGTTCCATATAAACATTTTATATAATAAAACTGTATAACTAACTAACTCACTGGCACTATCGAACCTTCAAGTTCATGGCCGCGCGGACATAAGCTCTCCATACATCCCTATCCTGAGCTAATGCTTTCCAATCATTCCCTGTATAACCTATTTCCCTCAAATCATAGTTAATGCTATTCTCCCACCTCATTCTTGGTCTACCAACTGGACGTTTTCCCTCTGGCTTTCCTACAAGAAGCTTCCATGCAAGTCTCTCATTCCCCATATGTGCCACATGTCCTGTCCATCGCAGTCTACGAGACTTAACTGTTCTTACTATTACTGGCTTCCTATACGTATCATGTAGCTCAGTATTATGTAGTTTTCTCCATTCACCAACCTGTTCATCTCTTTTTGACCCAAAAATTTTCCTATGAACTTTATTCTCAAATACTCGTAATCTCCTTTCCTCCCTTAAAGTAAGAG
This sequence comes from Diploptera punctata, assembly GCA_030220185.1. NCBI lineage: Eukaryota > Metazoa > Arthropoda > Insecta > Blattodea > Blaberidae > Diploptera > Diploptera punctata. Next base: position 311,845 of record JASPKZ010006854.1, read on the forward strand.
TCCATGTTTCACATCCATATAATATAACTGGAAGAATAACTGTTTTATATAGCCTAATATATTTTCAAGCGTTATGAAAAAATACCACTACTAATATAAAACCCAAAATTAAGCAAACAAAACAATGTCAGCAATAATATTTACTCTCTAACTCACTGTTACTATCGAACCTGGAGGTTCGAGCCCGCACGAATATAACCTTTCCATAAATCCCTATCCTGAGCTAATGTTTTCCAACCATCCGCTGTATCATTCACTTCTATTAAATCATGGTTAATGGCATTCTCCCACCTCATTCTTGCCCTAATTTCTAGGGAGGGGTTTCCCTCTGGTTTTCCTACAAGAAGTTTTCCTTCCATCATTTATTAATAAATTCAAAGTACCATAAATATGAATATTTTATACAGTATTTGTCTACTTTATAGTATGTATACTGCAATTACAATTTGAAAAAAATTTAATGTATTTACAAAATGCATTTAATTTCGAAAATTAATTGTCTGTATCACTTTGTCCTTTCGACAATACTCTAATGAGGAAAGTTTTATATAATAAAAAAACGCATTTTCAATATATTATAAAGAGCCCTGTATGCTTGTTTTTAGAGCTAAATATTATTTGTACGTCTATTCCTAAACATACATTTTATTGAAATTTTATCCAAAATTATCACTGATCGAAATTAATTTATTTTATTTATATAATTTGAAAGAAATGAATAACATTTAAAAATACCTAAACAAACCAAACCATTCCATAAAAAAATATGGCACTCTAAACATGTTTATAGCATAACTGCATGCATGAGAAAAAGTAATTTGAAAATTAAAATATTTTATTTTTTTTTTGCTGTTGAAACTGATATGGAAAATATAAATATATTAATTAAGAATACATTTTTACGTAAACTATGAAAATGTACGAATCTTAATAAAACACGCTAACTACAATTTTTTAAAATTCTTTAATATAATTGCTCTGATTTTTTAAAAAAAGTTTGAAGATATAAATACCGAGATAATAATCATGCGCTACAATGTTTAACCGACTGATGATGTGCACTTGGTATGGGCCCTTATTATATTAGGCTCACCTTTTTATTTTCCATCGATGATGTTCCGCCATCTTCTTTCTTCATTCTTGTCAATCACTCACTACACTTCACTAAATTTAAACTTTATTATGTCGCACATTGGCTTTACTTTCCTTGCAACAAGCTAAAGTCAATTAAAAGTGTCAAGTCCAATACATTTAACGTCCTTTTAAACAACTTTAAAATGTTTCTCGCGAAATATAAATTTAACTTTTAAACAGTACATGTTTTAACATGCATTGCCAAAATAATAGTCTGACGTAACAATGTGACAATGAAAAACAACGAAATCTGACAACAGAACTATTCCAAGCTATAAGAAAATAGACACTAAATATATAGGTTAGATATTAACGTATCATCATGGATCCAACAAATTAGAATTTCTGAATCTTTTCGTGTCAAAATAGTTTCTCACGCCACCTTTTCCATCGGTCTCCATTTGTCTTTTCTTTTTGAGTAAAAAATATAACTTCACTGGAATTATTTAGAATTTACGTCATGACCTCATTTTCTCACTACTGCATAGGAGGCAAAATCTGAAACCATATGAACAATATTAAATCAGATTGTATAAATTTATCCCTTGGGAACATATAACTTATTATTATTATTATTATTATTATTATTACTATCATCATCATCAATCGTAATAGTATTATTATTGTTATTGTTCGTATATAAATGTTTGTACTATTAAATTATATTGTGCTAAATTCAATGTAATACATTTAACTTTTTATAATTAGTATAGTGTATATCTATATTTGTCAAATATTTATTTGTATTTGTGCTGGTTGAGTGGAAGAGAAGGCCTTGTGGCCTTAACTCTGCCAGAATAAATAAAACATTATTATTATTATTATTATTATATTATTATTATTATTATTATTATTATTATTAAATTTAAGAAAAAAATATACATATATGTATCGATGAGAAAAAAAAACATTGTAGGTAAATTTTTCAAGGAAACGAATCTGTAGCGTCATTTCCCTGTATGTATAAAAATAGTTGTCTTTGCTTTATCTATAATAAAATGAGTTGTTTTCTTGCATTGTGTTTAATCATCAATTTTTACCATTGTTGTAATATTATAGATTTACTATCTCAAAAGTTAAATATTGAAAAATTAGCCCAATAAAAGATTCATTCTTTTTAGCCGACACCCTATATATATCCATCCATCCACACTAATTCTGTCTGAGGGCAGGTCTTTCATTGTAATCATAGCATTTTCATGCTACGCTTGCAGCTTTACTAGGGAATTATAGGTGTGGTAGCTTCCCGTTGCTTTCCACACAGGTGAAGGATGATGATGATAATGATAAGGATGATAATGATGGCCGGGTGATTTTTCATTTTTGGGGACCGTTGAGCCCTAAGATTTCTGACATTTGTCTTACAGGTGAGGAAAACATCCGAAGAAACCTTACCCAGGAGCTTGTCCCGACTGGGAATCGAACCCGGGCCCACTGCGTGACAAGGCAGCACGCTACCTCGAGACCACAGCGGTGGACACCCTATATATATATATATAATATAAAGTGAACTTGTTTAAGTATTCCGTGAGGTAAAGACAACAATACTAGTGGACCCGGCAGACGTCCTGTCCGAACTTTCAATTTTCGTGTCATGGCCGGACGACAAAAATGTTACTTTTTTATCATAAAATTCACTAATTAAGAGGTAATTATATATTATTAAATAAGTTCGCAAGAAAACTCCTCGCTGTCATCTGTTGTGCGTCAAGAATCGTGCATGATGACGTCACATTGTTATCGATAATGAAGACGACTACACATCCGACGTAAAAAATTAATAAAACCCGATCGTAGCGGGACCTACCGGGCCCAATTGTGAATCTAAACACTCCACGGACCCACTCAAATAGACTCAAAATATTTAATCAAAATCGCTCCAGTCGTTTGGGCAGTTTTTAATTTCGAGTTTTAAGTAAACCTCCACTTCTAATCGATTTCGCTCATTTTTTGGATAAAATCGATCTCGTTTTTTTAATAGGATATATTGAGTTTCGTTGTGAAACTTCGAAAAATGTGACCGCTAGAGCGATTTTTAAATTTTAACTTCAGATGAACTCCTACACCTAATGGTTTTAGAGGGTCCAATTGTGAATCTAAACCATCGAGGGACCGAATCAGAAACCCACACAAAATTTAATCAAAATCGGTTCAGTATCACACACATTTATTGACCGCACAAGACCATGGAGGACCTTCTCGGATGAATGGCGTCTGCGTGATAACATGAAAGTTTAAGACAAGACACATATTTAACCGACACATTTATGCGTACAAGACAAATATGATGTGAATTAAGATGGCCAGATTGCGTCCTTATTGTTTCTTCACGTTTGTCTGAACAGGTGAGGGAAAAACCGTAGAAAAAATATCATCTATGAAACTTGTAGTAATCGGGGATCGAACCCGGGTTTTTTTCGTCCTTGGTATCGACGTCACACCCAGACCATAAAGATGTACATAAAAACTAATTCAATTCATCATCATCATCGTCACGCCAAGGATTAGGCAATTGTCAGTTCCGACTTCATAATGCATCAGCCCAATGTTTTCTAGGTCTTCCATCACGTCTTCCTCTTGCTTGATAGTATCTTGCTAACAGTGGATATATCTCTTTACGCATTCCATTCTTATGGTCAATCCACTTTTGTCTATAATTTGTGACTTTATCCAATAAAGGCTACAGTTTTAGTACATTTCAAATTCTATCAAGTTTTGTGCACATCCTTTAACTTGTTTGAGGAACCTCATCTCCGCCGTCTGTATTCCATCTTTCTGTTTTTTTTTTCGTTGAAGCCCAAGTTTCACATCCATACAATGTTGTGGGAATTACCATAACTTTATACATTTTTATTTTTGTTTCTTTTTACACGCTTTATATTAGCTTGACCTGTATCTATCTATCTATCTATCTATGTAACGGAATATTTCAACGCGATTTTCACCCACTTGAAATCATTGGATCGACTTGAAACTTTGTATACTTGTAAAGAACCCGTGACACTACAATAATTTCATATTTTATTTCTAAATTCCTGGCCAGAATTATCAGAAAATCAAAAACATTAAAACTGGTATAATAGGTTGCGGACTTGTCGACTTCTTACTCAATCGTTGTAAGAGCTCAGTTGGTAGAGCGGTGAACTAGTGGTATACAATTTCAGTAATCCATAGGTCGCTGGTTCGAATCCGGCGGGGAGGATTTTTTTTAGAAGAGTAATACTTTTAGCTCATACTACATTAGTATGGAATTTAAAGATATTTACATTCTTATCTTATTCTGTAAAATATTAAAACTAAATCATAAAAAATAGACAATAGTTTTAAAAAACTAAAACAGCACGCTTTATTAGAAAACCGAACTCAAAAATGAAAAATAATTTCAATTTCCAACACGCTTGGGAAAAATTTTAAGTGGTCAACAAAAAAATCATCTCCAACACCTATAGAATAAAACTAAAGTTATCAACAAAAAGAAAATAATTTTACCGTCAAAAGCGAGGGGCGCTTTTTATGATTTTTACATTTTCTTTTTTAGAGAGCTTACTTTTACCAATATCTGTTTATTATCAAATATATTAATTCATATAGATCACCCCCACGCTTTTGATGGTAAACTTATTTTCTTTTTGTTGATAACTCTAGTTTTATTCTATATGTGTTGGAGATGATTTTTTTGTTGTCCACTTTAAATTTTTCCCAAGCGTGTTGGAAATTAAAATTATTTTTCATTTTTGAGTTCGGTTTTCTAATAAAGCGTGCTGTTTTAGTTTTTTAAAACTATTATTTATTTATTTTATGACGATTCTGGCCAGGATTGTAGAAACAAATATGAAAATATTGTATTGTCACGGGTCCTTTATAAGTATACAAAGTTTCAAGTCGATCCAATGATTTTAAGTGGGTGAAAATCGCGTTGAAAGATTGTTACATAGATAGATAGATAGACAGATAGATAGATAGATAGATAGATAGATAGATAGATAGATATATACAGGTCAAGTTTTATATAATGCGTGTAAAAATGAATCTATGTGTATATGCCTGTCCTTTATAGACTTCTAAAACGTTCAACCAATCTTCTTGAACATTTGTATATACAGGGTTTCAGATGCTGCGAGTGTTTCACCATTATCTATTATGTTCTAAAATCATTAGTTGTAGGGGTTCACCCGAATAAAAATTTGAAAATGGCTCTAGCGATCCCAATTTTCAATGTTTCACAACAAAACTTGGAGTATCTTCTTCTTCTTCCTTTCCAGGATTAGGTCAATGCGACCTGTTCCGGTCTCAAGTCCATCGTTTCCTTGGCCGTCCCAAAGATCTTTTTCCATGTGGTTTGTAGGTGTTGATCGTTTTGGGTAATTTTGTATTGTCCATTCTGTCTAAATGTTCTTTCCATTTGTATTTGTGTTCTTCTAGTTTATCGAGTATTGAAAATATCTCCAGTTCATTTCTTATTGATTCATTGTGTAATCTATCCATGCGTGTACATCCTTTTATGGATCTTAAAAAAATCATTTCAGTGGCTTGAGTGTGTGAGATGTCTTTTTTTTGTAAGTACCCAAGATGCATATCCATATAAAAAGAACAGGAACAGTCAGAATTTTTTAAACCTGAGCCGAGTTTCTCTTTACGAGACTTTCGGAGGGCTCTTCTTATGGTGCCACACATCAGTTGATATAGGTTTAATTTATTATGTATATCCCAATCATAGCTAGATGCTAAGATCAAAACTCCGAATATAACTAGTAAAATATACTGAGGTCCGCGTACTATCAATAAATCACCGAAATACGACCGTTTTTAGCAGAAGGGAGTTTACTGGAAAACTGGAATTAAAAAAATGCCTATACCGATTGAACCTATTTTGTTTTGAATTTTTGTGTTCTGAGTCGGTCTCTGGATGGCTTCGATTCATAATGGGATCCTCTCAAACCATTAAGTGTTCGGAGTTGTCAGTAGCAGAAGTGGAAAAATTTCAAAATCGCTCTAGCGGTCACAATTTTCGATGTTTCGGAACGAATCTCAGTATATCCTATTAAAATAAACCGAGGTAGGTATTATCCAAAAGTGAGCGAAATCAGACAATTAGAGGTGAAGGTTTACTTAAAATTCGAAATTAAAAAGTGCCTAAGCGACTGGACCAATTTTGACATTTTGTATGTGTGTTTGAGTGGGTCCCTGGACGGTCTGGATTTACAACTAGATGCGGTAAGTGGCGCTGCGGTCGAGTAATAAGATTTTTTATGTCAGATGTGTAGTCATCTGCATTACAGACATATTCCGCACGGCAATAATGTGATGTCATAATGTACGCTTCTTGAGCCACAACAGATGGCAGTGAGGAGTTTTCTTGCTAACTTATTAATTAGTGAATTTTATGATGAAAAAGTAACTTATATTTTCATCGTCCGACCATGTATTGTATTGTTTTATAACATGTAATTCTTTATGTAGTTGTAAGACTTTTTTTTTGTATTTTGTATTTTTTTTAAAAAACCTGGTTGAGTGGCAGACAAGGCCTTAAGGCCTTAACTCTGCCAGGTAAAATAAAGTTATTATTATTATTATTATTATTATTATTATTATTACACGAGAATTGAACGTTCGGGCAGGAGAACGTCTGCCGGGTCCCCTAGTATTAAACCAATTTAAATATTTAATATACCAGAAGACATTGAAAACCATAGAAGGTAATAGATGGGCCACGTAACTAGAACGTAAAATATTAGAAACTCAGTTATAAGGGAGAAAATGAAGATTGAAGACACTATTTTAGATTATATTAAAACTCAGCAATTAAGATGGTACGGACATGTCCAGCGAATGGAAGAGGATCGACTACCAAAATCTGTTTTGGAATGGAAACCTGAGGGAAGACGAGGCAGAGGAAGACCTAAAACCTCCTTCAGGGAATATGTTTATACATGAAGGAGAAACATCTACAACCAGGAGATTGGATGGACCGACAAAATTGGCTATTAGGAATCGGACGATGTCAAAGACATTAATCAACCGATGATCTATTTATTCTGCAGCTCATGAAGGGCCCAACCTCTCTTATAAGACATTCCATTCCTCCTTTTCCATCTCAAGTCATGCTCCGCTTAATCCAACCATCTGACAAGGGAACTGTTAACCATTGCGTGCCGAAACCTATCTTGCAGTTTATTCCAGAGAAGCTTTGTGATCTACCAAGGCTGTTCAAAAATGTATCTGCCGCTTTTAACTGCAAGGCAAAGGTATCGAAGCTAGAATCTAGGAATGGCAATCCACTGTTCGGAGCCGTTGGACTCCCTGTTTGAATAGAGCGGAGTGAAGTGAGGCGGGACGCAGTGCAGATGTCAGGTAGTGAGAACTATGAGAATCTACCAATAAAGGAAAATGTAATTATAGGCCAAGTTCAGAATTTTAATTATTTGGGATGTCATTTAGGCAATGACAGAAATTTAGATAAACACACTAAAATACAACGATTCAATTATCTATGTGGCACAAATTAAACGCACTTTATTGAATAAGACTAGAAAACAAACTATTTTGAAGTTTTACAAAGTATTGGCAGTTCCATCTCTTATCTATGGATGTGAAACCTGGACATTAACAAAGGCAGATAGTAAACAAATAGAGGCTGCTGAAATGAAGATGTTGAGAGCAATAGCAGGGTACCAAAGGACCGATAAAAAGAAAAACGAAGATATAAGAACAGAGAACTTAATATATTTAATCTCTGTGAAAGAATAAAATATTATCAAAATGCTTATCTTCAGCACGTATTACGAATGAATGAACAGCGCATACCAAGAAGAATGTATAATTATAAACAAAAAGGGAGAAGAATGTTGGGAAGACCATTGAAGAGATGGAAGGACCAATTCGACCTATAATGAGATCGGAACAGGCCATTGGGCTTAATCCTTGTTGTTGTTGATGATGACCAATACAGGACTTGTATTACTTCCCTATGGTTTAAATAAGAGATTTGGCGCTGGATTTTAGTGCCTTGCAGTTAAAAAGGCAGACTTTTTTTGGACTCAGCCTTGGTGCATCACAACGCTTTTCGGGAAGAAATTTCAAGATACGTTTCGACATGCAATCGTCGAGAGTTCCCTTGTAAGTCTTGGACTTCCTGTTTTCGTTTTATCACCTAGTTAGGAACTGAAAAAATTCTGAATATGCAACTCATTCTCCATTATAACTATGCGTAACATTTATGATTCTTTTTGGGCTTTTAATTTCGGCTCAAATATTGGGTTTATCGTACATTTCTCCAACTTTATCTTATTCGTGGCATTTTCATTAACTGGTTCAAACATTTTCCTACGTTTTTTCTTAAACACCCTATTTTGGAACTATACTAGGTTAGTATTGGTATTATTATTACTTTATTCAGAGTGATTCCAAACTCTACCGATGAACTTGCACAAGGTGTTCAGGGATGTTTCCGAGTGTTTTGATATAAGGAATTCATGGTCTGCGACACCTGACTACACTGGTCAACATGATTTTTGTCTCATGAGCACCAATAGTTGTACTTAATGCAGTTTTTTTATCGTGTTTTCAAATATGTATTCGGAATTTCTCCATCACCCAGTTTTTTTATTTCAATTTCAATTAATGGATTTAAATAATTTTCAAATAAACGTCTTTTCGTCCATTTGTCCATTGTAAAATAAAACCAAATGAGCTAACTCAGGAGATTTCAGCTATGGAAAAGAGATATCAAGGCAAATGGAATCCTAATATGCTGGCCGATTATTGTTGGACCATCAAGAGGGATGCTCCACAGGCGAAATATAGCAGAAAATCGTCATTTCTTACTTTCTATGTGAGTCCGAATGTTCGAATATTGTGTAGTTACGAATGTAGAAAATATTGAAGTGTTTTAAATGCCCTCAGGGGTCCTCATCTAGGGGATATGTGGATGGCGACCACAAGGTGCCCAAGTTGTGCAAAACATTTCTTCCACTTACTTGTGTTTTGCACTCTTTTAACTTTACTATCTAACCTCTCTTGGTTAACTCTTGTTTTTTCGACCCCGACGCTATTAGGGCATCCGAGGGCTAGGGAGTCCTTCCTTTCTTCCATTTCTTCTTTCCTTTATTTTCTTTTCTTCTCTAGAAAGCCTGACCAGAGGCTATAAGATGGCAGCCCCATCACTGGTCTTGCCTTCCTTTGGCCAGCAACCAATCGAAGGGACTATTATTATGCTTTCAAGTCTTATATGAGAATTTCCCATAAGGGAAAATTTTCTATAGGATCGTAACAGGCCTTGGCCTAATACTTGAAAGCAAGAAGAAGAAGAAGAAGAAGAAGAAGAAATTATAAATGCCTGTCTCTCGGAAACCTTGCGTGATAGAGAAAAACCGATATCATATTTGAATTCAGGAGAAAAAAAATACTATCAGAATCACATATTTTTCTTTCTGAGACAAAAAAAAAATTTGTTGCTCGGTGTAATTTCATATTTTTTCTTAAACACCCTATTTTGGAACTATACCACGTTAGTATAGGTATTATTGTCATTATCATTATCATTATCATTATTATCATTATTATTATTATTATTATTATTATTATTATCATTATCATCATTATTATTATTATTATTATATACAGAGTGATTCCAAACTGTACCGATGAACTTGCACAAGCTGTTCAGGGATGTTTCTGAGTGTTTTGATATAAGGAACCCATGGTCTGCGATAGCTTATTATCGAATAACATCCCCGGATATTCAAAATTTACAAATCTATCGAAAGCGATACCTTATATTTGTATTCCGTTTACTGCTATCCATCTATCAATACTTCCAGATACAATTAAATAATAGATTTATCGATAAATTATTATTATTATTATTATTATTATTATTATTATTATTATTATTATTATTATTATTATTAAAGTATAAATCAAGGGGGGTTTTACGGAGAGAAACACATACACAGATATGTATATACATATAATTGATGTTGGTATATCTGTGATTAATATACTTCTAAATCACTCTACGATGTTCATAAAAGTTTGTAGCTACAGGTTTTCAGGCACAGCAAGTGTTTCGCCACTATATATTGTCCTAAAACCATTAGGTGTAGGAGTTCACCTTGAACGAAAATTTGAAAATCGCTCTAGTGGTATCAATTTTCGATGTTTCACAACAGAGCTCAGAAGGTTACGTGCTATTCAAATATACCGAGATAAGTATTATCAAAAAACAGCGAAATCGAACCATTAGAAATGGGTGTTTACCTGAAATCTGGAATTAAAAATTGACTAACAACCGCTATGTTTGTATGTAATAATGTACACCATATAATTTAATTAACCTTTATTATTTAATATATTTAGGCGTAGCTGCGCACGCCGGGTATTAGCTGGTAAAAAAAATATATGCAATTACCAGCAAAGTACGTCTGCATAAAACTGTAATAAAGTTATTTAAGCTCGCAGATTGAAATAGCATGTGATGAGTGTGGCAGAAAATGCATAAATATTTTAGGAAAAAAATAGAAGGAAAGACAAAGAGGAAGGTCCAGATTAAGGTGGATAGATGACGTCGAAGAGAACAGAAAATATGGAGTGAAAAAAAAATCATAAAAGATTGTGTGTTCAATCGATCGTTAGAGGCTATAATAAACTCTAACTACCGTTATGCTAAAAGAAGAAAAAATAAGAGTAAGAAATGGAGCAAGAAGAAATCAAAAGGAAATAGAATAATGGGAAGACTAAGAAAATGATGGAAATATAACTATAATTCTTCCTAATATCGGCATAGACCAACATGCCTAAACCATGTGGATTATGATAAATAAACAAACAAACAATAATTGCACTGTCTTAAGTCATTGTATGAACTATTCACTTTAGGAAAATTCTATATGCTAGGTTTTTCTAGTTAATTAAACCTTGATGCAACGTACGTACATATTCGATTCATAAAAAAAAACACTTGTCAATAAGATATTTTAATTTATTTTCTGAAGATACATTATCCTCCTTCTTCTTCACGGTTTAGGCTCCAAATTGCTGCTCTTTCCATCTTTTCCTTGGTCTTCCCAAACTACTTCTTCCTCGTGGTGAATAGTTGTATACTGCTTTTGGTATTCTATTCTCAGTCATCATTGCCAAGTGTTCTTTCCAGTTTGTTCTGTATTTCTCTATTGTTGAGTTTAATTCCTCTATTTTTAGTTGTCTTATTTCTGTGTTATGTTTTTTGTCAGTTCTTTGATATCCTGCTATTGGTCTGAGGAATCTCATTTCAGCAGCTTGTATCCTGGCAGATTGTTGTGTTGTCACTCTCCATGTTTCGGATCCATAAGTAATAATAGGCACTGCCATTGTCTTGTATAATTTCATTACAGAGTCTTTCCTGGCTTTATTTTTCAAAGTTCTTTTTAGTGTTCCTGTTACATAATTAAACTTATTTAGTTTGTTATTTATATCTGTTTCTGTTGTGTATGCTATTTTGCAACCTAGGAAGTTATATCTTATCACTTGTTCTATTGGTTATCTGAATAAAATTTATTTACAAGTAAGTAACCGAAAATTTGATATTAGAAGATGAAAAGGGGTATATTACAGGATGTGAAGAATTTGAGTATCTGGGAGTAAAATTAGATAAAGAGGATAAACAAGAAAGTGATATTAAGAACAGAATAAATAAAGGTAGAGCAATAACAGCAATGATGAATGGAGTCTTATGGAACAGACATATAACCAGGAAAAATAAGTTACAAATATATAATTCAATAGTGAGAAGAGCTGTCACTCATAGAGTTGAAGTTTGGAAATTCAACAAAAACTTAGAACAAAACTTATGTCGATGGAAATGGATTTCCTGAGGAGAGCAGCAAGATGTTCAAAATTAGACAAAATAACAAATACTGTCATAAGAGAAAAAATGAATATTGGTTATTCAATAGTAGATTATATACGGTATAAGCAATTAAATTGGTATGGGCACGTACGACGAATGCAAGAAGGAAGATTACCCAGGAAAACATTGGAATGGTGTCCACCTGGAAGAAGGAGGAGAGGAAGACCTCGAAACTCGTGGAAGCAGGAAATAAGAACTGGAATGAGAGCAAGAGTACTGGAGGACATGGATTGGATGGAGAGAGACGAGTGGAGAAGAAAAATAAAACTTTAGGCACAGAAAGATGTGTAAAGATTAAAAATCTGTATATAAATAGATAAGTAACCGAACATGTATTTCTAAACTGTCGCCCTTTGTACAGTAATTTCGATATCAAGTCATTTGCACTACATTAGCCCTATATGTACATCTTACTGTAAATTGTATAATTTACTGGTCAACACCCGCCGTCCGCTGCTACGCCTAAATAAATAAAATATGTGATTTTATTTTTAGTTGTATAAATACAAATAAATATAACTATACATTTATATCGCAATCCTTTCTAGATAGGCTACCCCGCGTGACTTACTTACTCACTGCACTATCGAACCCGTAGGATCATGGCCGCGCGGATATAAGCTCTCCATACATCCCTATCCTGAGATAATGCTTTCCAATCATTCCCTGTATAATCTATTCTCCTCAAATCATAGTTAATGTTATTCTCCAACCTAATTCTTGGTCTACCAACTGGACGTTTTCCCTCTGGCTTTCCTACAAGAAGCTTCCATGCAAGTCTTTCATTCCCCATACGTGCAACATGCCCTGCCCATCGCAGTCTACGAGACTTAACTGTTCTTATTATATCTGGCTTCCTACAAAAATCATGTAGTTCATTGTTATGTAGTCTTCTCCATTCACCTGTCTGTCCATCTCTCTTTGGTCCAAAAATTTTCCTAAGTACTTTATTCTCAAATACTTGTAATCTCCTTTCCTCCCTTAAAGTAAGAGTCCATGTTTCACATCCATATAATATAACTGGTAGAATAATAGTTTCATATATTTTCAGCTTAACGTTTTTTGAAAGGAGTTGGGACATCAAGAGTCTCTGCAATGCATAATAGCATGCATTTCCAGAATTGAGCCTATGTTTAATTTCTTTGTGCATCTCATTCCTATTTGTGATTATTGTTCCTAGGAATTTGAATTCAGCCACTTCTTCAAAATTTCCCTCATTTGTCATTAGCTGTCCATTTCCATTATATACCCCGCGTGACTCAGAATTGAATATATTTACAACTAAAATTTAACTTAATGCCAGTGTATAAACTATATTTTTAGTTTGAAGATTTTGAAGAAGATTTCCGGGCAAGACAACCCTTGAGGATGCCGGGCGCAGTCTCTGGCGAAACGTCGGGGAACTACAAGCCTCAAGACCACGGCCAAACAGCCTGAAAATCTTCTACAAGATCTTCATATTAACTCCGGCCGTGAAAGCCTAAGTGAAAATATGTTTAGTTCTCCACTGAGTTTATTTTAATAGCATATACTGACTTTTCGTTGTGAAACATCGAACATTGCGATCGCTAGAGAGATTTTTAAATTTTCGTTTCAGGTGAACTCCTACACCTAATGGTTTTAAAGGATAACAGATAGCTGATAAACACTCAGCGTACCTGAAAACGTGGATGCACACATTTTCTAAATATCGATTGATCGATTTAGAAGTTTATAAAAGTCAAACATACACAGATTCCTTTACACAAGGACTTAGGTCCACCGCTGTGGTCTCCAAGCAGCGTGCTGCCTTGTCACGCAGCGGGCCCGGGTTCGATTCCCGGTTGGGACAGGTTCCTGGGTGAGGTTTTTTCGGGTTTTTTCCTCACCTGTAAGGCAAATGACAGGAAGCTTAGGGCCCAACGGTCCCCGAAAATCATCCGGCCATCATCATCATCATCCTTCACCGGTGTGGAAAGCAACGGGAAGCTACCACACCTACAATTCCCTAGTAAAGCTGTAAAGCATAGCATGAAAATGCTATGATTGCAGTGAAAGACCTGCCCTCGGGCAGAATTACCATGGACGGATGAAGGACCTTAGTTAGCGTTATTTGGCCGGCTGACCTTAATTCTATTCTACATAAATGAATATATTAAATTTACGTATGAATTATTTAATTGAAATATTTAATATTAATTAATTGTACAATTTAATAGTATCCTAAGTCATTCGAAAATTCATAAAATCATTCTTTCGGAATCTGAAGATAATTTACAAAGATCTTTACATCAATTTAATATAAATGCCAGAAAATACAATATGGAAATTAACACGAATAAGATAAAATGCTTAACAATATCAAAAGAACCAGTAAGATGCAAATTAGAAGTGGAAAGAAAAATTATAGAACAAGTGTCAGAATTTAATTATTTAGGTGTATTAATAACAAACACTAAAAATTTAATAAAAGAAGTAAAGAAACAAACTGATAAAACAGCACAAATATCAGGATATATGAAAGATTTAACTTGTCGCAAGAAACATATGTCAATAGAAAGCAAAACCCGCATATACAAAACGATAGTTGGACCAGTTATCGTGTATGGAGCAGAAACTAGGGCTGATACAACAAGAACCAAACAAATAATAAGCACATGCGAAATGAAAATCTTAAGAACTATTCAGGAGAAAACATTATTTGATAAAATACACAACACAGAAATTAGGAACAAATGCCATATTCAAGACATAACCAAATTTACTATAGATAGACGAAAATATTGGGTCATATAGAAAGAATGGAAGAAAACCGGCTTGCTAAAAGAGCTAAAGAAGATAGACCAATGGACGGGTGAAGAATAAGAGGAAGACCAGCCAGGAGATGGATAGACAGTGAATGTACATCCAATACGTCTTCCTCCGAGGAGTGATTTTGGAAATAAACAGGATGAAAATCCTACAAATTAAGTTTAAGAAGAAGAAGAAGAAGATTCCTACTCGTATTGTAAGAAAGTTGTAATTAAAAAATCACGTTACTGTATTTCAATTTACGTCATTATAAAATAGGAAACTTTAATTAGAAAATAAATCAGTCTTTAGGACTGGACAAAAATTTGAAATTGGAAAAAATATCGTAAAAAATGTCATGATCAAGTTGTTTTCATAAAAATGTACTGAAAATATAACAAAACCATTTAAAATAATACATTAATTATTTTTAACGCATATTAATATTAGTAATAAAATAAGATATAATAAAAATATAATAATAAAATCACATAATAAAATAATATATAAATATATAACAATAAAATAATATCAGTATAATAAAATGATATCTAATAATAATGAATAATAATAATCAGTATATAATACTCCATGCTAAGAATCCTCCATACCTCATCCTCATACTCCTCCTCCTCAACTCCTCATCTCAATACTCCTCCTCCCCTGCTCCTCGTCCTCCTGCCTCCTCGTCCTCCTGCTCCTGCTCCTCATGCTCCTGCCCTCCTGCTCCTGCTCCTCCTGCTCCTGCTCCTCACGCTCCTACTCGCTCTCATGCTCCTCCTCCTGCTCCTCCTCCTGCTCCTCCTCCTGCTCCTCCTTCTCCCTCCTGCTGCTCCTGCTGCTGCATCCTGCTGATCCGCTCCACCGGCTCCTACGCTCCTGCTCCTCCTGCTGCTCCTGCTCCTGCTCCTCCTGCTCTGCTCCTGGCCTCCTGCTCCTGCTCCTCCTCCTGCTCCTCCTCCTCCTCCTCCTGCTCCTCCTCCTACTCCCCTGCTCCTCCTCCTCCTCCTGCTCCTCGTCCTCACTGCCTGCTCCCCCTGCTCCTGCTCCTCCTGCTCCTGCTACCCCTGCTGCTCCTTCTCCTCCTGCTGCTCCTGTCGCTCCTTCTGCTCCTGCCGCCGGCTCCTCCTCCTCCTCCTGCTCCTCCTCCTCTCCTCCTCCTCTTCCCTCCTCCTCCTCCTCTTCCTCATCCTCCTCCTCCTCCTCCTACCTCCTCCTCCTCCTCCTCACTCCTCCTCCTCCTCCTCCATCCTGCTCCTGCTCCTCCTGGTCCTGCTGCTCCTCCGCCTGCTCCTGCTGCTCCCTGCTCCTGCTGCTCCTGCTCCTGCTGCTCCTGCTCCTGCTGCTCCTTCTCCTCCTGCTGCTCCTGCTGCTCCTTCTGCTCCTGCTGCTGCTCCTCCTCCTCCTCCTCCTCCTCCCTCCTGCTGCTCCTCCTCCTCCTCCTCCTCCTCCTCCTCCTCCTCCTCCTCCTCCTCCTCCTCCTCCTCCTCCTCTCCTCCTCCCTCTTCCTCCTCCTCCTCCTCCTCCTCTTCCTCCTCCTCCTCCTCCCCCTCTCCTCCTCCTCCTCCTCCTCCTCCTCCTGCTCCTGCTCCTCCTGCTCCTGCTCCTCCTGGTCCGCTGCTCCTGCTTCCTGTGCTCCTGCTCCTGCTGCTCCTGCTCCTGCTGCCTCCTCCTCCTGCTGCTCCTCCTCCTCCTTTTCTCTCTCCTCCTCCTTTTCCTCCTCCTCCTCCTTTTCCTCCTCCTCCTCCTTTTTCCTCCTCCTCCTCCTTTTCCTCCTCCTCCTCCTCCTTTTTCCTCCTCCTCCCCCTCCTTTTCCTCCTCCTCCTCCTCCTTTTCCTCCTCCTCCTCCTCCTCCTTTTCCTCCTCCTCCCTCCTCCTTTTCCTCCTCCTCCTCCTTTTTCCTCCTCCTCCTCCTCCTTTTCCTCCTCCTCCTCCTCCTTTTCCTCCTCTCCTCCTCCTCCTCCTCCTCCTCCTACCTCCTCCTCCTCCTCCTCCTCTCCTCCTCCTCCTCCTCCTCCTCCTCCTCCTGGTGATGTTTACCTTTTCTTTTGGAATAGTTAAGACCATAAGGCCTTTTCTTCCATTCAACCAGCACAAATACACAAACACAGTAAACAGAATAGATTATACGTATAAAGGCCTACAGTATACTTATTATCGTAATGGATAAAAAATACGTAAGTTGCAATGTAAATTTAATGTACGTACAACATTTTATATCATAAAAATAACAATAATAATATAAAATAATACTTATAATGGATTAAAAATACATTAACAATTGCAATGTAAATTTCATGTATATACAACATTTTATAGGCTACGATAAACACAATGATGATAATGATGATAATAAAATAATATAATTGTCACTGAACTCGTGCTAAACAACTGGACCAATTTTGGTGAATTTTTTATGTTTGATTGGGTTCCTGGATGGTTTAGATTCACAATTGGACCCTCTAAAACCATTAGATGTAGTTCACCTGAAGTGAAAATTTAAAAATCGCTCTAGCGGTCACATTTTTTGATCTTTCACAACGAAACTCAGTATATCCTATTAAAATAAACCAAGGTATTTATTGTCAAAAAATGAGCGAAATCCGACAATTAGAAGTGGGTGTTTACCTGAAATCGGAAATTAAAGACAGACTAGCAATTTTTCATTTTCAGTGCTTATTTGTGTCAATGATTCTATTAAATTCACGGAGTGTTGAACGGTTGATAGAAAATATAAAGGCCTAACGTTCGGACAGGATAACGTCTGACGGGTCCGCTAGTATTAATAATAATAATAATAATAATAATAATAATAATAATAATAATAATAATAATAATAATAATAATAATAATAATAATAATAATAATAATAATAATAAAATTTTAGAGAGATCTAATCAATTTAAATATCTTGGATATTATCTCTCTATCTGGGATGAAAAGGATATCCCTGAAAAAGTTACTAGTTATAATAAAAGTTTAGGAATTATTAATCAAGTTATGAAACCATCCCTTGTACAAAAAAACACCAGATTACGTTTATATAACACTTTGGCTAGACCAGTGTTGACCTGTGGTAGTGAAGCATGGACACTAAAAAGACAACATGAAAGCAGAATAACGGCTTGTGAAATGAGATTCATGCGCAGAACAGCGGGTTACACCAGATGGGATCGGAAAAGGAACACCGATATCTTAAAAGAATTGAAGACTGCGCCAAGTTTGGAATATATTAAACAGTACCAACTAAATTGGAAACACCATCTTGAAAGAATGAGTTCAAATCGGATCCCCAAAGCTGTTTATAATTATATACCAAGAGGACGAAGATCACTGGGCCGTCCTATGAAACGCTGGAGGGAAAATTTTCTATAGGATCGTAACAGGCCTTGGCCTAATACTTGGAAGGAAGAAGAAGAAGAAGATAATAATAATAATAATAATAATAATAATATAATAATAATATCACAACTTTAGTTTCTTCATATAAGCCTTGGACTGATTTTATTAGATGGTGTGGATATCCTCGTTCCTTCATAGATTGAACAATAACTCAAGTATTAATAACTTACTTTTCGCCGATGATTTATTCTTACTACACCATGATGAAGATCTGTTACAATTGGCTGCTTACAAACTAAATGCAATATGTAGCGATTCCAATTTTAAAATTTCAATAAGTAAAACAAAAGTAATGGCATTTTGTGGAAGAAATACTCTGCGTGCAAAAATAGTAATTAGAGACGAAATTATTGAACAAGTATCCCACTTTAAATATTTAGGATGTGACATCAGCTATGGGTATGATAAAGATATTGAACACAAAACACATCAGTTTCAAGCTATTTGTGGTACAATAAATAGAACATTGAATAATAAAGCCCATAAACAAACAAAATTAACATTTTATAAAACAATGGCTGTCCCTGTCCTTTTGTATCAGAGTGAATCTTGGATTACCACTACCAAACAAGAAAGTAAAATCCAAGCAGCCGAGATGAAATTTTTAAGAAGAGTAAAAGGCTGCACTAGAATGGACCAGATAAGAAACAAGGATATCCGTGAAGAACTGCAGATCTACTCCATAAAAGAAAAGATATTTAACAACAAGATACAGTGGAAAGAACATGTAAAAAGAATGGAAGGAAAAAGATTACCAAATAAAATCTTCCATTATTTTCCAAGAGGAAGAAGAGATGTCGGACGTCCTCGGAAGAGATGGTCTTAGATCTATTAGTGAAGACGGAACAGGCAACTCTTGCCTAAACCAGGAAGTGAATAATAATAATAATAATAATAATAATAATAATAATAATAATAATAATAATAATAATAATAATAATAATAATAATAATAATAATAATAATCCATCCATAGTAATTCTGCCCGAAGGCAGGTCCTTCACTGAAATCATAGCATTTTCATGCTATGCTTGCAGCTTTACTAGGGAATAATAATGTTTTATTTATTTTGGAAATGAATATAAGATATTCTCTTCCATTCGACAAACACAAATTTACGAATATTTACAGTATAGGGTACAGTATGCTTATTATCATGGATTAAAACAACATTAAAAATTGCAACTAAATTTCATCTACGTACAACATTTTATACGGTAAAATAATAATAATAATAATAATAATAATAATAATAATAATAATAACAACAGTTGTAATATAATAAACGGCGGAATGAAAGACGTGCATGGAAGCTTCTAGTACGAAAATCAGAGGGAAAACGCACAGTTGGGTAGACCAAGAATGAGGTGGGAGAATAACATTAACTATGATTTGAGGGAAGTAGATTATACAGGGAATGATTGGAAAAACATTAGCTCAGAATAGGGATGTGTGCAGAGCTTATGTCCGCGCGGCCATGAACCTACGGGTTCGATAGTGCCAGTGAGTTAGTTAATTGGTTAGTTAATATATAAACGAAAATCACGAATTAATATATGCACGCTACACCTTGTAATGGCCAAGCCAAATTCATAGCAAACATAAATACGTAGATTTATTGTAAATTGATTGTTACGTGCGGCTCAAATAAAACAAATGAAGGTCGTAATAATATACAATAAAATGAAATGAAAATTATTGGACGAATGCGATAACTGGGGTTTGAAAATAAATTTAGAAAAAAACATTTTATATGGGATGTGGAGCCGAAGATTTGATATTAGAAGATGAAAAGGGGTATATTAGAGGCTGTGAAGAATTTGAGTATCTGGGAGTAAAATTAGATAAAGAGGATAAACAAGAAAGTGATATTAAGAGCAGAATAAATAAAGGCAGAGCAATAACAGCAATGATGAATGGAGTCTTATGGAACATACGTATAAGCAGGGAAAATAAGTTACAAATATATAATTCAATAGTGAGAAGTACTGTCACATATGGAGCTGAAGTTTGGAAATTCAACAAAAACTTATGTCGATGGAAATGGATTTCTTGAGCAGAGCAGCAAGATGTTCAAAATTACATAAAATAAGAAATACTGTCATAAGAGAAAAAATGAAATATTGGTTATTCAATACTAGATTATATACGGTATAAGCAATTAAATTGGTATGGGCACGTACGACGAATGCAAGAAGAAAGATTACCCAGGAAAACATTGGAATGGTGTCCATCTGGAACAAGGAGGAGAGGAAGATCTCGAAACTCGTGGATGCAGGAAATAAGAACTGGAATGAGAGCAAGAGGACTGGAGGACATGGATTGGATGGGAGAGAGACGAGTGGAGAAGAACAATAAAACTTTAGGCACAGAAAGATGTGTAAACATTAACATTCTGGGAAAAACTGCACTTAAACTAGCGTGAAATATTTTCAAAGTCCTATAGAATAACAGTGCACGGTGCCAGAGTTTGTAGACCCACCGATAACCCACAATCGAATCACATATCGATTATCATCCTCGATTACTATCTGTCGCTATGAAATTTAAATGACCAATATTTGCAATAAATCCCCAAATCTATGTTAAAAAGATATTAATAATATTGAAACTACCAAACGTTTATTAAAAATGGGTGTACACTTACTTATCACTCCCTAACGCTGATCCAACCAGAGATAACCCAAAACAGCGATAGAAAAATCATAGACTAAGTAATATACTCTGTGGAGAAAATAGCAGTTAGCATCACAATATTGTCTAACAGTGTCATAATATTGTGATTTGCATATTTAAATAAATACTTCAAAACTGTCTAATGATGTTATAAAAATTGTTTGAAAAAGTTTAAAATATTAAATAATGTTACTAAATACAGACGAAGAGCTATAGTTTACAATATAACTGAAAAATCAAGTGCTAGTAAAAAGTGCAGTTGAGCCACATTCTGTATATAAATAAATAAATAAATGAAAAGAACACTAATTTTTAAATACTTACATAATTAAATGTTGATACGGCGACTTTACTGGAAGAGCGATGCAAGTCCCGTCTTGCTGTTACATACCGGCTTCACTTTTAACAGCTTGATGGCGAGAGAAACACTGAACCGCTTGAAGACACAAAGATAAGTTGTCCTGTCATTTCTCGCTTCAGAGTTGATTCACGAATTGAAATAACACTGACGTCATGCTTACGCAATAAGGGTAACAATTAATTAATGTTTTACAACGATTTTTATATTGTCATTTATTGAATAAATTCAGTTTTTAATATTTTTCTTTTAACCATATTATATAATTTTTAAAATTATATATATTTTTTATTATTTAATTTTTTTTTGCTAAAAACTTTATCTTCCGCACACCCATGGAGTACATTCATTTATTCATTCATTCATTCATGTTTATTACCAACTTTATTATAATATTAATCAGTTCAGATATGATATATTTCATCATCATCATCATCATCATCATCATAGTACATTCACGAATTTAGGCCATTTGTTGACCTGTTTCGGTCTCAAGAGAAACACCATCCAGAAGTCTTTTGAGTGGACGTCCTGGTCTTCTTCTTCCTGCAGGTTGATATCTTAACATTTGTTTGGGTATTCTGTGATCTTCCATTCGATGAACATGTTGCATCCATCTTGACTTATAATCAGAAATTTTGTTTCCTAAAGTTTCCATGTGTAATTCTTCTAAGATGTCTTCATTTTTTTTGTGGTCTAGTAGTGTGTATCCTGCAGTCCTCCGAAGATATCTCATTTCAGCAGATCTAAGTCTCTGTATATCCTTCTGTTTCAACGTCCATACTTCGCTACCATACAAAAGAGTTGGAAGAGCCAGTGTTTTATACACTTTTAATCTTGAATGATTTTGGACTAACTGTGCCTTGAAGATAGAATTTATTAACCCTAAAATTCTTAAAATTTAGATATTTTTGCATTTACATCCTTTTTTTTCTTCATATGAGATATTGCATCCTAGATACGTAAAATTATTCACCTGCTCCAAAATGTTATTGTCCAGTACAATTTTACTTCTGACAGGATCTACACCTTGAAATGCCATAATTTTTTGTTTTTTTTCTGTAGATATCTTCAAACCATATTCATATGATAGATTTATATTATATAAAAACATTCTGTCTCACAATTTTGATTTATAATAATTTATTTTATTAAAATAAATGTTTTAAAACCCACGTATACCAACCTAATTTTTAAAATATTTAGGTATTTGGTCTCCATAATGTTATTTCTTCTTCTTCTTCTTCTTCGGCTTTCCCCCACTTATAGGTTTGCCGTCTTCAGTTTCCATTTATCTCTATCATTCCAATCTCCCTCTTCCAAATTCCTATCACCCATTATAGTTCTGACGTAGGTTTTCCATTTGCATCTTGGTTTGCCACGTTTATCTTCCAGGGAGTGACCATTGGTATATATTTTTGGCAATCTTTCATTTTCCATTCTTTGTACATGGCCATACCATTTAAGCATTTGATTTTTCAATCCTCTTAACAACAGATGTGGTGACATTCATTTCTCTCCAAAGGAAGGTAATGTCATTTAATAAAAAATAAAAATATCCTACATTTGTGTCCAACTCAGGGTCTGGTCGAGGGATGAGATGAGATGAAGTCTTTATATTGTAAAGGTCTATCAAGTCCAAGTTTGCCGGCCGACTACGCCTGACGCACTGTCACAGGGCCGGATGGACGAAATAGATAAGACCAGTATTGAGAAATGGTGGAATGAAACTTGTGGCAGGGGAAAACGGGAGGTACCTCTGAAAAAAAATCCTGTCCAACCTGTATTTCGAATTTACCACAAAACCCACGCATAGGGGTGTACGTATATAGAGATAAGAAAGTTAATGAACCTTATAGTTAAGTAAAGACTTTTAGATACATTATTTATTTTAAGAATATATTCTGCACTTCGAATTGACAACAATGTAACGGATTATCTACTTTAAATTTTCTAATGGGAAAAGTTCTGTAGTTTCATATTTCTTACCCGAAGAAAAGTGTAACAAGACATGTACTTATTTCTGTGCTTAATGGGTTCTCTAGGGAACCAAAAAAAAAGTGGCTTTTATGAGGATCCTGAAATGCGATTTTGTCAATTGTAATTTATATTTCATGTTTGATGGGTTCATAAGGGGATCAAAATAAATTTTCAAGAAAAAATATATTTTAGGGAGGCATTTAAGGGGGTGTTATGCAAGGTATCATATAATTGGGGTGTCAATCATGTTTTTGCTCTTTAATTGATGCTGATATCTAAATACTGCATTTGGAAACTACACACACGCATAGGAACATTTTTGGACCAAAGAGAGATGAACAAACAGGTGAACGGAGAACACTTCATAACAGTCAACTATATGGTCTTTATAGGAAGCCAGATATAATAAGAACGGTTAATAATAATAATAATAATAATAATAATAATAATAATAATAATAATAATAATAATAATGGGGCACGCCGTAGCGTAGTGGTTAAGGCACTGAGCTACAAGCCGGAGGGTCGAGGGTTCAAGTCCCGTTGGGGTCAGGATTTTTAAACTGACCCAAACCCTCTGGCGGCACTATGACCTTGGGGTCGACTCAGCCTCTAACGTAAATGAGTACCAGACGCTTGTTCTGGGGGTAAAGGCGGCCGTCACGCAGGGCTGACAACTCGGCTGACATAAAATGCCGATTGTCTAGAAAAAGTGGGACCCTTAACCTCCTACTACCCCAAGGGCCTCCGGGTCTGTTGTGGGATCACTTTACTTTAAATAATAATAATAATAATAATAATAATAATAATAATAATAATAATAATAATAATAATAATAATAATCCATCCATCCATCCATAGTAATTCTGCCCGAAGGCATGCTATGCTTGCAGCTTTACTAGGGAATTGTAGATGTGGTAGCTTCCCGTTGCTTTCCACACCGGTGAAGAATGATGATGGAGATGATGATAATGATAAGGATGATGATGATGATGATGATGGCCATATGATTTCAGGGACCGTTTGGGCCTTAAAGTTTTCGTGACATCTGTATTACAGGTGAGGAAAAAATACCCGATAAAAACCTCACCCAGAAAAACTGTCCCGACAGGGGATCGAACCCGGGCCCGCTGTTTGACAAGGCAGCACGCTAACTGGAGACTACAGAGGACCCATGGCTTAAAGTCCCTCGCGGAGGACTTGCTCCTTGGATTTTTTCATCGTAAAGAAAATCCATCGACCCCGGCCGGGTTTGAACCCGCAACCATTAGTCCACCGCGGCCGATTCTTCTCTAAAATAAAGTTAAATATATATATATATATATATATATATATATATATATATATAACTATTTTTTCAGTTATATAGGGTTTCCAGTATAAAACCGGACACTCTGCGGCTGGCAGAGTGAAATGCGGACGAGGAGAGAGCGCAGCCTGACGGGTGAAACCCCATGAGGCGTGTCCGGTTTTATATTGGAAGCCCTGTATTATATGGATGTTAAACATGGTCTGTTACTTTTA
The DNA here is from genome assembly GCA_030220185.1 of Diploptera punctata. Taxonomy (NCBI): domain Eukaryota; kingdom Metazoa; phylum Arthropoda; class Insecta; order Blattodea; family Blaberidae; genus Diploptera; species Diploptera punctata. The sequence goes on from JASPKZ010006854.1 coordinate 336,571, forward strand.
AGGGAGGAGAAATTATTACGAATATTGTAAACATTTTTTTTTAGGGAAATGTTTGTATCAAAGAGACGTGAACAGACAGGTGAATAGGGAAGACTACTTAACGGTGAGCTACATGACCTTTGTAGGAAACTAGATATAAAAACAAAAGTTAAGCCTCGTAGACTGTGATGGGCAGGACATGTGGCAAGTTTGGGGAATGAAAGAGGACATAGAATTTCCTTGTAGGAAAACCGAGGAAAAATATAGAGGAGTGAGAATCATATTAACCATTGTTTAAGGGATGTCAATTGTATAGGGGATGATTAGAAAAAATATCTCAGTATAGAGATGTTGTATGGAGAGTTTAGAGAGTAGCCATGAACCTCCGGGTCCGACAGTAACAGTGAGTGGAAGAGTACAAAATAAAGATAGATAGATCATCGGTTGATTAATGTCTTTGACATCGTCCGATTCCTAATAGCCAATTTTGTCGGTCCATCCAATCTCCTGGTTGTAGATGTTTCTCCTTCATGTATAAACATATTCCCTGACTCCAGGAGGTTTTAGGTCTTCCTCTGCCTCGTCTTCCCTCAGGTTTCCATTCCAAAATAGATTTTGGTAGTCGATCTACTTCCATTCGCTGGACATGTCCGTACCATCTTAATTGCTGAGTTTTAATATAATCTAAAATAGTGTCTTCAATCTTCATTTTCTTCCTTATAACTGAGTTCTTACTTTTTTCTCTTCTTGAAATTCTTGCTGCCCTTCGTATAAAATCCATTTCCGTTGCCAAAAGATACTTATTTGTTTTTGTTGTTAATGGCCAAAGTTCTGCTCCATAAGTAATGATACTTACTTACTTACTTACTCACTGGCACTATCGAACCCGTAGGTTCATGGCCGCACGGACATAAGCTCTCCATACATCCCTATCCTGAGCTAATGCTTTCCAATCATTCCCTGTATAATCTACTTCCCTCAAATCATAGTTAATGTTATTCTCCCACCTCATTCTTGGTCTACCAACTGGGCGTTTTCCCTCTGGCTTTCCTACAAGAAGCTTCCATGCAAGTCTTTCATTCCCCATACGTGCAACATGTCCTGCCCATCGCAGTCTACGAGACTTAACTGTTCTTATTATATCTGGCTTCCTATAAAGACCATGTAGTTCATTGTTATGTAGTCTTCTCCATTCACCTGTCTGTTCATCTCTCTTTGGTCCAAAAATTTTCCTAAGTACTTTATTCTCAAATACTTGTAATCTCCTTTCCTCCCTTAAAGTAAGAGTCCATGTTTCGCACCCATATAATATAACTGGTAGAATAATAGTTTTATATATTTTCAGTTTAACGTTTTTTGAAAGGAGTTGGGACATCAAGAGTCTCTGCAATACATAATAGCACGCATTTCCAGAATTGAGCCTATGTTTAATTTCTTTGTGCATCTCATTCCTATTTGTGATTATTGTTCCTAGGTATTTGAATTCAGCCACTTCCTCAAAATTTCCCTCATTTGTCATTAGCTGTCCATTTCCATTATTTAATGAATTTCTACGTGTGACCATATATTTAGTTTTATTGATATTTACTTCCAGTCCTAATTTCTTAGTGTTACTCAATAGTGTGTGCGTGTTGTCCTTTAGTATCTCCTCGCTATCGGCCAACAATACTACATCATCAGCATAAACTAACAGCTTATTAATACCATTGAGTTGTAAGATTTCCTCATTCTCTAAAGATTTAATGGCATGCTCTAGTATCCATACGTAATGATGCTTTTAAGAATTGTATGATATATATTCATTTTATTTTTATTATTTATATTTTTATCCCACAATATTCCATTGAGGCAAGCAATTGCAAATTTTCCTTCATTATTTCTATTTCTTATTTCCTCTTCATAACTCCCATTTTTTATTTATTTTAATTCCTAAATATGGAATCTCGCTACAAGATTTTATTGTTTCTCCAGTATCCAGAACTAAATTTTGTTCTGGTTCACCAATTGATAAATATTTTGTTTTTTTTTCATGTTCAAATTTAATCCCCAGATGCAAAGAGGAAGGAGAGCCTCTAATTGCTTTAAATTCTAAGACTTAGAGGAAAAGACCTGCACATCACGTGGTGCAGCTGTTGGTATCCATATAACTTATGTGGTGATGGTGAGATATGGTATTACTTCCACTTCCATACCATATCTCCTTCCTATCCAGTCTCTCTGCACTGAACACTTGCTGTTTTCCGATGGTATTAGAGTATTCCAGTCCGAGGGGATCATTTCATCTTATATTTTCTGTCAAATTCTTCCTAAAGGGCAGATCAGGCTCTTAGCTGTAGTGAAAGCAACTGATTAAGGATGGGAACCTAAAAAATATCCCTGGTCCTCCAGGTTGGGGATTGATGCGGTAGGTCAGCTCCCTCCCATCAGAAAAAAAAATGCAATGCTAAAAACCTAATAGAGATAAGCCGGTCAAAATAAAGATACTTTTTTTATTTCTTAAAGAATTTAATTATATACAACATGAATAATACACAATAAATTAGTTACATAACAATGGGGAATTATAACAAATTAAATCTATTAAATAAATAGTATAAAAATATATATGTAGTCAATATGCCCATTTCACCAATTAATGTTTTAAAATGGTCAACAAGTTTCTACAGCCAAGCTGTCATTCTCAAGACCAGATATTGACAGTCAATATCTGGTCTTGAGAATGACAGCTTGGCTGTAGAAACTTGTTGACCATTTTAAAACATTAATTGGTGAAATGGGCATATTGACTACATATATATTTTAATATTATATCACCAAGAAGATCACTTGTGTATTAAATAGTATAAAGTTCGAAACATAAAATATACACATTAAATACTTCAAAACAACAATACAGACACAAATAACATTGAAAATACCACGTGATTTTTATACAATTCTAGTCATAACATTTGAAAATCGTCAACAATCGTTTTTAGCGCTTCGTTACAAAATATTCCAACACCACATCATGCACATTGAAATAGTACATTGTGATGCGAGGTTGGGAAGTGGTTTTTACAGAATCGAGGGAAAATGTTTAAAAACCGAGCGATAGCCAGGTTTTTAATTTTCGAGATTCTGTAAAACACTTCACAAACGTGCGTTGTACGTTATTTTTTGCGCGATGGTGTTTTCAAAGTAATAAATAACAGTAAAATAATAACATCTTTGTTGGAAATATTTGCGTTCATTATAAACAATTGACTAACGTTAACAGTGTGGGCAATGTTTATTAGTTGAAACAACAGGAGGCCTTGAGAACAATTATTGATAACATGGCGGCAAGTACGTATTTATTGTTTTATATTGTTTCAAATAAAGTTCAGTTCATTTAAAATGCTGTGATTTGTTTCATATAATGTATATTAAAAGTACCTTTTGGATATTTTCTGCATATACGTTGTATATAGCATACATAGAAGGCAGTGGTTTCACTACCCGCACGTGGGTGTAAATGTAATATTACAGTATAGTTATTTAGGTTGGCAACCCCGAAATGTAGGAAGTTGAACTTTCAATAATGGTCGTCATTGCTGGTAACTACATCAAAACGCACTATCGTGCAAAAAATAATATTGAAAAATTCTTGTAGCTGCATTTTTTAATTTTAAATTACTTACTCGAATACAGACAGACTCCCAAACGTGCTATCGATTCTCTTTCTTCTCTTGCTATGTCGCGGGGCCTCGCTAATTAAGAATCTTTAAATAAATGGGATTTTAAATTTATATTTTACATTTTACTCGCCATGAGGTTTTATTTAAAATTTTCAGACGCCAGTCAACAATGGAGAAGAATTTCCTTGAAACAGTCCTAGAGAGCAAACAAAATATATGGTAAGGAGTAAAATATGACTAATTTATGGTCAATTTGACCAACATAAGTAACTGTATTACGCCAGTTTTTCCCGTGTATAATGCATAGCTTAAACTGGCGTAATACAGTTACCTCTGTTGGTGAAACCGACCCTTGATGATTGTTGAATACAACCTCGTGTTACTTCCTAAAATATAAATTAATTAATTTTTTTTTTTTGCAAATGCCCCAGGTTGTCTTTCAATATTCCTGGTGTTCTCTCCTGGCATGGCGTACTTGTAACCCACTTTTGAGGTTGGGGCGCCTGGAAGGCGGGGTTACGCGGCCCCGATGATGTGATGATGATGATAGTGGTGCGCCAGGAGAGTCTCTAATCCTAAGATGAATATGAATGATGATGATTGCGATGGCCATATGATTTCGGGGACCGTTTGGGCCTTAAAGGTTTCTCACATTTGTCTTACAGGTGAGGAAAACCCCCAGAAAAACTGTCCCGACCAGGAATCGAACCCGGGCCCGCTGCGTGACAAGGCAGCACGCTACTTCGAGAACACAGCGGTGGACAATTTAAAATCATATTTATAGCATTTATATCGCTGTACCCCAGTGGTTAAAGCAGGAAGCCTTGGTGCAAAGCTTCGGAACTTCCGCTGGTTCAAGTTCTCCATGGGAGAAGAAATTTTATCATGGTATTTCGGCCAGTATGGGACCCAGCATCGTGCTGCATTTGGGTAGCTACAATAAGTAGCGGCTCCAGGTTGAGAAAACCAGCTATAACGGCTGGGAGACTCGACATGCTGACCACATATCACCCCTTCACTGGCTGGATGATCGTCTACCTCTATGATTAATATATGTGCATGCATTACTTCCCTGTAATTTAAATGTGAGCTTTGGTGCTGGATTTTAGTGCCTTGCAGTTAAAAACGGGCGATTTTTTGGACATGGCCTTTGTATGTCACATACTTTTGTAGAATAAATTTATTTCTTGCATCATGGCGATTTTCCATAAACACTGCCTTGCAGTTAAAAACGACAGAACTAATTGTTTCCAATCTTTTTATTGATAACACTAAAGCTGGCAATAGCTACTAAAAATGGTTGACAAACAGAGGAGAAAATGGTACTTAACTGTATTCTCTTAGCCTATTTACATACAGATACTAGAATTGCATAAAACATTGTATACAACTTGTGCACATCTTTCAATTCATAAAATATCTGCAAATTATGACGTAAACATTCAATTATTCCATATTATAAAAATATGCATATTATTTTGTCATATAAATAAATATAAACTCCATCGAATAAGGATGTAAGTAACAATTTTAGGTGACATAGATTTTACGAGATGGTTCCGTGAAGAAATTGATTAGACACTCGCTCTCCGCCTCTGGGTTCCGAGTTCACGTCTCGGTCACACCATGAGTGGTTCGTGGTGAACGAATCTCAGCCAGGACTCAGATTTTTCTTACTTCCCTGATAAAAAACTTAGGGTGTCCATTGTCACCAGTATTATTTAATTTATACTTAGACCACGTCATAAATGAATGGCAAGAACAAATGAATATAAATAATGTATTGACAACTCTGCTTTCTGCAGACGATCAAGTAATAATGACAGCATCAGAAAATGCTTTACAACAATTCCTTTATACTTTAAATAATATCTCTCTAAAATACAATTTAAGAATATCTACATCTAAAACAAAAATATTAGCTCTGAAAGGAAAATGTGCAATAAGAACAAAAATAATGATAAACAATGTAATTATAGACCAAGTTCAGAATTTTAATTATTTGGGATATCATTTAGGCAATGACAGAAATTTAGATAAACGCACTAAAATACAACGATTCAATTATCTATGTGGCACAATTAAACGCACTTTATTGAATAAGACTAGAAAAGAAACTATTTTGAAGTTTTACAAAGTATTGGCAGTTCCATCTGTTATCTATGGATGTGAAACCTGGACATTAACAAAGGCAGATAGTAAACAAATAGAGGCTGCAGAAATGAAGATGTTGAGAGCAATAGCAGGATACCAAAGGACCGATAAAAAGAAAAACGAAGATATAAGAACAGAACTTAATATATTTAATCTCTGTGAAAAAATAAAATATCAAAATGCTTATCTTCAGCACGTATTACGAATGAATGAACAGCGCATACCAAGAAGAATGTATAATTATAAACCAAAAGGGAGAAGAATGTTGGGAAGACTATTGAAGAGATGGAAGGACCAATTCGACCTATAATGAGATCGGAATAGGCCATTGGGCTTAATCCTTGTTGTTGTTGATGACGATAAAAACTTGATGTCACCAGTTTTCTATAGTCATCATGTTGTTCCATTTAATTTGTCCGTGTCTTGGTGTAATATCAGGGTAAATCGATGAAGGATGAAGGAAGTAGAAGACACAAGAGAATGGAGATTTACAATGAAGAGCTACAACAGGCTGTAGCACTTACGAAGATACTGCTGAATGGTGTAACAAGTCTGGTCATTGTATATCAAGAACTTAGTGATACAGGCCTTCATCTCATCTCATCTCAGGAACACGAGGAATATACACCGTGTCCCATTCAAACCTGCCACATTTTAATTATTAATCATAACTCTCAAAGTAAGCGGAATTATGAAATGAGGTTGGTATTAAAAGAGAAACTCAAATAATTTTTGTTTTCATTGTTGCTGTTAATTCATCTGTCGCATGTTGGACAATAATGACGTAAAACAAAATCACTCCACTGGACTTCTTCCTCTGGGGCTATGTAAAAGACCGTATGTTTGCGACTCCAGTACAAGATCTTCATGATTTACGAACCCGTATCCTTGACACAATTGCAACAGTACCAATGGGCGTGTTGGACAGAACGTGGCACGAAATCGAATACAGACTTGATATTGTACGTGCTACTAATGGTGCACATATAGAGGTGTTTTAATGTGTGGCAATGAAAATTCTTTGAGTTTCTGTTTCGTTTAATACCAACCTCATTTCATAATCCCGCATACTTTGTTAGTTATGATTAATTAAAATGTGGGAGGTTTGAATGGGACACCCTGTATTATCTTTTATTAAATTTTAGCTATGTTCGATCGAGTGCTAAAATGGGCCTTTTGTGGACTATTTCCAATCCTAAAATCCATAATTATCTTTAGGAAAGTTAAAAAAAAATCTATATAAAACCTGCATACGTCCAATAGTGGTATATGGAAGTGAAACCTGGACTATGGTAAAGAGATCTGAGAATTTTATTAACAATTTTGAAAGAAAGATTTTGAGAAGGATATCATCATCATCATCATCCATACAAGTATTAGGCCGTGTGGCCTGTTACGGTCTCAAAGAGGAATTTTCAATCCAGCGTTTTTTTGGATGTCCCAGCGATATTTTGCCTTGGGGACAGCAGCGAAGTATGGCTTTTGGAATTCTATGAGATGGCATTCGTTGAAGACGGGCTTTCCAGTTGTTCTGGTAGTTTTGTATATGGTGAAGAATGGGTTCTACATCCTACTCTTCCATAATTTCCTCATTTCTTTTATGGTTCCACTTTGTGTAGCCTGCTGTACGGCGCACATATCGCACCTCATTTGCTGTTATTCGGCTTTCATCTCTTCTTCGTATTGTCCATGCTTCACTACCATATCTTAATACTGGTCTTGCAAGAACCTTATAAAGCCGTAATCTTGTGTTCTTCTGTACTAAAGATGGTTTCATTATACTGTTAATTATCCCCGTTGAGAATAGAAGATGGAGAATGAGGAATATCAGGAAATCTATGACCTTTTTAAAAGTAAAGTAAAGTGATCCCACAACAGGCCCGGAGGCCGTTGGGGTAGTAGGAGGTTAAGGCTCCCACTTTTTCTATACAATCGGCACTTTATGTCAGCCGGGTTGTCAGCCCTGCGTGACGGCCACCTTTACCCCCAGAACAAGCGTCTGGTACTCATTTCCGTTAGAGGCTGAGTCGACCCCAGGGCCATAGTGCCGCCAGAGGGTTTGGGTCAGTTTAAAAATCCTGACCCCAACGGGACTTGAACCCTCGACCCTCCGGCTTGTAGCTCAGTGCCTTAACCACTACGCTACGGCGTGCCTTAAAAATATAAAATGGAATACCTGAGGTTTCAGTATTTCACAACTTTCGATGTGGGATGTGGAGTACTTTCGGAGCATATGTTCCATCTTCAGCTTGTAAATCCGTAGAAGCTGATGATGGAGCATATACTTCGAAAGTGCTCCACATCCCACATCGAAAGTTGTGAAATACTGAAACCTCAGGTATTCTATTTTTATATTTTAAAATTTACATAGTGACCTCAACTGTCATTTGTCATGAATTTTAAAAGTATTGACTTTTTAAGGTACCTGATATATCAACTCATGTGAAATTTTAAAAAAAAGTGCAATAGGCTGGACACGTTCAAAGAATGGATACCTAAGAAAGTGATATTAGAGGAGATGTTTAGGAAGCGGCCAGTAGGAAAACATAAGAAAAGATGGGTGGACTCGTAAAGGAAGATTGTAATCAAATCCTTCTATAATTGTTGCGCCATAGAAACGAAATGAAAAGAATCTTAGCAGCATCACAACTACCTACTGACAATATAAAACAAAAAAAAATAACTACTTAACAGATGCCATCGTCTTCAACTTAGTTAAAATCTTTTAAAACTTGAAGACGTTTCGGAAACCGGTTCCATCATCAGCAGAACGTTGCAAGTCACTTACTAAGTTAGATAATATTACATAAATAGCAGTGAATATTGTATTAATTTTAACAAATTCACGAAAAGTGATATTTACATCCTTCTTCGAGTGAGTTCTTCTGTTATATAAAATAGAATAGAACCTTCCCAAAGGGCTGTACAACAACAGGTACAATGAAGCTTGCTTTGCGTTATTTTATAAATAAATAGTAACATAATATATTACCTTTTAACAAACTTCTATAACAAAAATAAACAACGTAAATATATCTACAGGGTTATTCAAAGTTTCAAACATTTCCAGTGGGATTCACAGCAGAACCAATTCGCGAGATGCAGAATCATTTTTATAGTATTCTAAAATATTGTCTTCTCTCCGATTGGAAGACAGACAAAATGCTTTTTTTAAAATATTTTTTAAATTTAGTTTTATTACTAGCTAATGCCCGGCGTGCGTTGCTACGGCCAAATAAATGAAATACGTATTCAAACTTAATTGAATTGTGTAGTATACGCTGAATATAAAACTATTATTCTACCAGTTATATTATATGGATGCGAAACATGGGCTCTTACTTTAAGGGAGGAAAGGAGATTACAAGTATTTGAGAATAAATTACTTAGGAAAATTTTTGGACCAAAGAGAGATGAACAGACAGGTGAATGGAGAAGACTACTTAACAATGAACTACATGGTCTTTATAGGAAGCCAGATATAATAAGAACAGTTAAGTCTCGTAGACTGCGATGGGCAGGACATGTTGCACGTATGGGCAATGAAAGACTTGCATGGAAGCTTCTTGTAAGAAAGCCAGAGGGAAAACGCCCAGTTGGTAGACCAAGAATGAGGTGGGAGAATAACATTAACTATGATTTGAGGGAAGTAGATTATACAGGGAATGATTGGAAAGCATTCGCTCAGGATAGGGATGTATGGAGAGCTTATGTCCGTGCGGCCATGAACCTACGGGTTCGATAGTGCCAGTGAGTAAGTAAGTAAGTATACGCTGAAACGAACCAAATATGGCGGTTACTAGTCAATTTTTCTATCTATCTATCTATCTTTCTTCGGTTTTTTTACAGCTGCTGCCGTCTTCCCGTGCCAAACCTCCAAATCCTACGATCTTGCTTAGCCCTTTTGCTTGCATTATTATCTTCATGTTTTTCTTCCATATTAACTTTGGTCTCCATATTTTTTTCTTTCCAATTTCGCTGGACATATCAAACTTTGAAAGATTCTCCATCCGTTGATGCGAGTGGTTTTGCTGTGTTTAAAACTCCGAGATACAAATGGATAACCCTGTATATTTAAGGCACATTCCTTGAGGCGTAATAAATATATTCTTAATACAACATTCATTAAAGTTAACACAAATTAAAATATAGTTACTATATCTTAACATAAATACTATTCTATAAAAATATCTGTACAGAATTGCACTGACGGCCCAATTATCACATTTGTGAAATTATCATACACTTTTTACATAAATATACATTTATTATATACTTAAACTATTTTACAAACTATTAAAGATAAAGAATGTACATTCTCACACTGTGCTAAAATCTTTTAAATCTTTCTGTTTAGAAAATTGTATCAATAGAGTGAATGTCTCAAATGACTTGCATAATAATTTTGATCAAGGGTAGTTAGCCCTTAAATTGGCAAAACACAAATTTCTTCTGTTAGTTATTTAAATGTTGCGGACCGCAGTGAAAACGGAATCTTATGTAACTGTTATTATTAGGTATATTGTATAATTACGCATACATTTAAGTGGTTTCTTTTTATTAGTTTTCTTCTGATTTATTTAAAATATTAAATTTATTAAACAAACTGATGTATCCAAAAGGATACATTACGAATTTAAGGGTTAGTGACAAAAGAAGGTAATTTTGAAGAAGTGGTTGATTTCAAATACCTACAGAGTGATTCAGAAATATGGCTATACGTTTGATCGCATTTTGTGACGAAAATAGTATTATTAAAGGAAATATGATGTTATCATTGGAAAGGGAATCCTTCAAATTACAACAATAGAACAAAACAAATCACTGCTCACGTGCAGCTTGGCGAGTTGATTTTTGTGGGCTAGCGTCGAACGCCTCCACAATTCCCTTCGTTGTTTCTGCATCCGTGCTAATGCGAGGCCTACCAGGAGGTTTGATTTTCTGCATCCTTCCCGTTTCCAGCAGTCGTTTTCTCCACTTCCCCACAGTCGACGGCTGCAATGCTAAGTTACACTCACGTCTTGCGGCCTCACGATCATTAGCATACGTTATTGCCAATGCAGTAATTGTAATTTGCTGTTGCATATTCAATGCCATTTTGACTAATGACGTAAGTTCTACACTGTTTTGTTTTATTCCACTGTTGTAATTTGAATAATTGCCTTTCCAACGGTAATTTCATATTTCCTGTAATGGTAATATTTTCATCACACAACGCGATCAAACGTATAGCCATATTTATGATTCACCCCCGCAGGAACAATAATCACAAACAGGAATGAGATGCACAAAGAAATTAAACATAGGATCAACTAAGGAAATGCGTGCTATTATGAACTTTTGTCGTTCCAACTTGTACAAAAAATATATTAAACTGCAAATATATCAAAGTAATTTTCTCCCAGATTTATGGATACGAAACACGGACTCTTACTTTAAGGGAGTAGAAAAGTTTACGATATTAGAGTATGAAGTTCTTAAGAAAATCTATGGACCAAAGAGAGATGAACTGAGAGGTGAATGGAGAAGACTAAACAACTGTGAGATACATGAACTTTATGGGAAACCAGATGTAATAAGAACAGTTAAGTCTCGTAGATTACGACTGACAGGAGATGAAAGAGGGGCATAGGAGCTCCAAGTCGGAAAACCAGAGGGAAAACGCCCAGTAGGAAGGCCAAGAATGAGAAGGGAAAATAACATTAACCATGGTTTGAGGGAAGGAGATTATACAGGGAATGATCGGAAAACATTAGCTCAGGATAGGGATGTATGGAGAGCACAAACATCTTTAAAAAAACTAAAATATATAAAGCGTTATTTTTTCAGTTATATGCAACCTGCGAAACATTGTATCTTGCTTTTAGGGAAAGACCAATCTCATGGTTTTGTGCTCGGACCTTCTGACCTTAGATTATGTGGCCCCGGGGTTGATTATTTATTTACATACTTACTCACTGGCACTATCGAACCCGTAGGTTCATGGCCGCGGGACATAAGCTCTCCATACATCCCTATCCTGAGCTAATGCTTTACAATCATTCCCTGTATAATCTACTTCCCTCAAATCATAGTTAATGTTGCTCTCCCACCTCATTCTTGGTCTACCAACTGGGCGTTTTCCCTCTGGCTTTCCTACAAGAAGCTTCCATGCAAGTCTTTCATTCCCCATACGTGCAACATGTCCTGACCATCGCAGTCTACGAGACTTAACTGTTCTTATTATATCTGGCTTCCTATAAAGACCATGTAGTTCATTGTTATTAAGTCTTCTCCATTCACCTGTCTGTTCATCTTTCTTTGGTCCAAAAATTTTCCTAAGAACTTTATTCTTAAATACTTGTAATCTCCTTTCCTCTCTTAAAGTAAGAGTCCATGTTTCGCACCCATATAATATAACTGGTAGAATAATAGTTTTATATATTTTCAGTTTAACGTTTTTTGAAAGAAGTTGGGACATGAAGAGTCTCTGCAATGCATAATAGCACGCATTTCCAGAATTGAGCCTATGTTTAATTTCTTTGTGCATCTCATTCCTATTTGTGATTATTGTTCCTAGGTATTTGAATTCAGTCACTTCCTGAAAATTTTCCTCATTTGTCATTAGCTGTCCATTTCCATTACATCCCCGGGGTTGATTACAAACCTTTTTTAAGCTAACATATTTTTAAAATGTCGGTTACTTGGTGTCGCCCTCTGCATGATCGCGAGCCGACCGTTTTAAAATACACACATAAGTTTGTCTTAACTCATCAAACCGATTATAATGTGGTCTGTTTTAATTTACGCACTTCCTCGGCAGAAGACATACCACTGAGAAACATTCAAAGTTGTTGGATCTGGCATCACTGTACGTAATAAAACAAGTGAGTGTTTATACAGTTAGGACAGAGTGTCTAGTTAACTTATAGTCTTCTAACATCGCCTCACATGGTAGTTGTCCATGTATTAAGCGTGACAGTGCTTCACATACGGAATTATTATAGTGGCGGTAGTCTGCATCTTTGTATTTAATTACACTGGTCAACATGATTTTTGTCTCATGAGTACCAATAGTTGTACTTGATGCAGTTTTTTATCGTGTTTTCAAATATGTATTCGGAATTTCTCCATCACCCACAGTTTTTTTTAAATTTCAATTTCACTTAATAGATTTAAATAATAATTTTTTTAATAAACGTTTTTTTCGTCCATTTGTCCATTGTAAAATAAAACCAAATGAGCTAACTCAGGAAATTTCAGCTATGGAAAAGAGATATCAAGGCAAATGGAATCATAATATGCTGGCCGATTATTGTTGGACCATCAAGAGGGATGCTCCACAGGCAAAATATAGCAGAAAATCGTCATTTCTTGCTTTCTAGGTGAGTCAGAATGTTCGAATATTTGTAGTTACGAATGTAGAAAATATTAAAGTGTTTGAAATTATAAATTCCTGTCTGTCGGAAACCTTGCGTGATGGAGAAAAACCGATATTATATTTCAATTGAGGAAAAAATACTAACAGAATCACATATTTCTCTTTCTGAGACAAAAAAAAATAGTTTTTGTTGCTCGGTGTAATTTATAACAGCTGCGGGGAAACAAAGGGAGCCACTGGACAACCATCATAGCGAGGAAATGATACTTCATTTAATTCAATGCAAGTTATGAATGAAGTAACAAAAACGGAATATATCCGAATCGAATGCCGTTGTTATATAGCGAATAGTCCATTCATTTGTCCATTTATATGTATACAATATTGATCGGCACTTGTTCTGTGTGTTCACAAAGAGTTAAATGTAAATACGGGTCAGAAACTGGATCGGAGAGTAGTTAGTTCCGAGTTATCAGAAAGGTTAAATAAAATAAAATGAGTAATACCAATGAACAAATGACAGTGTACAGTGTACATAAAGGAGTGTACAATGTGTGTAGTGTAAAGTGTGCTGTATGAGATATGACGGTGAAGAGAAGGGAGAAGGCGAAACCCGGTGCCGGCACATAGTCTACTCCTGTGGAAAAGGGCTTAACATTCCCATCCTGTTTTGATGGATTGAATTAGATTTTAAAATTTAAAAAATGGATTAAAGAATATTAGCACAGCAATATGTTTCATTCTGGTCTTATCGCTTAAAAGTTGAAAAATACTTTATGAAACAGACTATAAATTACTTTGTACATAATATACAGGATGTATTAATAACTAGTTACCGATATTTATTTTATCATTATTCTGAGAGCTTTTCATTAATTTCAACTTAAGTTTGGATAGGCCAAATACGTTCTCTTTTTTTATGGTGGCCTATTTTTCTTTGAGGAATGGAATACATCGCACATTATTATATACCATTCACAACCATTACAGCCCCAATCCATTGTAAATCAAAGATTATAGCGCAGATGTTTAGTTATTCAAATTAGAAAAAATCTATGATGTAGGAATTGCGTAAACTAAGCGAATTCCTCAGCAAGTCCAATTTATTGTCCCATTTTCCTGGTTTACGGAATTTATATTTATTTTGTTAATTATTTCCTGTGTGTTCAGTTTCGTTGAGAGAAAACAAATATGGTGATTATTAAATTTTGATTTTTATTTTCTGACAGCTCCATGGCCCTGAGTTCTTGTCAGCTTCTAACTGAAATGAGTGTCAGATGCTTGTTCTGACGGTAAAGGCGGCCGTCACCCAGGGCTAAAAGCCCGGCTGACATAAGTGGTTGTTTCCCTAGAAAAATGAAAGTCTTAATCTCCTAACACCTTAACGATTTCCTGAGGCCTATAGACGGATCACTTTACCTCTTTTAATATTGATATGAATTAGGGTAGATCAGAGTGAAACTTAAAACGCTAACAAAATAACTCAATCCACTTTTAAAATATTCCACCTAAATGGGGTTTCAAGTCTGGAAAATAGTACTGCTCTTATGGAAAGGCTGTTGCCACTTGACGCCGCAGACTGAGTGACAGTGATGGAAATATAATTATCTCCAAGTTTCGTTGAATGGCATCACTGCTAGCAGCTGTTCCAGTAATTGAGTTCACCCCTTAACTTTATTAAATACATAGGTGATGATTATATGTTCCACAATAGTATTTTTTCCATAAATCGGGCAACTACTTGCTTGGCAAAGATGTAGGTAAAACTATTTAACTAAATTATTTAATTAAAATTAATTAACTAATAAAAAATCTCACATAAAAGGACATGTTTACTAACAAGAATAGCTCCGTAAGAGCAATGCTATTTTCTAGACGTGAAAAACTCTATAGTGGAATTCCTCATCTGGCACTTGATTGGCAGGATGAGTTGTAAGTCCGGTTGGAGATAAAAAAAAATAATCGCAATAGTTTGTAATCTGTGGTCCGTTCTAACGTGAACACACATATCTGCACAATACAACCTTATCTTTTAATACCATATGTACAGTAAAATGATGATGATTATTTATAAAAATTCAGTTTAACAATGTAAAAATGGACAAAATCTTATAGACACTAGAATTAAAACAATACAATGAAAACCTAGAGTTCAGTTTACTAAATTTTCTCAGCAGAAAAAAATGACATAATTAAAAATAAAAATTACATTATATATACATGTTCATAGATTCATTTTTATCTTGGCGTATATTTCAAACATAAACCAGATGCAATTGAAAACACTTCCAGCACAATTCGTAGACTCATTCGGAAACACAGAAATAGACTGGAATATGGTGTCTAGCCGTGAAGCAGGAATTTCAATTTTATGTCAGAAAATATTTGAGCATTTAATAAGAATGATACAGAATGATTCAAAATAAGTATTACAGACTTCTAGGAGTTGTAGAGGGGACTTAGTTGATAACGTTTTGATAAAGAACTCATGTCCGGAAACGTACCATTTTGACGTAAGAAGTTTGAAGATCGAAACACAATGGGCTGATATCGCGTGTCTTGTGTTTCAGAATAAGTATTACAGACTTCGGTGTTATAGAGGGGACTTAGTGGATAAAGTTTTGATAAGGAACCCATGTCCGGAAACGTACCATTTTGATGTAAAATAAGTTTGAAGATCGAAACACAATGGGCTGATATCGCGTGTCTTGTGTTTCAGAATAAGTATTACAGACTTCTAGGTGTTGTAGAGGGGACATAGTGGAAAAAGTTTTGATAAGGAACCCATGTCCGGAAACGTACCATTTTGATGTAAAATAAATTTGAAGATCGAAACACAATGGCTGATATCGCGTGTCTTGTGTTTCAGAATAAGTATTACAGACTTCTAGGTGTTGTAGAGGGGACTTAGTGGATAAAGTTTTGATAAGGAACCCATGTCCGGAAACGTACCATTTTGATGTAAAATAAGTTTGAAGATCGAAACAAAATGGGCTGATATCGCGTGTCTTGTGTTTCAGAATAAGTATTACAGACTTCTAGGGATTGTAGAGGGGACCTAGTGGATAAAGTTTTGATAAGGAACCCATGTCCGGAAACGTACCATTTTGATGTAAAATAAGTTTGAAGATGGAAACACAATGGGCTGATATCGCGTGTCTTGTGTTTCAGAATAAGTATTACAGACTTCTAGGGATTGTAGAGGGGACCTAGTGGATAAAGTTTTGATAAGGAACCCATGTCCGGAAACGTACCATTTTGATGTAAAATAAGTTTGAAGATGGAAACACAATGGGCTGATATCGCGTGTCTTGTGTTTCAGAATAAGTATTACACACTTCTAGGGATTGTAGAGGGGACCTAGTGGATAAAGTTTTGATAAGGAACCCATGTCCGGAAACGTACCATTTTGATGTAAAATAAGTTTGAAGATGGAAACACAATGGGCTGATATCGCGTATCTTGTGTTTCAGAATAAGTATTACAGACTTCTAGGGATTGTAGAGGGGACCTAGTGGATAAAGTTTTGATAAGGAAGCCATGTCCGGAAACGTACCATTTTGATGTAAAATAAGTTTGAAGATGGAAACACAATGGGCTGATATCGCGTGTCTTGTGTTTCAGAATAAGTATTACACACTTCTAGGGGTTGTACTACACCTGTTGAGTCGGAGGAAGATCTTCTTGCACGAATTCTGGCGGCAGCAGAAATTATTGAGCACACACCAGGTCTTGTGGGACGTGTGTATGAAAACATGCGTTGCAGGTACACTTTGTGCAACGAACAACTGGAACCACACTTGTAGTAAAACCCCCAAAAGTCTGTAATAGCTATTCTGAAGCACAAGACATGCGATATCAGCCCATTGTGTTCCGATGTTCATACTTATTTTACATCAAAATGGTACGTTTGCGGACATGGGTTCCTTATCAAAACTTTATCTACTAAGTCCCCTCTACAACCCCCAAAAGCCTTTAAAACTTATTGTGAATCACCCTGTATAATATGAAGAAGATTTGGATTGTCACATTCAGTTTACATTCTTTTTTCTTACTCCTTTACTCTCCGTGTATTTGTTTATAGCATCTGATATAAGATCTGAAAACTCCACCAAAAATCTGTGTAGTAATTCTAGCGAGTATATCTTTACATTAGACGTAAGTAGTGAGAAAATTTAGTAAACTGTACATTTAGTTCATGATTTCAACTGAGAAGCCATTTTTCTTTGTTAAAACTTTGGTTCTTTTTGCCCAAAATCTACAATATATACACAATAATTTACACCATACTGGTCACAAAGTTTGAGCAAACATTAATATAAATAGAGAGAAAGTTGTGCTTGATTCAGGATCTCAACCAAAAAACTCTAATTGTATGTGCCAGACAAAAAAATATATTTTCTTCTTTAATATCGAGAATAAATTTTATCCACATATAAATGTTGACAAGTTCTGGTGCTCGGGTGCAGTTCAGTTACACAAATAATATATATATATATACTTATTTACTCACTGGCACTATCGAACCCGTAGATTCATGGCCGCGCGGCCACAAGCTCTCCATACATCCCTATCCCTAGCCAATGCTTTCCAATCGTTCCCTGTGTAATCTACTTCCCTCAAATCATAGTTAATGTTGTTTTCCCACCTCATTCTTGGTCTACCAATTGGGCGTTTTCCTTCTGGCTTTCCTACAAGAAGCTTCCATGGAAGTCTTTCATTTCCCATATGCGCAACATGTCCTGCCCATCGCAGTCTACGAGACTTAACTGTTCTTATTATATCTGGCTTCCTATAAAGACCATATATATATACATATATATATATCCTGGTGCGATAGGCCTAGAAGGCCTTTGGCCTACCATCTGGCTGCTGACCTCACATCCATATGTGTCAATCACAGAGGTAGATGATCATCGAGCCAGTGTAGGGGTGACATGTGGTCAGCATACAAATAGAAAATACAAGGTAATGCAACATTTTAGTTAAAGGTAGAAGGAAAACGAAATATATAAATTTAGGAGTTAGTTTAAAAATATACAATAAATTCTGACATATAAAATATAAAAAATAATACAAGGGAAAATAAAATAGAAAAAAATATAGGCCTACATTGGACAAGAAATGTCTAGAATGTTGTAAATCAGCGATCCTAGCGGTGACCATTGTAATCTTGTCTTATGTTCTTTAGCAGTCTTCGTTGTATAAATCTGTAACAAATAGCTATACAGCGTGTCCACAAATACAGTATCATACTTTAAAATACTATTACGTCGCTTTGGATAATCGTATCTAAATGAAATTGGTGACAGTCAAAAGAGAAACTCAAAACGTTTTTGCTACATCTCATAGAAATTGAATGTGGCCCCCACGAGTGACGCTGCAGACATCTAAATATCCAACAATGAACCCATATCGACCACAAAAAAAAACAAGATTAAATTTAGTTTAGTTTCTGTATTGTTGTCCATTATTCTCCATTGAGTCCACCGCTGTGGTCTCGAGGTAGCATGCTGCCTTGTCACGCAGCGGGCCCGGGTTCGATCCCCGGTCGGGACAGTTTTTCTGGGTGAGGTTTTTTCGAGGTTTTCCCTCACCTGTAAGACAAATGTCAGAAGAACTTTAAGGCCCAAACGGTCCCCGAAATCATATGGCCATCATCATCATCATCCTTACCATCATCATCATCCTTACCATCATCATCATCATCATCCTTCACCGGTGTGGAAAGCAACGGGAAACTACCACACCTGCAGTTCCCTAGTAAAGCTGCAAGCATAGCATGAAAGTGCTATGATTGCAGTCAAAGACCTGCCCTCAGGCAGAATTACTATGGATGGATGGAATCTCCATTGTTGACATGCACAAAACTTTTTTAGTTTCTCTTTTGATTGTCACGGATTTCATTTAGATACGAATATCCAAAGCGACGTGGTAGTAGTTTAAAGTATGATACTATATTTGTGGACACGCTGTATTTTGTGAATATAAGATATTTACTATATTTATTTAAATTTTAAGTTTTGTTGTAAAACATTCTTCAGCTTTATTTGTTGTCTTGTGTAATTGTTGTGCAGTGTCTAACTTTCAACTTCCTCAGGCTCCTAATTATATGATTTTTCCGTCTATATTTTGGTCTTCTTCGATTAACTCCAGGAGTAATTACAATATTATTTACCCCTTTAAAACATCCATTATTAGTCAAAACCAGTTTTACTAATAAATAAAGCAAGTCTGTTACTCTTACCTCATAAAATGTTGAGTTATTTTGGACATGTTTCAATACGCCTGCATATCATCATCAGCTGTTGAATTTCCCTGGATGTTCGACGTAAAATTCAACAGTCTGCACAAGTTGATGATGATATGCAGGCGTTTTGTAACATGTCCAAAAGAACTTAACTTTTTATGAGGTAAAATGCAACAGATTTGCCTTATTTGTTAATAAGAACCTTACAATATAACTTCCTATTATAAATTATTAATTTTAGTAGACAATGAAAACAAAGAAAAACATTCTCATATATATATATATATATATATATATATATATATATATATATATAATTTTTTAAAGGAAAGAGTGGAGAATGCTGAGTTTGCAGTGAAAGACCTGCTGTCGGGCATAACACTATATATGTATGTATATCATTTTTGGCACTCTTAGCATTGAGCTACATAAGTATATCTTCTGGATCAAGCACAAATTCCTCTCTGTCTAGTCTCCAAGTTCCCCTTAAAGAGTGAACTGTATGGGGCGCTTCAACAGTATGAAGCCATTATTATGGAGTTTTGCTGTTGTGTAACGACATTAATGTTTACAAACATTAAATTGAAGAATAACTGAACAAACATCTATGTTTTGTTTCTGGTGTCTTGAGAAAAAATGACATTTTATTGATTATTGTCCGCACAGTGAATGCAGTCGATATGATGCTATGTACAACAGGGCTCAGAGTGTTCATACAACAATATTCACACCATAATATGATACTATTTACACATTTTCCATCTATTGGTATAAAAGCGATTGAATATTATTGTATATGTGACATTGGTACATAAAAATTATGGGAAATTAGTTATTAAATTTATAGAAGATTTCCAGCTGTAAAACTGATTAATTTGTAAGTGTTTACAATACTTATGAAGGTTATGTAATACACTCAGATGTTGTTTAAGATGGGGTCAAAATCTCAATTTTTTTCACGTCTAAAAAATGCAGTTTGCAACTTAACCACAGTGGTTTCCCTACCATCTATTGGTGTAAAAGTAATTGAATATTATTGTATATGTGACATTGGTAGGGAAACCACTGTAGTTAAGTTGCAAACTGCATTTTTTAGACGTGAAAAAAAATTGAGATTTTGACCCCATCTTAAACAACATCTGAGTGTATTACACAACCTTCATAAGTATTGTAAACACAAATTAATCAGTCTTAGAGCTGGAAATCTTCTATAAACTTAATAACTAATTTCCCATAATTTTTATGTAGTAAACTTCATTTGCTTATAAAAATGGTATTTTCTTAACTTAACTCATAATTTTTTAATGAGCCAAATTGAATGCCCAATTACAATATGTTATGAACAGACATTTGATTTGTTTAGTTGTTTCTTGACTCACCTCATACTTCTTAACTCCCAAGCAGACTCGGGTTTCTTCACTTCATTTGTGACATTCTCAATGCTGTATGTTCACAACTGATGTCCAACGGCCTCCTCTCCTGCAGACTGACCTCCTGAGAGGAGGCCGTTGGACATCAGTTGTGAATGTAATACAGCATTGAGAATGTCACAAATGAAGTGAAGAAACTCGAGTCTCCTTGGGAGTTAAGAAGTATGAGGTGAGTCAAGAAACAACTAATCAATATTAAAATAAACCTCATAGTGTTATTTCCTACCTACATAACTTAACACATTTGATTGTTTACAACTTAGGGGTCTTTTTCTTAGCATGTTCATGTAGAGGTTTATAGAAGGATAAATCTATATCGTTGTTACATATTAAAATTTATCACTTCTAACTAAACATAAAATAAAATAAAATAATTTAATTAATTAAAAACAAAACTTAAAGCTTTATGTGATTTTCATATTTATTAAAATATAAATTAGTTACAGCTGTTTTGGTACTTTGTACCTTCTTCAGACATGAAAACAAATGAATGAATTTTATTAATATAGTACATAACAACTGTAACTATGCAACACTCTCTATTATAAATTTAAAAGAGGTGATTCATTCAAATCTAGTTGTGAATTTAACAGCTTATTGCCACTTTTCAATTTATTTGTCTCTACAACTTCTAAAAGGTCCAACTTATTTCCTTTGTCACAAACGTGTAAAATTTTAAAGTTTGGATCAAAACAATGGTCATATTGGAGTAGGTGGTTAGCATACTTTGAATTATCTAAACTTCTGTTATATGCTATCATATGTTCCTGTATACGAGAAATAAAAGGTCTGCCAGTTTTTCCTATACAGACATTGTCACATGTGCCACACTTCAATTTATATACACTTGACAATTTTTCCTTTTTTTTGTTTTCTTATTATATTTTGTAAAGTTTTATTAGTTTTAAATGCCACATTTATGTTCAACTTTTTTAAGCATTTAGGAAAGTGGACCTTGTATGACATTATGACATATTTATTTACGTTTTTTCTTGGGTAAACGAAAAATGTTGTTAATTGCTTTTTTGTAATAAATTTTCTTAATTAATAAGCTGTTAAATTCCCAACTAGATTTGAATGAATCACCTCTTTTAAATTTATAATAGAGATTGTAAAAAACAATGGCCTTCAAGGGCGCTCATCCAGTTCGGACAAAGATAATATTAGAAAATAAACCAATAGAACAAGTGGTAAGATATAACTTCCCAGGTTGCGAAATATCATACACAGCGGAAACAGATATAAATAACAAACTAAATAAGTTTAATTATATAACAGGAACACTAAAAAGATATTTGAAAAATAAAGCCAGGAAAGACTCTATAATTAATTTATACAAGACAATGGCAGTGCCTATTATTACTTATGGATCCGAAACATGGACAGTGACAACACAACAAGCTGCTGAAATGAGATTCCTCAGACCAATAGCAGGATATCAAAGAACAGACAAAAAAAACATAACACAGAAATAAGACAACTAAAAGTAGAGGAATTAAACACAACAATAGAGCAATGCAGAACAAACTGGAAAGAACACTTGACAAGGATGACAGAACAGAATACGAAAAGCAGCATACAGCTATTCACCACGAGGAAGAAGAAGTTTTCGAAGGCCAAAGAAAAGATGGAAAGAGCAGCAATTTGGAGCCAGAACAGGCTAGTAAATAAGCCTAAACCGTGAAGAAGAAGAAGAAGAAGAAGAAAAAATAAAATAAATACACTTGTTGCATAGTTACATTTGTTATGTACTATAATAACAAAATTCATTAATTTGTGATCATGTCTGAAGAAGGTACAAAGTACCGAAACAGCTGTAACTAAATTATATTTTAATAAATATGAAAATCACATAAAACTTTAAGTTTTATTTTTATTTAATTAAATAGGTTATGGATTTTCATCAAGTAAACACCAATTCAATTGATTGATTAAAATAAAATCAATTTGTATATTTAAACTACAAGTATAATGAAAAATTGCGTAGGTGAGATCAAAATTTTGACCCTGATACGTATATTTTTTTATTCCAAACAACTCTTACTCCAGATTTTTTAAATATTGATGCCATCTTTTAGAATTAACAGAAACTAAAGACTAATAGCTATAAAGCAGATAATATAATTTATTAGAAAAATAATTCATCTTTAGGCAGTTGGTTAAGAAAATACCCTAAAAGCCAAATGGTTTCAAGTTCAATTCCTGATGGGGCCAGGATTTTTAAACCACCCTTAACCTCTTGGTAGCATTATGACACTGGGGTCAACTCATCCTCTAATGAAATGAGTACCAGATGCATGTATGTGGATAAAGGTGGCCCTTATGCAGTGCTGACAACATGGCTGAACTCTGCACAAGTAGAAGCTTTATCCACATACTACTCCAAGGGGTCAAAACTCCAGTAGTGGGGTTTATACCTCCAGAAAAATGTAACATAGATGTTTGTTCTTCAGCTACTCTTGTCAACTAGCAACGAATTGAAGATCTACGTTGAGAACTTCCTGGAGGAAGAACGGTGACAAAACTAACATTTTCTGAATCACTACTTGTTCCTCCTGCGTCTTCTAATAGAGCAGGATTGTTCAGTGTCCTGATTAGGTCAGAACCCACACCACTGTCAACAGATTCCGTCACCTTCGCACACGTTGATAGTTTACGGAAATTTCCAAAGAAAAAAGAATCAGTTGCGATACTTTCAGCACCAGATTCACTAGCACCATCACACAGAGACTCGTCTGTTTCACTAACACTGCCCTGTCCGTGACTCGAACTCTGGGTTTCAGTTTCTAAAATTGTGGCAGTTTTTGTCATTTTATGACGCTTTCTAGAATCATTAGAATCCGTACTGAGGTAACCAGAATCCTCTGGTTTCTGAATTACTTTGGATGCATTACTTTCTATCATGCGACGCCATGTCTTTTTCACTGAGTCCGCTCCTCTTTTGTCTCGCAAATGTTTCACAATATCTTTGTCTAAAGATTGGGTTTTTTCTGAAGTTGGAGAATCGCCGTTGTTATTTTTATTTTCTACGCTCTCTGCCTTTTTCAAGCTGCCATTTTCATAAAGTTGTGCAGTAGATCTGACTGGTTGTAATATGAATTGGCTGTTGAGGTCACATCTTGGTTTGATCTGCTGCTGAAAATGTGGGAATTTGTTTGTTAAACTTTTCTCTACCCTGTGACCAAGTGTTTGACTTCCATCTTGCTCTTCATCTCCGGAGTAAGGTGCCATGTAGAATGCTTCGTAGTCTGACTCGTTTAAACTGTCAACAGAAGCACCAGACAAGTTGGAAAGTGTTTCAAGGTCACGTGACTCTATGGTTGATGTAGAGGACATTGTAGAGATATCCTGACCGAATGGACTGCGTTTGGTTACTGGCAATGGAGGAAGTGGTCTACGCGCAAGGTTGGATATCGTTCTCTTCTCTCTGGTGCTTCTGCTACATCCGTTTTTTGGCGGCAGAGGGGGTTTTATGGTTCTCGGAGGTAATGGAGGGGTAGGTTCTATCTTGTATATTGGACGTGGTGGTGGAGGATCCTCGTAAATTGCACTTGCTTTCGGGGGTAGTGGTGGCATGGCATCGGGTGGTTTTGGTTTATGCAAACCGTTTGTTAATCCTGGTGGTGTTGGAGCTCTTTGTCTCTTTGCTTGCTTTGCCTCTGGATTAAGAATAACACCATCAACTGATCTCGGTCCACTTTTTGAATAATGGTGAGAACGTCTTCTTGAGAATGTATCCATTTCATTATTCAAGGACCGCGTTGAACCCACAAGACTGACGTTGTCTGCTTCATTACGGTAGTTGTATCTAGCTTCATATATTTCTCTCAAACTACCAAATCCTCTATTTAACGGAGAACCGTTTAATATCTGAGTAAGATCGTCTGATCCAGCCTGGCTTAAAGAATCACTTCTGAAACTTCCAGTTGTGCGAAGAAGTATTTGAACTGGTCTTTCTAAAGAATCGTTATAATTCTCAACTTGTTTTCTTGCAGGTCTCACTAATGGTTCTGTATCTTCATGTTTATGTCTATTGGGTTTCCTATCAAGAGTATCTGGTTCAAAACTATCTGAATCATCTGGATATTGAATATAATTCTCAGGAGAATCTTCAACTTGGATTGTCAAGTGGCCTGGTTTTTCAACTGGTTCAGAGTAACGGATTTTTGGCCCGCTACTTGTTGACGTATTGCTTGGTGAACTGGTTAGGCTTCCAAAATTATATCCATCGTTCACGTACACTTCGCTAACCAGACTGTAACCATCGTTATGATTAAGCAACTCTGGAAGGTTGTACAATTTAATGTCTTTGTTTGAACTGGTGGATGTTACATCTGGATTCAGAACAATTATCTCATATTCGTGATCATCAGAAACTACTTTTTCTAAAACTTTGCTACTATTATCAAGTTTTAATTTAGAAATAGTCTTATTTCCTGTTTTAACGTTAAATATTTCATTTCTCATCGTCATTTCTTCCTCAAGTGGTAACGCCGAACTCAATGTTGGACTTGGTTGTGATGGAACATCCCCATAATCTGTAGGAGTTGATAATCCTTTTTCATTTTCACTAGCAGCTCGTTCAAGACTATCAGCTTCAAATTCTTCTTGTGATTTTTTATCATCTCTATCAGGGAATATTTCTTTTACTTGCGATTTGATGATTTTATCCGGAGATTTACCTATTTCTAAACCACGTTGTCCAACAAGTTCCTGCACCGCATCCATCAACTGTTTCGTCACTGGAGGTTCTCCAGATTTCTTCTTAATTTTTGGTGTAGAATTGAATCTTATTTCTTCGCTTTTTGTGGGCGATGGAAGAGGAGGGGGCGGTGGACATGATACACTTTTCACTGCAGTCAGTTTATTATTTCTATCTTTAAAGTGTTGAGATTCTGTAAGAACGCTTATAGGGGGTGGAGGCGGTGCTGGAATCATTTTAGAAGAATTTGTTTTAACTTCAAGTTCTTTATGCACGGCAAGAATAGCAGAATCGATAGCTTTGTTTCTTTTTGGCAGTTCTTCTTGTGTTGGTATAGCAGGGGCTCTGCCCTTGTGAGACGACCTAGTAACAGGTGTTTTGATACCAGCTGGTTTACTAACCAAAGAATTAGCATCATTTTGTAATAAAACATCCGACGACTTGAAGCTACTTGTTTTACCTACAGGGACATCTTCGAGCCATTTCCTGATGCTGTGTTGTTTGTTTTCTGCCGCACTGATGGGTGTACAACTCTGACACGCTGAAGACTGTTCTTGAATGGTTGGGAAACCGTTCATTTCTAAAGCACAGCCAGGGCACCCACGTCTGCGGCTGTTCTCACGCTTCAAACTAATGCTACGGAAGCTTCCGTGTTTGCTGGAACGCCCGCCGTACACTGAACCAACTGTGCTTTCTTGCTGCAACTGATCTTCTTCTGGAATTCCAAGTAAAGTTGGAGCAAATCTTTTGGCCAACATTTTGTGTTTTGCTATAGCGATCACTTCTCTTATCTTAGTCAGGGAATTCAATGGCAGCTGGTGGAGGAGCCTGTAAAATAAAACATACAGAATTATCTATAGGGTGTCTTTAATATTCAGGGTCAAAATTACACAAGTGTAGGATTGTAAACAGAGAACTCTGGGAACCAATGGTTAGAATTACGCAGAATGTACACACTCTTAGAAACGTTATTTCTCATCAACAAACTAAGACAGAAACACAATTTTTGTCGTGTATGAACCAGAAGGCACTGAAAAAGCATATCAACACGTTTGTCCAACTAAATGTGTTTATAAACAAACATGACCGTGAAATTATTATTCTATGAACGTAAATTGTTACTGCAGTGCAATTGGAAAGTGGAGAATGTTGTATGTGTGTGTGTGTGTGTGTGTGTGTATTTCTAGCGAATACACGAGGTGCGCTGCTACGCCTGAATAAATGAAATGTATGTTTTTATTTTTGTTGAATAAGTTCATAGAAAATTACGGGTTAATTAAATCATATGGTATACACTGCGACATACCAAACATAGAGGTTGTTAAGAGTCAATTTTTAATTTTGGATTTCAGGTAAACCCCAACTTCTAATGACAGTATTTACCCGATTTTTGGATAATATCTACCTCGGGCTATTGTAATAGCATGTACTGAATTTCGTTGTGAAAAACAAAAAAACTGTGACCGATAGACGAATTTTTAAATTTTGGTTTCAGGTGAACTCATACACCTAATTGTTTTAGAGAATAATAGTTGATGATTAAACACCCTCTGTACCTGAACGCCTGTATACACAAATTTCGTAACAATCGACCCAGTACTTTTCGAGTTTTGCGAACACAAACTATGCAGGCTGAATTTTTATATATAAAGATAAATCTTTTTTTATATACGTTTAGGCCCAAATAGTTCCTGAATCCTTCTGGTCATCATAATTTTCCTTATTATTTAACCTAATGTATGAGTGAGCGGTGTGATTTGTCTTAAATATTCCTGTTGTCTCAGAGATTAATCGGATTGAAGTGGTCTTTGGTTAAAATGTGTGTCCACAATAGGAGAGGGAGCGTCTCGTCACACCTATTGACCAGTGTTTAACAGCCTTGGCAAAGAAGAAACAATTTAGTGATTAATATATTGACTTAGGCTTTCACGGCCCGGAGTTACTATGATGATCTTGTAGAAGATTTCCGGGCTGTTGGCCTTGGTCTTGAGGCTTGTAGTTCCCCAACGTTTCTCCAGAGACTGCGTCCGGCATCCTCAAGAGTTGTCTTGAGACTAGCAATTTTGTCGACTACCTGCCCTATTTATACATTTATCCGCGATGTGTTCTCTGCGCGGTCCGCTACTTCGTAAATTATATCTGCCTTCTGGTTGGGCAGATATAATTTATGAAGTAGCGGACCGCGCAGAGAACACGTCGTGGATAAATGTATAAATAGGGCAGGTAGTCGACAAAATTGTCAGTCTCTTGAGGATGCCGGACGCAGTCTCTGGCGAAACGTCGTGGAACCACAAGCCTCAAGACCACGGCCAACAGCCCGGGAATCTTCTACAAGATCATCATAGTTTAATGATTAAACACAATGCTATTTTTTGTAAATATGTCTGTCCTGCAGATTTTCTTTCTTTTAAAACTTACAGCGAGTAGTTCAGGTTCGAAGTACGCTGGGTTGAAGTACAGTTTCCTGCGTCCTGTTCCATTTGTTATCGCACGCACAGTTTCTGGCCTCTCTTCTCGCCCCTCCAGGGTTTCAACAATTGATACGTTCTCTTCTGGCAGTCTCTCTATTGAGCTGGGTTCCTGCGGCTGGATCGTAAGGTCCTCTGCTTGTAGAGAGAAAGATAACCCGCAAGAATGAATCAATGCTGACGTCACTTGCACCTGAAAACATCCAAATTTATTAGCCGAGTATTTGAGAGTAAAGTTGTTAGGAAAACTTTGGATCAAAGAGAGATGAACAGACAGGTGAATGGAGAAGACTGCATCACATTCAACTACATGATATTTATGGGAAACATGATACGTATAATAACAACAGTTAATTCTCGTACACTGCGATGGGCAGGACATGTGGCAATGGGGGATGAAAGAGGTGCTTAGAAACTTCTTGTAGGAAAAAGAGGGAAAGCGCCCATCATCTTTATGCGAAACCAAATATAATAACAACAGTTAAGTATCGTAGACTGCGATGGACAGGACATGTGGCAATGGGGAATGAAAGAGGGGCTTGAAAACTGCTTGTAGGAAAACCTGAGGTAAAACGCTCAGTAGGTAGACCAAGAATGAGGTGGGAGAATAATATTAACCACAATTTCAAGGAAGTAGATTATAAAGGAGATGATTGGAAAGCATTAGCTCAGGATAGAGATATATGGAGAGTTTATGTCTGTGCGGTCATGAACCTACGGGTTCGATAGTGCCACTCAGTTATTAAGCCGTTTTTAATTGGAATCTAATAAATTGTTAACTCACTGGCACTATTGAATCCTTAGGTTGATGACCGCCCGGACATAAACTCTCCCTACATCCCTATCATGACCTAATGTTTTATAATCATCCCCTGTATAATCTACTTCCCTCAAATCATGGTTAACTTTATTCACTCTCCTAGTAGCTTTCCCTCTGGTTTTCCAACAATGAGTTCCCATGTTTCTTTATCAAATTAAATTTATTAAGCAGGGTTGTTAAATAAAATATATATTGGATTTTCTATTTATTTTGTCTAGTTCCATAATTATATATTTTAATTAAAAAAAAACATATGGAAGGATTATTAATTCTGGATAGAACAGGTCATGGACCTAAATCAAAGAGAAGAAGAAGAAGAAGAAGAAATTACAAATTGGTCGAAATTCTATGAGCAAATTTGTTCCCACATCAGGATTCAAATCGGCGCGTTGCAAGTTAGGATGTTCGGAAAAAATTAGACATAATACGGGTCAGTACTAATCTTAACGATTTTTTCTGGATTTATAATCATGGAAATGAAAAAAAAAAAACACAATGTTTGTGGTGTTGCGCATTTTTAACTTTTTGAATTGATGTGACATTTAACTGGGAGGTCGTCCATCCAAGAAACCACTAAACTGTATTTTAAGTTAGTGTTCGTCCAACTATGAACTGTGCGCATCGCACGTGCTCCCTGATAATCCGTCGCGTTGCTTTTCAATGATTCTTATACTTTTTCATCTTTGATCTTCTTATTCTTCACTTCACGGGCTAGGCAAATTGCCTGTTCCGCCTCACAGTTGTTCTGTCCATCTTTTCACTGACCTTCCTACATTCCTTGAACCTCTTGGATTGTAGTTGAATGCTGCTCTTGGTAATCTTGATACATTCATTCTTTCCACATGTGTAAACCATTTCTCCCTATATTCTCTGATTTTCTCATTCAATGGATATATATTTAACTCTGTTCTTATATCTTCATTCCTTATCCGATCCAATCTTGTGCAACCTTTTGTTCTTCTAAGGAAGTTCATTTCTGCGCTTTGTATTCTACTTTGCAATTTTTTGGTCATTACCCAAGTTTCGCTCCCATAAAGTAATGCAGGAACTGCCAATGTTTTATAAAACTTCAATCTAGTATCTCTTCTTGTTTTATTCTTTAATGTTTTATATATCATTTGAAATTTCGACAGTTTCATATGTATGTCTCTTCAGTCTTTGATTCGGACACGAATCCCCTCCAGTTTTATAAGAGTAAAACTCTCAACACCCTTAAATTAACGAAACACTAAGGTCGGTATTCAAGAACCAAGCCCTCTAGGGCATGTCTTCCGTAAGCTGAGGCTCTCATCTTTCAATTGTTCCTGGAAACTTTTTTTAAAAATAAATATCTTGTCAGCACATGATGTTCAATAGAGTGAGCCAGTTAGAGTAGGTTCTGCATCACCCACATTAATTAATTGTTTCAATTGTTCCTGGAAACTTTTTTTTTTAAATAAATATCTTGTCAGCACATGATGTTCAATAGAGTGAGCCAGTTAGAGTAGGTTCTGCATGACCCACATTAATTAACCGCGGATACACGGGCTGAGAGTCGTTCTTCGTGAAAAGCTTGGTTCTCGAATACCGTCTGACTGACTGAGGTTTGGAGAAGTCCAGCTTCGGCAGTGAGCTGCGTTCTAGAACCAGTCATGGTTTTTTAGCAGCAAATTATTTCTTGGCTATCGTTAATTGGATACCGGTCTTAATTCTTTGGGAGTTATTCAAATGTGTCGGACCGCAGTGAAAACAATTTAACTGTAACGTATCACTATATGTTTATTTATTTAATGCAGAGATAGTCATATAAATATAATTGGTCATAAAAAAACTACAAAATGAAAAAGAAAACGCATAGAAGAAAATAATTGAGAATCACACACAGAAATACATTATATAATGCAAATAGACAACTAATGACAAATAAGGGAAGTTTCAAAGTGGCTGAATTCAAATAGCTAGGAGCAATAATCACAAATAGGAATGAGATGCACAAAGAAATTAAACATAGGCTCAATTCCAGAAATGCGTGTTATTATGCATTACAGAGACTCTTGATGTCCCAACTCCTTTCAAAAAACGTTAAACTGAAAATATATAAAACTATTATTCTACCTGTTATATTATATGGGTGCCAAACATGGACTCTTACTTTAAGGGAGGAAAGGAGATTACGAGCATTTGAGAATAAACTTCTTACAAGATTTTTTGGACCAAAGAGAGATGAACAGACAGGTGAATGGAGAAGACAGCATAACAGTGAATTACATGGTCTTTATAGGGAACCAAATGTAATAAAAACAGTTAAGTGTCGTAGATTATGATCGGCAGGACATGTGGCATGGATCGGAAATGAAGGAGGGGCATGGGCTGTCGAATAAAACTTTTCAAGAATAATGAAAATATGTGGGACTATAACAAATTGTATAGGCCTACATATGATTGAATAATAGCAACGGCCGACTCTAGGATTAGAAGAGCAAACTCCTTGTAGGGAAACCAGAGGAAAAGAGCCCAATATGTAGACCAAGAATGAGGTGAGAGAATAAGATTAACCGTGATTTTAGGATAGGATGTATGGAGAGCTTAAGACCACGCGGTCATGGATCTACGGGTTCGATAGTGACACTGAGTTAGTTATTTTGTATATATAAAATTTAGCAGGTTGATTGGATGAGATGGCCTTACGGTCTTAACTCTGCCAAAATAATGATTATTATTATTATTATTATTATTATTATTATTATTATTATTATTATTATTATTATTATTATTATATCATTATTAAACTTGAAACGTTTCGTTATAAACTGAAAATTCAAAGAAATGCAATGTACAGGGGTCCTGAGAAATTATTTATTTTTGTGGTTTGATGGTTGGCAACGGATGAAACCAAACTATGTAAGGATGTGGTAATCTATCGTTCAGTGAGTTTTAACAGATTGGATTTGATGCTATGTATCTGCTTAATGGGATTTTCATTCGTTGATGACTAAGAGTTTTATACTCATGTCAGAACAGCAAATGACAGACCTAATCAATGACTGTAACCCTAACACACGACTGCCCACCTAATCAGACTAATAAGTAATAATAATAATAATAATAATAATAATAATAATAATAATAATAATAATAATAATAATAATAATAATAATAATAATGTTTTATTTATTCTGGCAGAGTTAAGGCCATAAGGCCCTCTCTTCCACTTAACCAGCACAAATACAAATAAATATTTGACAAATATAGATATACACTATACTAATTATAAACAGTTAAAGATACAATAAATGTAGCAATGTAAATGTCATGTACAAACAACATTTTATAGGGTAATAACAATAATGATACGATAATAATAATAATAATATAAATATGATACATTATACGGGAAACACCAATTAATATATGTATCTTACACTGGACTATTTAACTCATGCCCCAAATGGAAGTCAATGACCAATCATGTTTCAATGATTTCTGTTTTACAACCAATCAGAGTCGTGTTTCACCAAATATTTATCAGTGTTATAATTACCATATTAAAGAAAGCTCCTTACAATATTGCGTTCCTTTGGCAATAAATAGTATGATCTGGTTACAGTGATAAACAAAAGAAGCAGTAGAAGCGTACCTATCGTTTCTCATTTGTTTTCAAACATCGCCGTTTACATTAAATATATAAATACTTTAAAATAACTATAGTTAAATAATGATTTGTGAGTAAACAGCTTAATTTTATTCGTTAAATAGTCCTAACAAATGTCACTCTTGATTTCCAAATTCTCTAGATAAATTCACTCCTCACTTCGTGAGTCGTGAATTTATCGATAATTTGGAAATCACTCGTGGCATTACTTATGATAATAATGAAGTCGAGTTTAGAGCAAATATAAATTTAGATTTCTTTTAAAAGTTGTCAATGTCCGGCAGCCCCTTATTTCTTGTGGTAGGGAATTCCAGTTGCGAGAAGTGAAGATAGTATATGACATGGAGTGATGTGATGTCCTATGTTGCGGTATATTAAGTAAGAGACTATGTTGTGATCTTGTGTTTAAGTTATGGTTTGAGGATAGATACTGGAAACGGGATGATAAATAATTGGGAGTCGCGGTATGTAGGATCTTAAATAAGAGAATTAAACAGTGTAATTTTCTTCTGTCTTTTAGATGTAGCCATGACAATTCGTGGAAAAATGAAAAAGTGATCGTATTTTCGGACATTAAATGCCGGTAAGTACGTCAGAGACAAACCCTCTATATGTAACTTTATAACAAAACATACAACTAATAGAGAGAGTGACAGTCCATTTCCCTATCTTACTGGAAATAAATTACATTATCACCAACATCATCATCATCATCATCATAGTACATTCACGAATTTAGGCCATTTGTTGACCTGTTTCGGCCTCAAGAGAAACACCATCCAGAAGCTTTTTGAGTGGACGTCCTGGTCTTCTTCTTCCTGCAGGTTGATATCTTAACATTTCTTTGGGTATCCTGTGATCTTCCATTCGATGAACATGTTGCATCCATCTTGACTTATAATCAGAAATTTTGTTTTCTAAAGGTTCCATGTGTAATTCTTCTAAGATGTCTTCATTTTTTTTTGTGATCTAGTAGTGTGTATCCTGCAGTCCTCCGAAGGTATCTCATTTCAGCAGATCTAAGTCTCTGTATATCCTTCTGTTTCAACGTCCATACTTTGCTACCATACAAAAGAGTTGAAAGAGCCAGTGTTTTATACACTTTCAGTCTTGAATGCTTTTGGACTAACTGTGGCTTGAAGATAGAATTTATTAACCCTAAAATTCTTAAAAATTTAGATATTTCTTGTATTAACATCCTTTTCTTCTTCATATGAGATATTGCATCCTAGATATGTAAAATTATTCACCTGCTCCAAAATTTTATCGTCAAGTACAGTGTGATTCAGAAATATGGCTAAACATTTCATCGCATTTTGTGACGAAAATATTATTATTAAAGGAAATATGATGTTATCATTGGAAAGAAAATCCTTAAAATTACAACAATAGAACAAAACAAATCACTTACAACAACACTAAGCAAGTCACTTTATTGCTTCAAACTGTTCGCCGTTTGCATCCAAGCATAATTGGCAACGCTTTGGGAAGTCATTCATTGCGTTATGATACATGTTTAGAGGAATAGCTCTAATTTCTTCCTCAACCACTAATTTCAGCATCTCGACGGCTGTAATGCTACGTTAAACTCACGTCTTGCCCGTCTTGCGGCGTCACGATCATTAGCATACGTTATTGCCCATGCAACAATTGTAATTTGCTGTTGCATATTCAACGCCATTTTGACTAATGACGTACGTTCTACACTGTTTTGTTTTATTCCATTGTTGTAATTTGAATAATTGCCTTTCCATCGGTAATTTCATATTTCCTGTAATGGTAATATTTTCATCACACAACGCGATCAAACGTATAGCCATATTTATGATTCATCCCGTACAATTTTACTTCTGACAGGATCTACACCTTGAAATAAACTAATAATAAATAGATAGATCATCGGTTGATTAATGTCTTTGACATCGTCCGATTCCTAATAGCCAATTTTGTCGGTCCATCCAATCTCCTGGTTGTAGATGTTTCTCCTTCATGTATAAACATACTCCCTGACTCCAGGAGGTTTTAGGTCTTCCTCTGCCTCGTCTTCCCTCAGGTTTCCATTCCAAAACAGATTTTGGTAGTCGATCCTCTTCCATTCGCTGGACATGTCCGTTGCTGCGTTTTAATATAATCTAAAATAGTGTCTTCAATCTTCATTTTCTCCCTTATAACTGAGTTCCTAATTTTTTCTCTTCTTGAAATTCTTACGGCCCCTCGTATAAAACCCATTTCCGTTGCCAAAAGGTACTTATTTGTTTTTGTTGTTAATGGCCAAAGTTCTGCTCCATAAGTAATGATGCTTTTAACAATTGTATGATATATATTCATTTTATTTTTATTACTTATATTTTTATCCCACAATATTACATTGAGGCAAGCTATTGCAAAATTTTCTTTATTATATCTATTTCTTATTTCCTCTTCATAACTCCCATTTTTATTTATTTTAATTCCTAAATATGTGATCTCACTACAAGATTTTATTGTTCTCCAGTCTCCAAAATTAAATTTTGTTCTGGTTCACCAATCGATAAATATTTTTATTTTTTTCATGTTCAAATTTAATCCCCATTTTTCATATTCTTCTATTAATTTTCTAGTCATATATTCTAAATCTTGATAATCTTGTGCAATTAACAATTGATCATCTGCAAAATGTAAGTTGTATAAAGTTTTGTTGTTTGAAATAGGAATTCCCATGCTTGAACATTTTCTCCTCCAATTCTTTAATATTTCATGTGCATATATTTTAAACAGAGTCGGTGATAGACAACAACCTTGACGAAGATCTTTGTTTATCGTGAAACCACGTGACAATTTACTGTCAATTTTAATTTTAGACATGCAATTGTCATATAAATTTTGTATAGCTTTAATTATTATAGTCTTAATTCCCATACGTCTTAAAGCAATCCATAGTTATATTATAAGTAATTCCGATACCACCCGCAAAATAATTAATTACATGTCCATATTCTAAATCTGATGTACTTGAAAGCCCACACAAGCTGCATGTTCAAGCATGCAATGGATTCGTGTCATCAGCTACAACTGGATACACGTAACGAAGATGGCGTATTGGAATAGAATAACACCTTCCCACTCGAGGCTTGATGCTAGCGGTTATAAACCCGGTAATAACGCTTATAAAAGCAATGTATTACGTAAATCTAAACACGCGTAATAAAGAAGAAGATAAAATTTGCATTTTGATATTATCTGAGTGAGATATTGGCTAATGAAAACAGCAACAATTCCAGTTGCAGCTGCAGCCACTAATGAGCATGCGTTAAAATGTGTATTTCATTCATTGGTCAGCTTCTGTGTTTTATTGCGTAACAATAACAGTTGTAAATAGTTAAACATTCGTTTTTATCGTTGGGAGAAACAGTGGACTATGGCTACCTGTTCACCTGATGGCTATCCGCTCTTAAAGTTGTCCTCATGAAAACAAAACCATGTGACCTGCTCTATGTACTATGTAGAAGCAATAAATACACGAGAAAGTAGTTCCCTTCATTAAATTGAACATATGTCCTCTGAATATACTTGTTATTCTTCGTGAATGAAAAAAATAATATTCAAAACTTAGAAAATATTCTAAAATATACCAAAATATTTTATTACATATGGATGATGCATTTGAATCATGTTTCGGTCGATTCTGATGCAACAAAATGGCTGAATGGGTCGTATTTTGTTAGTGTATCGCCATCTAAATTTTTCAAACACAAGTCTGGCAAAGCATTGACTAGTAATAAAAATAAGTTATTTTAAAAGAACGAATTTCACAAGTTCTGTGAAAAACCTCACCAGCTTTCTTGTAAACTACCCCATTCGAAATAAATCTGTTTTGTTTGCACTACAACTGGAACATAGCTCGGAATTAATATAGCCCCATTAATGTATTACACATTACAATGACTCTTTTCGTCCCAACTTTGTCTAAAAAAGTTAAACTGAAAATATATCGGCCTAAAACTGTTATTCTCTCAGTTAGGCCTATATTATATGGATGATAAATTTTACTTAACTTACTTACTCACTGGCACTATCGAACCCGTAGGTTCATGGCCGCACGGACATAAGCTCTCCATACATCCCTATCCTGAGCTAATGCTTTCCAATCATTTCCTGTATAATCTACTTCCCTCAAATCATAGTTAATGTTGTTCTCCCACCTCATTCTTGGTCCACCAACTGGGCGTTTTCCTTCTGGCTTTCCTACAAGAAGTTTCCATGCACGTCTTTCATTCCCCATACGCGCAACATGTCCTGCCCACCGCAGTCTACGGGACTTAACTGTTCTTATTATATCTGGCCTCCTATAAAGACCATGTAGTTCACTGTTATGTAGTCTTCTCCATTCACCTGTCTGTTCATCTCTCTTTGGTCCAAAAATGTTCCCAAGAACTTTATTCTCAAATACTTGTAATCTCCTTTCGTCTCTTAAAGTAAGAGTCCATGTTTCGCACCCATATAATATAACTGGTAGAATAATAGTTTTATATATTTTCAGTTTAACGTTTTTTGAAAGGAGTTGGGACATCAAGAGTCTCTGCAATGCATAATAGCACGCATTTCCAGAATTGAGCCTATGTTTAATTTCTTTGTGCGTCTCATTCCTATTTGTGATTATTGTTCCTAGGTATTTGAATTCAGCCACTTCCTCAAAATTTCGCTGATTTGTCATTAGCTGTCCATTTCCATTATATAATGTATTTCTACGTGTGACCATATATTTAGTAGATTTTTTTTTTTTTGCAAATGCCCCAGGTTGCCTTTCGACATTCCTGGTGTTCACTCCTGGCATGGCGTACTTGCAACCCACTTCTGAGGTTGGGGCGCTTAGAAGGCGGGGTTATGTTGCCCCGATGATATGATGGGTGATGATGATAGTGGAGAGTCCTTAATCCTAAGCTTAATCTAAGATGAATATTAATGATGATATATTTACTTACTTACTTACTTACTTACTTACTCACTCACTGGCACTATCGAACCCGTAGGTTCATGGCCGCACGGACATAAGCTCTCCATACATCCCTATCCTGAGCTAATGCTTTCCAATCATTCCCTGTATAATCTACTTCCCTCAAATCATAGTTAATGTTGTTCTCCCACCTCATTCTTGGTCTACCAACTGGGCGTTTTCCTTCTGGCTTTCCTACAAGAAGTTTCCATGCCCCTCCATGGTATCTTTACCTTGTCGTGGTGGAGTGGCTTGTGTGCTTAAATGATCCTGAGAGCTATGCCGGCGGTAGCATTGCTGCCGATAGGGTTACCCATGCCGGACTGGTCGAAGGTGATAAGCCAGACGAAATAAGTACCTTGGTCGAAAGAGTGACGATCTTTCACCATAAAAATACAACCGTCAAGAAATGCGGACATGGGTTCTACTGGGGTAAAATTTTCCGGAGATCAAATAGTCCCCCATTCGGTTCTCCGGGCGGGGACTACTTCAGGGAACCCATGCCAAAGGCTCAATGATGATATATTTAGTAGTTTAAATAGCTAATAATATTAAATCCATTTAAATTGTATTCAATTGATTAATTGAATTTCTGGTATTGTGTAGCCGAACCAAATTAACTTACATTTTGGGGTAACCTGATGCTGTCTTCAGAAGCAGGGGCGATGTCAGATACGTCATCAGTATCTGAACAACAGCTGGCAGAATCACTTGGATAGTTATCTTTATCGTTGCTGAAAGATCCTGAAGCAAGATGGTGTCTCTTAGCGACCAGCAATGGATTACTTTTGATCACTCCTTCTTCCGCTCCTGATAAGTGGACGGGCTGAGACTCCAGAAGATCCCGTTCTTTTTCTCTTAAACAATTCTCTTTTCTCCGTCGCCTAACGTGCAGGTATAAGAAAACAGACGCCACGTAGATGAGCCCCAACAAGATGGAGCACACGCCAATCGCTATGTACTCTGATACGCTTAGTCCTTTGTTTACGTCATCCGTGGTGTGAGCGTCTACGGCGAACAAAACTTCTCGAATACCTGCGAACACAAATAACACTGGTCAACATGATTTTGTCTCATGAGTACCAATAGTTGTACTTAATGCAGTTTTTTTATTATGTATTCGGAATTTCTCCATCATCCAAAGTTTTTTTTTATTTCAATTTCAATTAATGGATTTAAATAATTATTTTTATAATCAATTGAGTTGGTGTTTACTTAATAAAAATCCATATTCATTAATTAAATAAAAATAAAACTTAGTTTTATTTGATTTTCATATTTATTAAGGTATAATTCAGTGACAGCTGTTTCGGTACACTGTACCTTCTTCAGACATGTTAACAAATTATGAAGTGTGGCACATGTGACAATGTCTATATAGGACAAACTGGTAGACCTTTTATCTCTCGGATAAAGGAGCACATGAGAGCATATAACAGAAATTTAGAAAATTCAAAATATGCTAACCACCTATTCCAATTTAATCAGTGTTTCGATCCAAATTTTGAAATTATACATGTTTGTGATAACGGTAAGAAGTTGGACCTTTTGGAGGCTGTAGAAATAAATAAATTGAAAAGTAGTAATAAACTGTTAAATTCTCAACTTGATTTGAATGAATCCCCTTTGTTAAATTAAAAAATTAAATAAATTATTGTTGTATTGTTGCTTAGATCAGTTGATATGTACTATAACAACTAGCGTTCTGCCCAACCAGTTCATTTCGAGAAGTAGTTCGTTCACTCGCACTCACTTTTGTGAACCAAATGTGAACAAAAATGTGACGTCATCATGCATGCTTCTTGAGCCACAACAGATGGCAGTGAGGAGTTTTCTTGCGAATTTATTTATTAATATCTAATTACGTCTTAATTAGTGAATTTTATGGTAAAAAAATAAGTTATATTCTTATCGTCCGTTCATGACACCAGAATTGAACGTTCGGGTACGACAGCATCTGCTGGGTCTGCTAGTCTATTATATAAGGTTTTGTTTGTATCATTCGACTTTGCATTAATTCTTTATATCAGAGTGCGTTTTATATTTTGAAACTTCTTTCTAAATTTATTTTTGTTTTATATTATTTCCTAATTTGCAACGATCAATTTATAATTTACAAAAAATAGCTGCCAAATTTAATATGGAAATATCAATTAACGAAACTAAAATTATGGCATTTCATGGGAAGGATCCCATACAAAGTAAAATCTGTCTCCAGAATAACATTTTAGAGAGATCTAATCAATTTAAATATCTTGGATATTATCTCTCTATCTGGGATGAAAAGGATATCCCTGAAAAAGTTACTAGTTATAATAAAAGTTTAGGAATTATTAATCAAGTTATGAAACCATTACTTGTACAAAAAACACTAGATTACGTTTATATAACACTTTGGCTAGACCAGTGTTGACCTATGGTAGTGAAGCATGGACACTAAGAAAACAACATGAAAGCAGAATAACGGCTTGTGAAATGAGATTCATGCGCAGAACAGCGGGTTACACCAGATGGGATCGGAAAAGGAACACCGATATCTTAAAAGAATTGAAGACTACGCCAATTTTGGAATATATTAAACAGTACCAACTAAATTGGAAACACCATCTTGAAAGAATGAGTTCAAATCGGATCCCCAAAGCTGTTTATAATTATATACCAAGAGGACGAAGATCACTGGGCCGTCCTATGAAACGCTGGAGGGAAAATTTTCTATAGGATCGTAACAGGCCTTTGCCTAATACTTGGAAGGAAGAAGAAGAAGAAGAAGAAGAAGAAGAAGAAGAAGATTATTTCCTAATGTCTTTAATTACTTTCTTCAGTCTGGTATTAAACTATTCTATATTGTTTTGTTTATTTTATTCCCCCCTTGTATTATTTTTTAATTTTGTTTATGTGCCAGAAATTATTTCATGTCTTGAAACTGTCATTGCTTCTATTTTAGTTTTTGTTTTGTATTTTTTGTTTAATATTCAATTCTATAATTTCAAGGATGTAAAAATACTATTCAAATGGGCTTTGGTCAAAAAAGTTGAAACATATTTTTATTTTTTTAACAAGCATGTTTTCAGACGAATTACGCTGCAACTTGCCAGTAGCTAGAATTTGTAATATATTTCAGTTTTTTACGCTTGATCGCTTATATTCCAGTTTTTCCTTTGTATGTCTCAATCTCTAATACGATCTAACATACATCTTATGTAGGTTAATTTAGTGCGGGGGCTGAAAAACAGATGTCTCTACTAGACAATATACTGAAATAGCCATCAGCAAGCGAAGGAAGTCAATAATTTCCAAGGAATTAGAATTTGCAATGTAAAATATGGCGAATAATAGGCAATTTACTGTAAAACTATATATTTATTGCTTTGCGCATGACTGATTTGTTCCCCTAGAGTAGTATTTTATCTTACTCTAGTTTAAACACTTCAAAGCATTATATACAGGCTGTTGTGGGTTTTAGTTCACAAGTTGTGAGACGAACAATTTTATCCTGAATATATTACAGTGTCCGGGGCACGCCGTAGCGTAGTGGTTAAGGCACTGAGCTACAAGCCGGAGGGTCGAGGGTTCAAGTCCCGTTGGGGTCAGGATTTTTAAACTGACCCAAACCCTCTGGTGGCACTATGGCCCTGGGGTCGACTCAGCCTCTAACGGAAATGATTACCAGACGCTTGTTCTGGGGGTAAAGGCGGCCGTCACGCAGGGCTGACAACCCGGCTGACATAAAGTGCCGATTGTCTAGGAAAAGTGGGAGGCTTAACCTCCTACTACCCCAAGGGCTTCCGGGCCTATTGGGATCACTTTACTTTACTATATATTACAGTGTCCACCGCTGTGGTCTCGAGGTAGCGTGCTGCATTGTCACGCAGCGGGCCCGGGTTCGATCCCCGGTGGGGGCAGTTTTTCTCACCTGAAAGACAAATGTCAGGAATATTTTAAGGCCCAAACGGTCCCAGAAATCATATGGCCATCATCATCCTTCACCGGTGTGGAAAGCAACGGGAAGCTACCACACCTACAATTACCTAGTAAAGCTGTAAGCATAGCATGAAAATGCTATGATTGCAGTGAAGGACCTGCCTTCGGGCAGAATTACTATGTATGGATATTACAGTTTAACATATCTTACTGTCAAAATAATTATATAAACTTGAAATTAAATGCATTTGATAATACGTGTGGAACAATATGAAGGACCCTAAAAAATAAAACACTAAAAATTATACAATTAAAATTCTATAAAACTATGCCAGTACCTATGTTAACATATGCTTGTGAAAATTGGACACTTAATAGATCAGATAAAAGCAAAATAGAAGTTGCTGAAATGAAAATCTTAATTTCAGTAGAGCTAGGGCTATACATTGTTAGATAGGAAATATACCGTGTTCCATTCAAGCCTCCTAAACTCTCAAAGTAAGCGGAATTATGAAATCAGGTTGGTATTAAAAGAAAGAGAAACTCAAAGAATTTTTGTTTTCATTGTTGCAGTTAATTCATGTGTCGCATGTTGGACAATAATGACATAAAACCACGTTCGCTAGACATCACTCCACTGGATTTCTTCCTCTGGGGGTATGTAAAAGACCGTGTGTTTGCGACTCCAGTACAAGATCTTCATGATTTACGAACCCGTATCCTTGACACAATTGCAACAGTACCAATGGACGTGTTGGACAGAACGTGGCACGAAATCGAATACAGACTTGATATTGTTCGTGCTACTAATGGTGCACATATAGAGGTGTTTTAGTGTGTGACAATGAAAATTCTTTGAGTTTCTGTTTCGTTTAATACCGGCCTCATTTCATAATTCCCCATACTTTGTTAGTTATGATTAATTAAAATGTGGGAGGTTTGAATGGGACACCCTGTATAATGTAGAAATAAGAACAGAATTAAACATCTATGTGTTATGGATCTAACTGGCTTCAACATATAGAAAAGAGTAACACCAGTAGACTCCCACAAATTTGGCTTCACTACGAACCCAAGGGTGCCCCATAACATAATTATTGGGTACTTACTCGGTGTTCCAGCAACTCTGAAAGCAACACATGGAGTGAATATACGTTGATCTTGAACATTTCCAGCGCTGCCAACATCTTTACACATCAGGTGCACCAACATAACACGGCCTTCCATGCTAAACCGAAGGTCCACCTCTCCCAACCACTGTAACAATAATATCAATTAGTACAGTGCCTTCAGCATAAGTCGCAACTCTAAGCGCCGGCAACCAGCCGGCTGGCCAAGCGGTCAAAGCACCCTCGTTTCCCGGTGAATGAACTGGCGGGCGAGCGGACAAAGCAGATTCCATTTGCAATCTTTCTTACCCTATTTGCGTAACTGTAAGGTACAGACGTATTTTCCGAAGTTTTTATCAATCAATTTGTGAATTTGTGTTCAGTTTAAGGTGGTGTGTATCACTGAACAGAGGGTATTTTTTTACTTTTGACAAATGCAAAGAAACTAATTTTACAAAAGTTGCCGCCGCATATTTTACTGTCAATTCTCTAACGTAACTGTCACAAACAAACTCAGGATTTAAAACCCTCGAATATTGGAGGAACTCAAAAAAAATATTCGAACTGTCAATTCCTACATTTCAAGGAAGAAATTGGATAGCGTGTTTCAAAATCTACTTCGCCGATTCGAACGTTATACTGAAGCTGAAAAAGTTGAAATATAAAATGTACAAGATAGAAAAAAGAGAAAAAACTATTAATGATATAGAATGCATTTAATTGGTAGTGATAATCGAAGATTCGCTTCCATATAAAAGAACAGGCAATAATGGACCAATTATATTTGAAAAGAAAAATATACGCCTAGACTGGGATTTGAACCCAGGACCTTTGACTCTCTATGTCAATGCTCTTCCAAGAGAGCTACCTAAGCCTCCAATCTAAACGCGTATGGGGTTAGGGAGTTAACTATGTAGAAGAGAAAATACGCGTTTAGATTGGAGGCCTAGGTAGCTCACTTGGAAGAGCATTGACATAGAGAATCATAGGTTTTGGGTTCAAACCCCAGTCTAGGTGTATACTTTTCTTTTCAAATTTAATTTGTCCATCATTAAGATGTTTAAAAACGAATAATATTAACATAGAATGGACCAGATAAGAAACGACGATAATCATGAAGAACTGCAGATCTACTCCATAAAAGATAATATACGCCTATCTAATAAAAAGAAACAGTGGAAAGAACATGTAGAAAGATGTGGAAGAAAGTAGATTACCAAGTAAAATCTTCCATTATTTTCCAAGAGGAAGAAGAGATGTGGGACGTCCTCGAAAGAGATGGTCTTAGATCTGTTAGTGAAGACGGAACAAGCAATGAATGCCTAAACCAGGAAGTGAAGAAGAAGAAGAAGAAGAAGAAGAAGAATGAATTTAGTTCTCGTGAAAAATTAATTATTTAACAAGTGATAGTAAAAGCGTGACTTAAAACTGCCAAGCATGTGGCAACCCGTGATATCTTGAGGGAGGAAATTCTTTTTGAGTCATAATTCAAATGCAGGCGTGTCAAGACCGATACTTTTGTTCAGAGACTTAAGATTTTTCATGCGCTAAAAATCTATTACAGAGAACTCAACGTCACTAAATATAGTCGCCTCAGTAATTTAGTTTACAGACGCTTTGCTTTGTGGATAGGTAGACTTACTTAGCACGCGTAAGTAATTGTAGAAAAATCGCTGAGAGAAAATTCGGAGCTCTGTTATTAGAGAAGAATGTGAAATTGAACCTATAAACCTCTGGATAAATGATAGAAGATTAAACTGGAACGATCACATAGATAGAATGGAGAACAGTAGAAAGTACGTGACTGGACACCTCAGCAGAAAAGGCCATTAGGAAGACCACAACTACGATGGAAGGATGTCACCATACCCTGGACCTGTAGCGAATGAACACAAACAAGCTGCCAGCTTTCATGCGTAGAAGAAGAAGAAGAAGAAGAAGAAGAAGAAGAAGAAGAAGAAGAAGAAGAAGAAGTATTTAACATATCAAGCGGCGTTGTCACATTTTATTGATTAGAATAGATTTTTACCAACTAAAGATACTGCAACAGACAAAAGTTACAACGCTGTTAAGATACTTATATCCACGTGGAGTTGACATGGAAACGTCATTTAAAAATGCGAAGACATTATTGGCAGAGAACTGTTTTCAGTTTTTGGTGATTGTAGCGGCGTCTTAGAAGCCTCTAACAACTCCCCGGTTCTACCTGGCAGTAACAATTATTTTTACACGCTTGACCTGTATCTATGTATGTAATGGAATCTTTCAACGCGAATTTCTCCCACTTAAAATCATTGGATCGACTTGAAACTTTGTATACTTGTAAAGGACCAATGAAAATACAATAATTTCATAATTTTTTTTCTAAAATCCTGGCCAGAATCATCAGAAAATAAAAAAAAAAGTGTCTGTGTAATTATGTAATGGAATCTTTCAACACGATTTTCACCCACTTAAAATCATTGGAT
This sequence comes from Diploptera punctata, assembly GCA_030220185.1. Lineage (NCBI taxonomy): Eukaryota > Metazoa > Arthropoda > Insecta > Blattodea > Blaberidae > Diploptera > Diploptera punctata. The sequence continues at coordinate 381,494 of JASPKZ010006854.1, forward strand.
CGACTCGAAACTTTGTATACTTGTAAAGGACCAATTGACAATACAATAATTTCATAAATGTTTCTAAAATCCTGGCCAGAATCAGCAGAAAATCAAAATAATAAAAAGCCGGTATAATAGGTTGCGGACTTGTCGACTTATTACTCAACCGTTTTAAGAGCTCAGTTGGTAGAGCGGTGGACTATAGTGGTATATAATTTGAGTAATCCATAGGTCGCTAGTTCAAATCCGACTCGGAGGATTTTTTTAGAAGAGTATTAGTTTTAACTCATACTAGAATAGTATCGAATTTAAAGATATATATTTTTTATCTTATTCTATAAAATATTAAAACTAAAAAATAAACAATAGGACTTTAAAATAAATAATAGTTTGAAGAACTAAAACAACACGCTTAATTAGAAAACCGAACTTAAAAAATGAAAAATAATTTTAATTTCCAAAACGCTTGGGATAAAATTAAAGCGGTCAACAAAAAAATCATCTCCAACACATTTAGAATAAAACTAGAGTTATCTACAACAAAAAAATAATTTTACCATCAAAAGGGTGGGGTGCTTTTTATGATTTTTACATTTTTCTTCTTAGAGACTTTACTTTTACCAATATCTGTTTATTATCAAATATATTAATTGATATAAAGCACCCCATGCTTTTGATGGTAAAATTATTTTTTCTGTAGATATCTCTAGTTTTATTGTAATTTTAATTTTATCCCAAGCGTGTTGGAAATTAAGATTATTTTTCATTTTTAGTTAGGTTTTCTAATAAAGTGCGTTGTTTTAGTTTTTTAACTATTATTTATGACACGCTTTATATTAACTTGACCTGTATCTATCTATCTATCTATCTATCTATCTATGTAACGGAATTTTTCAACGCGATTTTCACCCACTTAAAATCATTGGATAGACTTGAAACTTTGTATACTTGTAGAGGACCCGTGACAATACAATAATTTCATATTTATTTTTTTTTAAACCAGATGGAAACAGTTGCTTTTGACGCCTGGAAACTAAATGTCGAAACAGATTATATAAATGTTTATACCTGTAGGAACGTGCGCCCTTCATCCCTGAAGAGACGGAACGGCGGCTCTGTATAGGAATTGTTATGTATGTCCACCCAGCCAGCTCGGGTCAGGAACTGCGCACCGGACACCACGCAAATCGGAGTAACTGCGCCTAGAAAAAAACATCAGCCAATTATAACTACTGCACTCCTTTGAAAGAAATTCCCCTCGCGAGGATCACAGTCTAGTGCGGAACGGAAGGTGTTGAATTACATGCAGGTGTACTTCTCGAATACTATTGACTAGTGATGTGGCGATTTTTGTAGAATTGTATTATACAGGATGTTTTAAAATAAGACACGAACTGTTCAAACTTTTCTTTGACATGGAGCAGCACCTCTTAATGAAACATTAGCTCAATGCGGTGCCATCTATGAGACAGCACGAACATTTAAGACAAAGCACATCACTTACTCATATATTCATACTAATAAATAATAATAATAATAATAATTTTTATTATTCCGGCTTTTACAATGAATATACATGTTTCCGGTAGCCATGTTCACAGTTAACTACACATTTGTTTCAACACATTTTTCCATTCTTGTCTGTTCATCCATATATCTTCTTCTATTTCCCATTCCCTCTTAGTTTCATTGATTCCCTGAATCCACGTAATATTTGGTCTACCCTTCTTTTTCCTTCCCTCTGGTTCCCAATCCATGATTATCTTAGGTGGTCTTCCTTCTTCCATCCTTCTAATGTGTCCGTACCAATTTAATTGTTTCTTCTTTATAAAATATAATATTGAATATTGTACCTGCATTTTTTCTTTTATATATGAATTTCTGATTTTATCCTTCCTGGATATTCTTGCAGCACGTCTCCATATAATAATAATAATAATAATAATAATAATAATAATAATAATAATAATAATAATAATAATAATAATAATAATAATAGCTTTATTTTACCTGGTAGAGTTAAGGCCTTAAGGCCTTGTCTACCACTTAACCAGGTTTTAAAAAATACAAAAAAATGGTCTTACATCTAAATTACAATAAACATAAACGATTACATGCTATAGGCCTATATATATATATATATATATATATATATATATATATACGTCCACCTCTGTGGTCTCGAGGTAGCGTGCTGCCTTCTCACTCAGTGGGCCCGGGTTCGATCCCCGGTCGGGGCAGTTTTTCTGGGTGAGGTTTTTATCGGGTTTTTTTTCTCACCTGTAAGACAAATGTCAGGAAAACTTTAAGGCCCAAACGGTCCCCGAAATCATATGGCCATCATCCTTATCATTATCATCCTTATCATTATCATTATCATCATCATCCTTCACCGCTGTGGAAAGCAACGGGAAGCTACCACACCTACACAATTCCCTAGTAAAGCTGCAAGCATAGCATGAAAATGATTGCAGTGAAGGACCTGGCTTCGGGCAGAATTATTATGGATGGATATATATATACAATATAATTATTATTTATAATGTATTTTGATTTACTCTAGATTTAACGAATTAAATATATAATATGTACAAGATATATAAAAGATTAATGACATAGCATAAAATTAAATAAATAGAGAAAAATTAATTATTAGACAACAGGTAACTGTATAAGCGTGACTTAAAGGTGCCAAGTGTGCGGCAACCCCTGATATCTTGAGGAAGGAGATTCCAGGAGCGGGCAGAGGCTACTGTGAAGGAAGTAGAATAAGAGGAAGTGCTATGAAGAGGGATTTTTAGCAGACTGTCATCTTGTGACCTAGTGTCAATACCGTGGTAAGAAGATAACTTCTCAAATCTGGACGCCAGGTAAGTAGGAGTGTAGGAATTTCAAGTTAAAAAAAAACAGTTTATGCTCGCACATTGACGTGCTTTGTATGGTGGATAACAGAGGTCGTTGGCTTCCTTAATATAAATTGAGCTCTTACTTTTTACGTGCGGTTAAAATATATGTTTTGATAACAACATATGTCGCTTACGAAATCCGAGAACCGTAATATATTTAGACATAACGACTCTGTCGTTATTTTGGAACTCTTTTTTCTGTTTGGCGATAGCGTACTTCATCATAATGCATTACGCTATTAATGTCACGTAAACTGGTTTGGGAAAAATAATTTTACGACATATAATTTAGCATTCCAAGGCGTTTATGGCTGTTTTCCATATATAGATGTCTCAATTTATTCTTTTAATTATGATGTGTCCATTCAACGCTGTATTGGTATGATATCCCATCCTTCGTAATGTCTTCTTTAAACTCAATATGAGTGTTACCTTCACAGGCCCGAATTCAAATACATTTCTATAAGTAATTTATATTTAAAATCATTCTCCTTTTTCTCTTTGTTTTAGGTCCATCACATGTTCCATTTACGCCAATATAATTAAGAACATCTTAACAGACTTTCCGAAAATCATTTGCAACAATCAATTTATAATTTACAAAAAACAGCTGCCAAATTTAATATGGAAATAACAATTAACAAAACTAAAATTATGGTACTTCATGGGAAGGACCCCATACAAAGTAAAATCTGTCTCCAGAATAACATTTTATTAAAATATCTAGGATATTATCTCTCTATCCGGGATGAAAAGGATATCCCTGAAAAAGTTACTAGTTATAATAAAAGTTTAGGAATTATTAATCAAGTTATGAAACCATCCCTTGTACAAAAAAACACCAGGTTACGTTTATATAACACTTTGGCTAGACCAGTGTTGACCTATGGTAGTGAAGCATGGACACTAAAAAGACAACATGAAAGCAGAATAACGGCTTGTGAAATGAGATTCATGCGCAGAACAGCGGGTTACACCAGATGGGATCGGAAAAGGAACACCGATATCTTAAAAGAATTGAAGACTGCGCCAATTTTGGAATATATTAAACAGTACCAACTAAATTGGAAACACCATCTTGAAAGAATGAGTTCAAATCGGATCCCCAAAGCTGTTTATAATTATATACCAAGAGGACGAAGATCACTGGGCCGTCCTATATTCGCCATAAATGTGTAAGTAAATGGTTTGTTTTGTCGTAAATGTTCTGGTTATGTCGGAGAAACACTAGACCGAGTTGATCATTCCTTCAGGGAGGTCCTTCATGTCCATGTGTGGTCTAAAAACATTTTTTGCGCGATAGTGCATTCTGTCGTACTTACAGCAATGGCAACCATGATTGAAAGTTTGGGCCTTAAAGTTTTCCTGGCATTTGTCTTACAGGTGAGGAAAACCCCCGACAAAAAACCTCACCCAAAAAAACTGCCTCGACCGGGGAACGAACCCGGGCCTGCTGCGTGACAAGGCAGGACGCTACCTCGAGACCACAGCGGTGGACTATATATATATACTTCCTATAGATGCAAAAAATATGCAAAAAGGTAGTGTTAATATACATTACACGAAACAAATCACAGCATTTTAAATGAACTTAACTTTATTTGAGACAATATAAAACAATAAATACGTACTTGCCGCCATTTTATGACTAGATTAGTGTCATGGCCTCCTGTTGTTTCAAATAATAAACATTGCCCACACTGTTAACGTTAGTCAATTGTTTATAATGAACGCAAATATTTCCAACAAAGATGTTATTATTTTACTATTATTTATTATTTTGAAAACACCATCGCGCAAAAAGTAATGTACAACGCACGTTTGTGAAGTGTTTTACAGAATCTCGAAAATTAAAAACGTCGATACCGCTCGGTTTTTTAACATTTTTCCTCGCTTCTGTAAAACCCACTTCCTAACTTCGCATGGTAATATACTATCTGTGATCGAAAGTTGTTTAAAATCCCTCTTCCTGAAATGTTGTACCTTCCAAGGCCCGGGTGACGTGGGGCTCTAATGCGAGACATTATACTAAGTTGAAACGAAACATTAAGTGGGTGTAAAAAAGCCAACATTTGTAATGAATGTAGTATTTTTCTTAGAACTGAAAGCAATCAATGGAATCATACTTAAGTAAATTGCAGTAAGATACGTTAAGAAGCAAACAAAAAAGATTGAAAGACCACACATGGTAAATGTTGCATTATTTATTTGATAGCCGAGATAATAATCTTCTCGACCAGTTTCCTTTCTTAGAAAAACTGTGGGATTGGATTTATGAACAGATTCTAGACGCCGTTCAATGGATACTTCAATGAATGCTTAAATATTTGTATTATATTAGCTTCAGTAGGCGATTTACAAAATAAACACACAAGATTCAATGTTCATAAACGGACGTTTTTATTGTTTTGTATTATAACTGCTTTATGTGCTTTACGGTCGTATAAAGTGGCCGAAAAGTTAAATGTTTCATCATCATCGGTCGGACTTCTCGCCAGTTCCGTCTCAAAGTAATTGTTCACATTATCTCTTCACATGCAGTTCGATCAAACATAGTTTTGGACAATGAAATTATCGAACAAGTACAGAGTTTTCAATATTGAGGATGTCACGTACCTTACAATTAGGAAAATGATATATTCTTCTTCTTCTTTTCTGCTGGAGCGGAGCGAGGTCTGGAGGAGGGGGGAGGGGGCGGGAGAGTAGGAGGGGGGGAGGAGGAGGGGGCGGTGGAGGCAGAGGGGGGAGGGGCGGGGGGACAGGAGGGGCGGCGGGGCGGATGAGGGCTGCGGGGCGGCGGGGCGGCGGGGGCGCGGGGGAGGAGACGGGAGGCGGGGTCGGCGGGGGCGGAGGGGAGGAGGAGGGGCGCGGAGGGGGCGGCGAGGCGGCGGGGGAGGAGGGGGGAGGGGGAGGAGGCGGAGGGCGGAGGAGGGGCGGCGGGCGGCGGAGGAGGGGGGGAGGGGAGGAGGGGCGGAGGGGAGGAGGAGGAGGAGGGGCGGCAGGGGAGGCGGAGGCCGCGGGGCGGAGGGGGGCGGGGGGCCGGGGCGGCGGAGGAGGCGGAGGCGGAGGGGAGGCGGGGGCGGCGGAGGCGGCGGGGCGGAGGGGGGGCGGAGGAGGCGAGGGCGGCCGGGGAGGCGCGGCTCGCGGGGCGGAGGCGCGGGAGCGGAGAGGGGAGGGGAGGAGGAGGGGAGGAGGGGGCGGAGGAGGACGAGGGGAGGAGGGGGCGGGGGCAGGAGGGGAGGACGGGGAGGCGGAGAGGAGGAGAGGAGGGGGGCCGAGGAGGAGGAGGGGCGGCGGGGAGGAGGAGGAGGAGGGGGAGGAGGGGGAGGAGGGGTGAGGCGTGGAGGGGAGGAGGCGGGGGCTGGGAGGAGGAGGAGAGGGGGGAGGGGGAGGAGGAGGTGAGGGGTAAGAGGGGGGAGGAGAGGGGAGGAGGAGGTGGGAGGGGAGGAGGAGGGGGCGAGGATCAGGCGGAGGGGAGGAGGAGGAGGGGAGGAGGAGGAGGGGAGCGAGGCGGAGGAGAGGGAGGAGGTGAGGCGGAGGCGGCGGGGTGAGGGGAGGAGGGGAGAGGAGGGGGAGGGGAGGGAGGGGGAATAGGAGGAGTGGCGGCGGGATTCTTCTTTTATTTTCTTCTTCTTCTTCTTCTTCTTTTTTTCTTCTTTTCTTTTTCTTTTCTTCTGGTAAGTCCATGTTTCCCTTAACAGAGATTTAGGCGCTCTCCCCCTATAGGCAAGAATTTGAACTATACTAATTTAGTTACATTTGTTTTCGTATAGATGTCAGTTTGAGTGGTCCGTGGTCAGCGTTCCGCCTCATACTGACATCTAGGAAACCAAGGAAAATTCGGTAAATTTTGCTTAGAGGCCTTTCCATTCGGGCTTAAGGATCTTTTATGAGCCTAAAATCTTCAGACACGAGACCCACGGCTTAAAGTCCCTCCCGGAGGACTTGCTCCTTGGATTTTTCCATCCTAAAAAATCCATGGACCCCGGCCGGGTTTGAACCCGCGACCCTCGGGACCAGAGGCAAGGAGCATAACCTCTAGTCCACCGCGGCCGATGGAAAAATGATATACATGAAAAAATTATAAATTTCAAAGTATGTGTGGGACAATTAAAACAACACTACAAACAAAAAAACAACAAAAGAAACAATGCTAAAGTTTTATAAGGTAATGACAGTTCCCATTGTGACATGTGAACCAAGCGCTAGTAGAAGTGCAGTTGAGCCTTAAGTTCAAATATATAACACGAACATTAAAAATAATTTTGAAAAATAAAGCCAGGAAAAAGTAGAGGAATTGAACACAACAATAGTGAAATACAGAACAAACTGGAAAGAACACTTGGCAAGGATGACCGAGAATAGAATACCAAAAGCAGCATACAGCTATTCACCACGAGGAAGAAGAAGTCTGGGAAGACCAAAGAAAAGATGGAAAGAGCAGCAATTTGGAGCCGAAACAGGCTAGTAAATAAGCTTAAACCGTGACGAAGAAGAAGAAGAAGGCAAATTAAACTATAAAAAACATCGAAAAAAGAGTAATAACTTACCAGCAAAGTTAATTTCTGCACTTGGATAAACAATCTGCCCTTTCAAAGGCAGAAATACAAATGGAATCTTTTGAGTTGTAGAACCGCTCACAAATGGCGCTAGTGTGCATTCTGAAACAAAACAAAAATATATTACTGTCATTTGCTTACTTGCTCAATATTAAGAATACATACAAAATGCATTTAGAAAGGAGAGCACTTGGATGGATTATGTAGCTGTGAAGAAACTACTGCCTGGAGGGGAGATGCTATTTTGAATTATTCAATAGATAAAATGAACCAGATGTGATGAGATGTATTAAAATAAATAGATTGACTTGGATCGAAAATTTACTAACTAACTCACTGGCACTATCGAACCCGTAGGTTCATGGCCGCGCGGACATAAGCTCTCCATATGTCCCTATCCTCAGCTAATGTTTTCCAAACATCGCCTGTATAATCTACTTCCCTCAAATCATAGTCAATGTTATTCTCCCGCCTCATTCTTGGTCTACCAACTAGGCGTTTCCCCTCTGGTTTTCCTACAAGAAGCTTCCATGCACGTCTTTCATCCCCCATTCGTGCCACATGTCCTGTCCAACGCAGTCTACGAAACTTAACTGTTCTTATTATATTTGGTTTCCTATACATATAATGTAGCTTACTATTATGTAGTTTTCTCCATTCACCTGTCTGTTCATCTCTTGTTGGCCCAAATATTTTCCTAAGTACTTTATTCTCAAATACTCGTAATCTCCTTTCCTCCCCTAAAGTAAGATTCCATGTTTCGCATCCATATAATATAACTGGTAGAATAACAATTTTATATATTTTCACTTTAACATTTTTTGAAAGGAGTTGGGACATCAAAAGTCTCTGCAATGCATAATAACACGCATTTCCAGAACTGAGCCTATGTTTAATTTCTTTGTGCATCTCATTCCTATTTGTGATTATTGTTCCTAGGTATTTGAATTCAGCCATTTCTTCAAAATTTCCTTCATTTGTCATTAATTGTCCATTTCCATTACATAATGCATTTGTATGTGTGAACATATATATTATATTTTATTGATATTTACTTCCAGTCCTAATTTCTTAGTGTTACTGAATAGAGTCTAACATTAATGGTAATAAAACTCCATGATGCGACAGGCCTAGAAGGCAGTGAGGAGTTTTCTTGCGAACATATTTAACAATATCTAATTATGTCTTAATTAGTGAATTATGGTAAAACGTAACTCATATGTTTATCGTCCGGCCATGACACGAGAATTAAACGTTCGGGCAGGACAACATTTGCTTAATAGGCTCATAAAACAGGCACAATTTAACCTAAACCCAATATGTTCCTGTTTTGATGACGATTAAAAACAAGTGAAGTCTATTAAACATGGCGGGCTGTTTTATCTCTGAAACGTTGTAAACAATATTTTGCAACAATCTGTAATGCACTTAGCAATGCAGTATTTCTGATTGCATTTCTGAAATAGCTCGTAACTTGTTTGTGTTGTGACATGGGGTTGCACTGTATATAACATATGTTAAAGCGAAGACAAGGAAGCACGCGACATGCACAGTGCTGCTAGAGTCGTGAAAGCATGCAAATTAGAAATGGAATCTCAACAGTTGGTTGATGGATTCCTTCTACTTGTTGCTACTGCAAACAACTGACTGCAATCTATTTTATTTATTTTATTTTAACGGTTGGTAACACAAATCTTTTCTTATTTAAAATCAACTTCTTTTTTGCGCGATAGTGCGCGCTGTCGTACTCACAGCAATGGCGACCATGATTGAAAGTTAAACTTCCTACATTTCGGGGTTGCCAACCTAAATAACTATACTGTAATATTACATAGACCTATTACAAACCACGCGTGGGAAGTAAAGCCACTGCCATCTATGTATTACTCGTATATACGAGGTTAATCATAAATATGGCTATACGTTTGATCGCATTGTGTGATGAAAATATTATCATTACAGGAAATATGATATTACCGTTGGAAAGGCAATTATTCAAATTACAAGCATTGCAGCTGTCGACTGTGGGGAAGTGGAGAAAACGACTGTTGGAAACGGGAAGGATGCAGAAAATCAAACCTCCTGGAAGGCCTTGCATTAGCACGGATGCAGAAACAACGAGGAGAATTGTGGAGGTGTTCGACGCTAGCCCACAAAAATCAACCCGCCAAGCTGTACGTGAGCAGTGACTTGTTTTGTTCTATTGTTGTAATTTGAAGGATTCCCTTTCCAATGATAACATCATATTTCCTTTAATAATACTATTTCCATCACAAAATGCGATCAAACATATAGCCATGTTTCTGAATCACTCTGTAGATTAATTCATTATAGTTTATTTTTCCTTTGTAATTTTTTTCTTTCTTTTCTTTTTATGTATAATATATTCGAGCTGTTATTCCTTTCTGTATTCATTCTATCATTAATTTAATTTTAATTGCATTTAATTTTATTGTATTATTAGACATTATTTTCATTATTATTCAATTTGACAGATAATAATTAATTGTTTAGTTTGATTATTATTGTATTTTTTGTATTTATATGTAACATATGTTTGTCCTGGTGAGTGGAAGAGAAGGCCACATGGTCTTAACTCCACCAGGCTAAATAAATAAAATAATTCTATTCTACATACAATGTACAGACATTTCAATGTGTCTAAATGTTACAAAGAGTAGGGTGCGTGTAGGCAAACAGTTTTCAGATGGTTTTGAAACTCACAATGGGTTAAAGCAAGAAGATAGACTATCTCCTCTACTATTCAATTTTGTATTGGAGCATGTACATACAAAACATATCCAAAGGGTAGTGTTAATATACATTATACGAAACAAATCACTGCATTTTTAATGAACTCAACTTTATTTGATACAATATAAAACAATAAATACGTACTTCCCGCCATCTTATCACAATTGGTCTCACGGCCTCATGTAGTTTCCTGGGTGAGTTTTTTTCGGGGTTTTTCCTCTCCTGTGAGACAAATGTCAGCTAGTTTTAAGGTCCAGAAGGTCCCTGAACATGAAAATGCTATGATTGCACTGAAAGACCTGCCCTTTGCAGAAGTATAGAATAGAATTTCTTATTTTCTATATATGGCAATCGACCTGATTAGAAAAGGTATTTCTGGCCCCCATGTTCATTATAGCTCACCGCTGTGGTCTGGAGGTAGCGTGCTGTTTGTCACACAGCGGACCCGGATTCGATTCCCGGTCAGAACAGCCTACCTGGGTGAGGTATTTTCGGGGTTTTCCCTCACCTGTAAGACAAATGTCAGACAGCTTTGAGATACAGAAGGTCTCCGAATATCATCTGGCAATCATCATTCATCACTGTCATCATCTTTCACCGGGGTGTAAAACAACGAGAAGCTACCACACCTATAATTCTCTAGTAAAGCTGCAAAGCAAGCATGAAAATGCTATGATTGCAGTGAAAGACCTGCCCTAGGACAGAACACTATAGAATAGAATAGGATAGAATCTTCATAAGTAATGTCACGAGTGATTTCCAATTTGTCTAGACAATTTGGAAATCAAGAGTGACATTTGTTAGGACTATTTAACGAATAAATTAAGCTGTTTACTCACAAATCATTATTTAAATATAGTTATTTTAAAATATTTATATATTTAATGTAAACTGCTATGCTTGAAAACAAATGAGAAACGATTGGTACGCTTCATTTGCTTCTTTTGTTCATCACTGCAACCAGATCATATTATTTATTGGCAATGGAACGCAATATTGTAAGAATACACTCTAGTGGAGAAAAAATGAAACACATCAAACTGTATATTAATTCATTTCTGATGTCCTATGATGAAAATATGACAATTTTATTTTTCTGGAATGTTATTACCTGGGAAGAAATATATTTAAGAAACTGTAAACAGTGGTTTCTTTTTTTGGTGGTATAATAAATTACTACAAATGTTTTTATATTAACTCCCGTATGTGCTGTGTTGACATTCATGCACTATATATACAATCTGGTAGCCGTATTTCTTGTGAAGTCAGTCACTGCAAAATAATGCTATGACCTATTCAGAATGTTAAAAACGTGGTGCTTTCTTTATTATGATAAACTTTAGTTGGTAAATTCTAGGCGAAACACAACTGTAATTGGTTGTAAATAAAACATAATTGAAACGTGATTGGTCATTGACTCCCATTTGGGGCATGAGTTAAATAGTCATTATAATTGGGCAACACTGGCATACAGAAGATTGGATGATGTATAGGATAACGTGAGAAGAATTAATGTTAGGGGATAAAGTCTGAAGGGCTTGGAAAGGGTGGAATGTTATGTCATTATAAGAGAGGCTGAGGCCATACCAGTAGAGCAGTCTTCTCTTCGTGTCCAGGTTTCTAGAGTACTCTAATGAATGTGTTGGATTGGTTAGTACAGGGTCAGCCCACTTAAGGTAACTGGATAGAGCAATGACCTACAAACTTACCATTGGCTGTAATCCCACTCTTACTCTCAACGCCTTCTACCAATCACTATTTTCTAAATATCAAGTTACCTTATGTTATAATATTATTTTATTTGAGGAATTTCTTTAACAACTCAGGCCTCTGGTATCATAATTTAGAGCTGGGCGTGTAACGGCCAACAAATTAGGTAAATAAACCTATCATTTTAGACATGTTGCTATTTTGCATCCTGCAGGTAGGAGCCAGGTAGGAGAATTACAAACACGCATCAAGTCCACAAATATTACACATCTGCTCACGTCTAGAAATGCAAGATATTATGCATTAGAACCACGATTGGGAGTCAATGACCAATCACATTTCAATGATTTTTTTATTTACAACCAATCGCAGTCGTGTTTCGCCTCGAATTTATCAACTGAATTTTATCATAATAAAGAAAGTTCCTCCTTTTAAACATTATGAATAGGTCATAGCATTATTTTGCAGTGACTGACTCTCTAAGAAATGCGGCTACCGGATTGTATATATAGTGCATGAATACCAGCAGATAGCGCATGCGATAGATAATATATAAACATTTGTAACAGTTGATTATACCACAAAAAAAAACACTTTGCACTTTCTTAAACGAATTATTTTCCAGGAAATGACGTCGCAGAAAAATATAATTGGCATATTTACATCATAGGACATCAGAAATTAATTAATACCTATAACGTTGGTTATAAATTTCTCCACTAGGGTGCATTCTTATAATATTGCGATCCTTTGGCAATAAATAATATTATGATCTGGTTGCAGTAATGAACAAAGGAAGGAAATGAAGCATACCAATTGTTTCTCATTTGATTCCAAACATCGCCGTTTACATTAAATATATAAATATTTTAAAATAACTATATTTAAACAATCATTTGTGAGTAAACAGCTTAATTTTATTCGTTAAATAGTCCTAACAAATGCCACTCTTGATTTCCAAATTCTCTATATAAATTCACTCCTCACTTCGTGAGTTGTAAATTTGTCGATAATTTGGAAATCACTCGTGGCATTACCTACTAATTCAAAATATATAAAACTGTCATTTTCCCCAGTTATACTGTATGGATGTGAAACGTGGACTCTTACTTTAAGGGAGGAGAAATGATCACGAGTATTTGAGCATAAAGTTCTTAGAAAAAAGTTTTGACCAAAAGAGCTGAACAGACAGGTGAATGGAGAAGACTACATAACAGTGAGCTACATGATCTTTATGGGAAACCAAATACAATTAGAAGGGCTAAGTCTCGTAGGCAGGACATGTGGCACTAATGAGGAATGATAGAGGGGTTTGCAAACTGCTTGTAGGAAACCAGAGGGGAAAGCGCCCAGTAGAAGGCCAAGACTGTGACGCGGGAGAATAAAATTAACCACGATTTGTGGGAAGTAGATTATACAGGGGATGATTGGAAAACATTAGCTCAGGATAGGGATGAATGGAGAGCTTATGTTCACGCGGCCATGAACCTACGGGTTCGATAGTGTCAGTGTGTTAGTTACGTAGGTAGGTAGGCCTATATCCGATGGTATATTTACCTTGTTTTGGTGGAATGTCTTGCGTGCTTAAATGACCCCGAATGTCAGCTTACATTCATCAAGGAACTCGGACATGGGTTTTTGTGGGATAACATTTGCCGCAGGTAAAATAGCCCCCCTGTTCGCAGAAATAAATTAAACATAGGTTCAATTCTGGACATGCGTGTACGTATTATGCATTACAGGAACTCTTGTTATTCCAACTTCTCTAAAAAATGTTAAACCAAAATAATCCATCCCTAGTAATTCTGCTCGAGGGCAGGTCTTTCACTGCAATCTTAGCATTATCATGTATTCTTTGCAGCTGTACTAAGGAATTATGATACAGGTGAGATAGCTTCCCGTTGCTTTCCACATCGGTGAAAGATGATGATGATGATGGCCGGTGATTTTCGGGGACCGTTGGGCCCTAAGCTTCCCTTACAGGTGAGGAAAAACCCCGAAAAAAACCTCACTCAAGAGCCTATACCGACCGGGAATCGAACCCGGGCCCGCTGCGTGACAAGGCAGCACGCTACCTCGAGACCACAGCGGTGGACTACCAAAATAATATAAAACTATTATTTTCCCAGTTATATTATATGGATGTGAAACATGGACTCTTACTTTAAGGGAGGAGAAAATATTACAAGTATTTGAGAATAAAGTACTTAAGAATTTTTTTGGACCAAAGAGAGATGAACAGACAGGTGAATGGAGAATATTACATAACAGTGAATTACATGGTCTTTATGGGAAACCAAATGCAATAATAACAGTTAAGTCTCGAAGACTGCGATGAGCAGGACATGTGGCACAAATGGGAAATGGAAAAGGGGCATGGAGACTCCCTTTGGGAAACCAGAAGGAAAGCGTCCAGTAAGAAGGCCAAGAATGAGGTGAGAGAATAACATTATCCATGATTTGAGGGAAGTATATTATACAGGGGATGACTGGAAGCCATTAGCTTATGAACCTACGGGTTTGATAGTGCCAGTTAATTAGTTAGTTAATTAGTAATTCATAATGTTTTTGTTATAATTTTCTTCTTCTTCTTCTTCTTCTTCGGCTTTCCCCCATTTATAGGTTTGCTGTCTTCAGTTTCCATTTATCTCTATCATTCCAATCTCCTTCTTCCAAATTCCTATCATCCATTATAGTTCTGAAGTAGGTTTTCCATTTCCATCTTGGTCTGCCACGTTTATTTCTTCCAGGGGGTGACCATTGGTAGGCCTATATATTTTTTGGCCATCTTTCATTTTGCATTCTTTGTAGATGGCCATACTATTTAAGCATTTGATTTTCAATCCTCTTAACAACAGATGTGGTGACATTCATTTCTCTCCAAAGGAATTCATTTCTTATTTTATCCTGTCTTGTTTTTTGGGGGCTTCTTCTAAAATAAACAAATTCAACTGTTCTAATTTTATTATTTTGTAATTCCGTCAAAGACCAAGTTTCACTTCCATATGACAAAATATTCTGTATTATGCTCTTATAAATTTTCATTTTAGTTTCCTTTGTAATATTTTTATTCCAAATTATTTCATGTAATGTCTTAGCTGCATTTTTTGCCATTGCAATTTTAGTCTGTACATCTCTCTCACAGGTACCTAAACTTGTAATTATTGACCCAAGATATTTAAAAAAAATCACATGTTTTTATTTTCCCTGTTTCGAGTATGAGGTCATCCACATCCTTTCCCAAACACATATATTCTCTTTTCTGTAAATTTATATTCAGTCCCAATTTTTTATATTCTTCCAATAGTTTATTTATCATATATTTCATATCATCTTCATCCCCTGCAAAAATTATTTGATCATCTGCAGTAATCGGATTCCATCTGTAATCTTATTCTCCCGAACAAGCAATACATTTTTAGGGGTTAATGAACTCAGTCTTCGTCCCCTTGTCAGCCTCGTGAGAAGCTGACAGACAATTGAGTAGCAGGAATACCAGCCGCAATCTGTATTGTCCATCTCGTTTTCTGTTTGACATTTTTTGACATGGAAAGATAAGAAGAGATGGACCTTGAAACAGTCCAAAAGTAATAATAGGCACTGCCATTGTCTTGTATAATTTCATTATAGAGTCTTTCCTGGCTTTATTTTTGAAAGTTCTTTTTAATGTTCCTGTTATACAGAGTGATTCAAAATTGACTTTACAACTTTACAAGCTTATAGAAATGTATTTAGAAGACCTACAGAATTGGTTTAAATGTCATATGATAGCACAACTCATCAAGTTTTCACCGACATAGTTTTATAGTACCTAGTTCTCTCACCGCGTGCGCTAACGTAGTTCATATCAAAATGGCTGCTTTCACAGGTGCCGAGCGTGCTCGTTGTGTGTTTTTGTTCGAAGAAACTAAATCTGCGACAATTGTTCAGCATAGATTTCGTACCCAGTATGGTAAGGATCCTCCTAGCAGGCCAACAATTTATTCTTGGCACCAAACATTTGTTAGGACTGGCTGTTCTGTTAGTCATTCCAAGCATACTGGCCGTCCACGCACGGCTGAAGCTGTGGTTGAACTAGTGAGGGATAGCTTTGCTCGGAGCCCTAGGATATGACATTTAAACCAATTCTGTAGGTCTTCAAAACTTGATGAGTTGTGCTATCATATGACATTTAAACCAATTCTGTAATAATAATAATAGCTTTATTTTACCTGGCAGAGTTAAGGCCTTAAGGCCTTGTCTACCACTCAACCAGGTTTAAAAAAATACAAAAGAAAAGTCTTAAATCTAAATTACAATATATATATAAACGATTACAAGTTATGAATACAATACAATTAATATTTATAATGTATTTTGATTTACTCTAAATTTAACGAATTAAATATATAATATGTACAAGATATATAAAAAAACGAGGAAAAGATTAATGACATAGTATAAAATTAAATAAATAGAGAAAATTAATATTATTTAGACAACAGGTAACTGTATAAGCGTGACTTAAAGGTGCCAAGTGTGCGGCAACCCCTGATATCTTGAGGAAGGAGATTCCAGGAGCGGGCAGAGGCTACTGTGAAGGAAGTAGAATAGGAGGAAGTGCTATGAAGAGGAATTGTTAGCAGACTGCCATCTTGTGACCTAGTGTCAATATTGTGGTAGGAGGATAACTTCTCAAATCTGGACGCCAGGTAAGTAGGAATGTAGGAATTCAGAAGCTTGAAAAGTAGCGAAAGAGAGTGCAATTTACGTCTGTCAGTAATACGGAGCCAAGAGAGGTTATTAAAGTGTTCGGAAATATGGTCATAACGGCGGATATTGAAAATGAATCGAATGCAAGCATTATGAACACGCTGCAGTCTCTGCGACAAGGCATAGTTTAGATCATTATATATAATGTCACAATAATCGAAGTGTGGTAACACAAGATTCTGCACTAGGATTTGTTTTAACGAAACTGTGAGAAAATTCTTTAAACGTCTAAGATAATGTAAGATGGAGAAAGTCTTTTTACCTATGTGTTTCACTTGTGTTTGCCAGGTTAAATTTGCGTCTAGATGTAGTCCAAGATCTATTACTGAAGAAGAATAAGGGATAATTATATTATTTATAGTAATGTTTGGTAGTGTAGATATGTCAAAGGTTGTAAGCAGTCTTTGTTGTCCCATTAGAATTACTTGTGACTTGTTAGGATTTAGATTTAGACCGATACTTGAAGACCAGTTAAAGATGGATATGAGATCGTCATTCATTTTTGTCAAGCTGTTATAGAGAGAATGAGGAGGTGAATGTAGGTAAATTTGGAGATCATCAGCGTAGAGGTGATAACGGCAGTGCTTTAGTACAGTTGGCAAATCATTTATGTAGATTGAGAAAAGAAGAGGTCCGAGAACACTGCCCTGGGGGACTCCAGCCGGCACGTTACGCCAAGACGAAGATCTAGAGTTTAATGAAACGTATTGTTGACGACCGTGCAGGTATGAGTCGAACCAGGATACAGCGCTGTCAGACAAATGTAGGTGCTTGATCTTTATCATAAGTAAGTCGTGGTCTACTGTGTCAAAAGCTTTGCTGAAGTCAAGTAAGGTTAAAGGAGTCAATTGACGTCTGCCCACGGCTTCACGAATATCTTCGGTAATTTTTAGCAAAGCTGTGGTTGTGCTATGACCAGATATAAAGCCGGATTGATAAGGATCAAGGAGGTGATTTTCTTGGAGATAATCAGTGATTTGCTTATGTACAATATATTCCAGGGCTTTAGATAATGTCGGAAGGATGCTAATCGGTCGGAAGTCATTACAGTTAGTAGGTGTACTTATTTTTGGTATAGGCCGAACTCTAGACTGTTTCCATACAGTAGAGAAGATAGAAGTTATAAGGGAAGCATTGAAAATATGAGTCACTGTGGGTAGTATAATGTCAATGATTTTATTTAGCATTAAAATGCTGATGTTATCTGTTCCTTGCGCATTGGATTTAATCCGCTTGAGTGCTTTTTTAACGTCTATAGGCGAAATGTCGTAAAAGTAAAATTTATCTCTTCCTATATGTGGGGATGGGGATAAGTCTTTATGAATGTCTATTTTAGTCTTGTTGTCTGGAGGTGTCATGGTATTGAGGTAAAATGTTCATTTAAGTCATTTACAGAAATGTCTATAGAGTCGGTCTTCTAAATAAATTTCTATAAGCTTGTAAAGTTGTAAAGTCAATTTTGAATCACGGTGTACAATTAAACTTATTTAGTTTGTTATTTATATCTGTTTCTGCTGTGTATGATATTTCGCAACCTGGGAAGTTATATCTTACCACTTGTTCTATTGGTTTATTTTCTAATATTATCTTTGTCCGAACTGGATGAGCACCCTTGAGGGATTCAAATAAAACTTACTCTAAATTTACTCCAATAACACATAGATTTGACACCAGGTGGCAATAGTTACAAAAAGTTATGTCAGTGCGATCTACGACGCGATGATCGGATTCGTCCTCTAATCTTATTCTACCAGTTATATTATATGGGTGCGAAACACGGACTCTTACTTTAAGGGAGGAAAGGAGATTACGAGTATTTGAGAATAAAGTTCTTAGGAAAATTTTTGGACCAAAGAGAGATGAACAGGCAGGTGAATGGAGAATACTACATAACAATGAACTACATGGTCTTTATAGGAAGCCAGATATAATAAGAACAGTTAAGTCTCGTAGACTGCGATGGACAGGACATGTTGCACGTATGGGGAATGAAAGACTTGCATGGAAGCTTCTTGTAGGAAAGACAGAGGGAAAACGCCCAGTTGGTAGACCAAGAATGAGGTGGGAGAATAACATTAGCTATGATTTGAGGGAAGTAGATTATACAGGGAATGATTGGAAAGCATTAGCGCAGGATAGGGATGTATGGAGAGCTTATGTCCGCGCGGCCATGAACCTACGGGTTCGATAATGCCAGTGAGTAAGTAAGCAAGTAATCTTATTCGCCCGCAGTTAATATGCAATAATTTTTTAGGGGTTAGTGTACTCAGTCTGGTCCCCTTGTCAGCTTTGTGAGAAGCTCACAGACAACTGAGTAGCTGCAATACAAGCCGCAATCTGTATTGTCCATCTCGTTTTCTGTTTGACTTTTTTTTGAATGGAAAGATGAGAAGCGATGGAGTGGAAATCATACCCTGAGACACTAACAGGTCATGAGGCCTTACACGTGTGTGTAAGATGCTGTACTAAATGCCTGTACCATTTGATGAATGCATTGGTTATAACCAATGGGAATGGATTTCTGGAAAGAGAGCGTACAATGAGGAACTGGTTGACGCCTCGGAGGTGTGTTAGTGAATATAACGGGGACAGAAACCGGTCACTTGCGGCGCCTGGGGCCCTACTGCAGATTTCTAATCAAACGTTATTATTACGTTATTCTTATTGTCTAATGAACTTGTAACTCTGCATATCTAGTTACTATTGTTGTTAAATCTGGTCTCTCCTTACACAATCAATTATAATTACCTTTGTTACGCGAGCTTCCTACTCTTTATTTAACCTCATTTCAATGAGCCATCCTACATTCAATATCAGATGTCTACAGAGCAATTCCATATGTGAGTGACATTTACAATACACTTTTGTAGCAAAATGGTTGCATAAATATTACAATTGATTGAAATTAGGGGTGTTATCATAAGTAATGCCACGAGTGATTTCCAAATTATCGATAAAGTCACGACTCACGAAGTGAGGAGTGAATTTATGTACAGAATTTGGAAATCAAAACTGGCATTTGTTAGGACTATTTAACGAATAAAATTAAGCTGTTTACTCACAAATCATTATTTAACTATAGTTATTTTAAAATATTTATATATTTAATGTAAACGGCGATGTTTGAAAACAAATGAGAAACAATAGGCACGCTTCATCTGCTTCTTTTGTTTATCACTGCAACCAGATCATACTATTTATTGCCAAAGGAACGCAATATTGTAAGAATGCTCTCTAGTGGAGAAAAAATGAAACACATCAAACTGTATATTAATTCATTTCTGATGCCGTATCATGTAAATATGACAATTATATTTTTCTGGATTATTACCTGGGAAAAAATAAATTTAAGAAAGTGCAAACAGTGGTTTCTTTTTTTGGTGGCATAATAAATTGCTACAAATGTTTTTATATCAACTCCTGCAAGCGCTATGTGTTGACATCTATGCACTATATTTATACAATCTGGTAGACGTATTTCTTACAGGCTCAGTCACTGCAAAATAATGGTCAGACCTGTTCAGAATATTAAAAAGGAGGAGCTTTCTTTAATATGGTAAATATAACACTGATAAATATTTCGTGAAACACGATTCTGATTGGTTGTAAAACAGAAATCATTGAAACGTGATTGGTCTTTGACTCCCATTTGGGGCATGAGCTAAATAGTGAACGTGATGTGATAGAGAAAAAGTGTGCGATTATAAATATACAATTTCTGAAGAAAAACAATGTTATTTATTATCTATCAAAGTATGTGTTACTTACTGACTGACATAAATGTCAACTCATCATGCAGCTTAACATGTTCATCTGCATCATTCTCTGAAGTGTGATTCCTAATTCAATTTTCCAAAATACCGTTTGGAGGACACATTTCAAGTTACATTCTCAATAAAAAACGAAACAAAAATCACAATTAAGACCGGAGTTATAACCTAATATGTGGTGTGTGACTGACTGACTACATTCTGTGACTGACTGACATATCTGAATTTTATTTAGAATTTAATATTGTGGAGCTGCAATTATTATATAATGCTCTATATTTTACACTATTTAACTCATGCCCCAAATGACCAATAACGTTAGAATGATTAAAAAAGCAAGCCAATGTATCGGCGATGCGTTCTTTGCCGGGCAGATCTAGGGACGATTGGAACGTTGTCGCAGAGAGCTCGAAACCCTTGCACACGTCCTTGGGGTCTGTGTGTTCGGAGAATCACTAACAAACATTCGGCACCACACTATTCGAAATATGATGGCAGAAGCCTTGCGAGATTTTGGATACACAGTTTATGAGGAAGTTCATGGTGTGGCCACAATAAATAACTAATTAACTCACCAGCGCTATCGAACCCGTAGTTTTAGGGCCGCTCAGACACAAACTCTCCATACATTCGTATCCTGAGTTAATTTTTCCAATCGTCTCCTGTAGGCTATAATTTATTTCCCTAAATTCATCATCATCCTTCACGGATTTGCCTGTTCCGATCTCACATCTGTTCAGCCCAGCACTTTCTTGGTCTTCTTACCGATCTTCGTCCTCCAGGATTAGCCCTATACATCAGTGTCATCTTTGGTATCCTATTCTCTGTAATTCTTTGCAGATGTTCTATCCAATTGTTCCTGTGTTCTTCTGTTTGATGAAGAAGTGGTTGTACTTTTAGTTCGTCTCTAATATTCACATTTCTAATATGTTCTTCTCTTGTACAACCTTTCACAGCCCGTAGGAAGCTCATTTCCGCTGCCTGAATTTTACTTTTTTTTTTTCCTTCAGGACCCAGGCCTCAGTTCCATACATCACCACTGGTAGTGCCATCGTTGAGTAAAATCTTTTTTTTTTAATGCCCAGGTTTGTCTTTCGACATTCCCGGTTTCTCTCCTAGCACGGCGTATTTGTAACCCACTTCTGAGGTTGGGGCGCCTGGAAGGCGGGCTTACATTGCCCCGATATGATACAATGCGTGATGATGATGATGATAGTGGTGCGCCAGGAGAGTCCCTAATTCTAAACTTAACCTAAGATGAATATGAATGATGATGATTGCGATAGCCATATGATTTCGGGGACCGTTTGGGCCTTAAAGATTTCCTGACATTTGTTTTACAGGTGAGGAAAAACCCCTATAAAAACCTCACCCAGAATAACTGTCCCGACCGGAGATCAAACCCGGGCCCGCTGCGTGACAAGGCAGCACGCAACCCCGAGACCACAGCGGTCGACGAGTAAAATCTTAGCTGCGTCTCCTTTCTTACTTTGTTCTTCAATGTTCGACTGATTGTTCCACAAATATGTTGAAATATCTGTATTTTCTTATTTATATCTTGTTTTTCTTCGTACGTTATATCGCAGCCCAAATACTGGAAGTGTGAAACCTGTTCCAACACTTTATCTTCTTTTACTCCAATCACGGTTAATGTTATTCTCCCACCTCATTCTTGGTCTACCAACTGGGTATTTTCATTCTGGTTTTCCTAGAAGAAGCTTCCATGCAGGTCTTTCATTTTCCATTCGTGCCACATGTCCTGCCCGTCGCAGTCTACGAGACTTAACTGTTCTTATTATATCTGGCTTCCTATAAAGACCATGCATCTGACTGCTATGTAGTCTTCTCCATTCACCTGTCTGTTCATCTCTGTTTGATACAAAAATTTTCCTAAGTACTTTATTCTCAAATACTCGTAATCTCCTTTCCTCCCTTAAAGTAAGAGTCCATGTTTCTCATCCATATAATATGTACCGATATTAGGTCTAGGCATTGTTTCCTAGTATCTAATAATAAAAAGGTATCCTAATCAAATATAACATAGGCCAAAATATAAAAAGAGTAATAACAATCCAAATTATGCCGAGTTTAGATTCAAAATAATCAGAGAACAATTTCTAGTATAATGAAAATAGAAATAAATTGATAACTAGAACAATAGACGATTTTGATATATAGCTTAATAAATTAAGCTATATCATAAAGTTATTACTCAGGAAAAGCATGTATAATTCAGGGGTTTTCCAGTGGCAGCGTGTCGAATACAATGGGGAAAAGAATCTGAACTGTCCCTTTGTAACAAAAGACTCGGCCAGGTAGGTACCTGTCAAACTCGACATAAATCCCCAAGCTAACAGGTGACATTTCACACAATAAGATATTGACATGACAGGTGACGTCTTTATCGGAGACGTGTCATTAGCAAGACGTTATACGAAAATAAATATAATTAGTCTACCAACGTAAGAAAAATATACGGAAGATTCGAACATCCCAGTAATGAGAATGGGCGTAAACCAGCCACAAAACTTGTAAAATGGGTAAATTTGTAAGGAGGTCCAAAGCACGTGTGGGCGGGATCACCAAATACCTAATACCCAAATAAGTTAGTCGCTGGCCCTCAGCCTAACACATCAGTTAGTTGCTGGCCCTCAGCCTAATAGATCAGTTAGTGGTTAGCCTTACTTCAAACAGGGCACATTGCTAGATCATCTACATTGTGCTTTGGGGCTCTAGAAAGCAGTCGGAGGGCCGACCAGTGTATATACCTAGGAAAATAAAGTAGTCAACTGTGTTAACTCCACGGCAGCCTCCATTGATTTCATTTTAACGTATCACGTTAATCTTCCTTGCGTTATTCCCTGAGATAAGTTTCCTGATTGCTCACCGAACCCTACCTTACTAGACCGCGAGCATAAAATTCTCACATTCCGAGGATTCCTTATAATAAACCCTTGGATTAAACCATCCCGGACTAATCCTGTCCCAAATATAACTGGTAGAATAACAGTTTTATATATTTTCAGTTTAAGGTTTTTTTTTAGAGAAGCTGGGTCAAGAGTCCCTTAATGTAG